>JACBWV010000626.1:2957236-2960349 GCA_013435795.1 Chlamydomonas sp. ICE-L
ACCCATCATGGTGCACGTCATGCCCCCCCAAAAACACACACACCACACACACATGTACCACAAATCCAGCATAAATACAAAATCTGGCCAACCCCAATATACATGCACCCACACACCCACACTCACACATCCACAACAGACAATCTAACCATCCAACAATGCCGCGCCCACCTGTACACCACCCCAACAGACAAGCTAACCACCCCAACAGGCAATCTAACCACCCCAACAGACAAGCTAACCACCCCAACAGACAAGCTAACCACCCCAACAGACAAGCTAACCACCCCAACAGACAAGCTAACCACCCCAACAGACAAGCTAACCACCCCAACAGACAAGCTAACCACCCCAACAGACATTAACCCCAAGACAAGCTAAACCACCCCAACAGACAAGCTAACCACCCCAAAAGACAAGCTAACCACCCCCCCAACAGACAAGCTAACCACACCAAAAGACAAGCTACCCACCCAACAGACAAGATAACCCACCCCAAAAGACAAGATAAACACCCAACAGGCAAGCGAACCACCCCCCCCCAACAGACAAGCAACCACACCCCCCCAACATACAAGCAACCACACCCACCCCCACGAACAAGCAACCACCTCAGCAGAAAAGCTAACCACCCCAACAAGAAGGCTAACCACACCACCCCAACAGACAAAGCCTACCACCCAACAGAAAAAGCTGACACACCAAAGCAAGCGAACCACCCCAACAGAACAACAACCACCCCCAACAGACAAGCTAACCACCCCAACAGACAATCTAACCACCCCAACAGACAAGCTAACCACCCCAACAGACAAGCTAACCACCCCAACAGACAAGCTAACCACCCCAACAGACAAGCTAACCACCCCAACAGACAAGCTAACCACCCCCCAACAGACAAGCTGCTAACCACCCCAAACAGACAAGCTAACCACCCCAACATTCCAGCACCCACCTGTACATCAGCCATCATGTATCCTCTTACAATCCACAGCTTGCTGAATCTGCTGGATGTACTTCATACCCATCATGGTGCACGTCATGCCCCCCAACACACACACGCACGCACCGACACACACATGCACACACGCCCCACAAATCCGGTATAAATATACTATCTGACCAACCTTAATAAACCAGCACCCACACACCCACACTCACATCGCCCCAACAGACAATGGAACCTCCCCAACAATGCAACACCCACACATCCACACCACCCCAACAGACAAGCTAATCACCCCAACAGACAAGCTAACCACCCCAACAATGCAAAACACACACACCACCCATACAGACACTATAACCACCCCAACAGACAATCTAACCACCCCAACAGACAATCTAACCACCCCAACAGACACTACAACCACCCCAACAGACAATCTAACCACCCCAACAGACACTATAACCACCCCAACAGACAATCTAACCACCCCAACAGACACTATAACCACCCCAACAGACAATCTAAGCACTACAACAATACAGCACCCACCTGTACATCAGCCACCATGTTCTTCTTCCCATCCACAGCCCGCCGAATCTGGTGTATGTACTTCATACCCATCATGGTGCACGTCTCCCAAAAGGGGTCATAGGTGCCGGCCTGGGCGGGGCCTGGGGGAGGGTGCAAATAGTGAATAAATGAATTAAAACATAATTTAATAAATGAATAAATCAATAAATGGATAAATGCATACATAAATGAATAATTTGATACATGGATAAATAAATGAATAAACAAATAAATGAAGATATAAATGAATAAAATAATACACATCTTCCGAAAGGGATTATAGGTGCCGGCCTGGGAGGGGCCTGGGGGAGGGTACAAATAGTGAATACATGAATTATCTCCACAGGTGCCTAAGTCCAAAAACGCCCTACAGTTGGTACAAGATTGTGGTACAGAGCCGCACAGGCCCCAAAATGATCGGAATCGAGTTCTGTTCTGGCCCACCTTTCGCGCATTGTGTCAGCTACGCGCACATGTATTCGCATGCGGTCGCGAGCAGCCTTGTACGGAAGGCCGGTGGCAGTACATCAGATGTGCGATAAATTGTGGTACAAAGCCACGATCGCGCAGAACGAGGCCGTGCGAGCTATCGAATATGTTAGCGGGACGAAAGGCTTATCAAACCCGACCGTCAAGGTAGGAGGATTGCGCTTAAGCCTTGTCCTCGGATTTACTCGAGATAGCAGTCCACTCGAAAAATTCACCTGATCACCTCCCAATCCCACCTCCCCAACTTGAGGGATTCACCCCACTGTCCCAAATCCCAAACAAACTAAGGCAGATGTGGATGGTTGAAAACCAAGTTGAAAAAAAAGTTTAATTTCAAAAAGAAAGGAAAAGTAGGTATTCGTTGCTGCGGAAGAAAAGCAAAGCAAGGACATATGATTAAGGGAGCCTGGGGCGCGTCCCGATGAAATTATTCGAATCATTAATTCAATGTTTATATAAATAAATTGAATTGTTTTATTGTTGTGTTATTTTAATTCATTTATTCCTCTCCCTTTAATTTAATTCGTTGGTGAATGCATGTAATGCTTTTGAAAAATTGCTTGTAAAATCAATTCGAATAGGATAAATTTGAAGGGCGGCCTAGAGGATTTAAACTGATGAATTCCAACAAATGGATTGCTGTTAGCATTGTTAACATAGAAGTGACGAAAAAGAGAAGTTTTGAGGGTTGGTGATTGTAGCCGGATGAAAGTTCGTAATGTAAGGCATGTATTAGAGTGACTTTTTTTTTACGATTTGATGCAAGAAAGAAAAATGAGGCCAATCAGGTTGTTTATGGTGATTTTACGGGATTTTGTACAAGATATGCATGTTTCGGCCCCAGCCCAGACGTGGGAAACAGTATGTCCGTCCTCTGAACAGGCTTTTGGCCAGCGGGCAGGTGGCGTGGCTTGCCCTGCCCCACGCATGGCCCTGAGGTGGGGTCCGTGTGCTATTATAGCACAGTGCCCTAGGGGAAAGGTTTTCGTCCATTTGTGATGCTACATGTTTGCGCCTCGAATTTTGGGGACCAATTCGCTTCCAAACCGAGTATACGCCACATGTTGAACGTGGTCAAATTGACATGTAGTCAAAACACCCTCGA
>JACBWV010000626.1:2960849-3293349 GCA_013435795.1 Chlamydomonas sp. ICE-L
TAAGGGGCTCGCAAGGCCTTTGCCATGCATACGACAGCATTCCATTGGTGTCACTGTACAAGGAGCACACATTCCCATCCAGAAACACCCATTTAACCTTCTTGGTTGGTTTGTGTTGCTGGCAGAAGGACTTCCTAGCAGCCTTATTCTTGCTGCTGAGCTGCTTAACCTTGGTTACAGGCCTCCAGAAAAGTGGATTTTTTCCAGAGCTCCATATCCGAGCCACTGTATGCCTGCTGATGTTCAGTGACCCATGATCTTTCAGCCTTTGTGCAGCAGCTGTGGCTGTAAGTCCAGGCCTAGCCATCTTCTTGATCTTGCTGACTTCAGCTGGCTTTAGCTTCTTTGGCCGGCCTGAACGGTGTTTGTCAGCCATGTTTGGGGCATGATTCAGGGACTCATTGGTCCATCTGTCCACGGTAACCTTGGAAAGCCCAAGCTGTCTGCATATCGAAGCCTTGGAGCGGCCCATGTTAAAGAGCTCGCCAACGTGGCGCCTAGTAAGGGCGGGAGTTCTCATTTCCCCAGAAACACTGTAATTACAGTCGGAGGCAGAATTTCAGCAAAATCGATGCGAGGCAACCCAGGCTCAACTCGCCTGTTGGACCTTGGACATCCGACCCCAGCTTTGAGACACCGAAACACGTGTACTGGTGAAGTACAAGCCATATTGGCCAAAGTTGGTTTTGTCACCCCCCCCACCCATGTACTATCGCATAGGGGTGCTCAAAAGTAACCAGCCACGCGAGCTTAAGTAACTAAACCACAATTGTATGGGCTTGGACTGCTCCCATCTCCTAGTCACTTAGACCCCAGGGTAAGAGCTTCCAGGTCTGGATAGGGGAACCCTATATCTAGCTTGGGTGGGTGGATGCTGGCATGAATGTGAGTGAGCTGTAAACTAGGGGTTGTGTTAGTTTTTAGGGTTTACAACTTTTAAATCTGGGAAAAATACAGGACCTGTTTATTTTTCTTGGCCACTGTTTTTTCATGATAGGTGGGGGTAGGTTATTCTCTCGTGTGTTGCTCAGTTGTGCCTTACCACTTTCTGGTTGGTGGTGTCATTGTGTGTGACTTGTCACAAAGTGTGTGTGTGTGGGAGGGGGTAGGTGCTGTAACATCTGCAGGGCCAAGCTTTTAAAATGTTTGGGCCTCGGACCATAAACGCCTTTCATAGCAATAGACTGTGGGACTGAAGGGGTGGGTTAAACAAATCTTACAAAAGTGTAAAAAAAAAATGATTGGATAACAACTTTTATGCCACATGAAAATGGCAGAAAAGTTGGTGGTCCCCCCTAGCAAAAGAGAGGCATACATGTGCATTCAACCAGAGCCCTACAAACGCAGCACATGAGCCATAGACAAGTATCATGGCGTGGTATGCTTATTTAATCAATCTGCTAGGGGTGTGAAATATAACTATAGAAGCCTTATTACTTTTGAGCACCCCTATGGGGGCCCTATGTGGTGGTTGGGCACAAAGGTTGGGGGGATCTACTTCACCACCACACCACCTTATATTTGCCCCCAATCTATATCTTCTATATCACACAGGTCCCCCAATAACTACTTGGTAGTAACCAATGGTTTAAAAACATGGACCACTAGCTGTACCCCAAAACCATAAAGTGGTAACCCTAAACCCTTCCAGTCAGTCATGACTGCACTGCCGGCAGTACAGTAATGCATAATAAAAGTACAGCTATTTCAGAAACGTGTTCCTTAATTAAAGGGGTTTCCAGAACACTTTGTTTTGTTCCTATTGGCTTAGTACAACAAGAGTTATCCATGTTTTAGTGTTTTAATACGTCCAACCACATTTATGACAGTTATTTGCATACACCACACTCCTCAATTTCACCTTGTCACCAATCCTTGTACCCCCCAATCCACTTCCCATCCAATCCCCTGATCTTTTGAATCCTACTAGGCACCTTTTCCACCAACTTGTTGATGGTGCTCTGGGTTATTGCATCCCACTCTTGCATAATAGCTGCCTTGTACCCCCTAGGGGTAGTAGGCCTCCTAATCCTCAGCTTGGCTGCCAGCTGAGCCCACACATGCTATATGCAATTGATGTCCCAGCTTTGTGCTGGGAAGCTCTTCAAGATGGGAAGATCCTAGATCTCTAGATCCTCAGCGCTCTTGGCTGAGGTATGTTGAGAAGCTCTGTCCCTGATGATGCTAAACTTTCCTAGTTGAGGTTGCTGCACCTCCAATTCCCTTGACAACTTCTTCATGAACTCCACATAGTGGCCAGACTTGAATGTATCTTTTGACTTGGGTCCCTCGCACCCAGGATGCCATGATGGGGGTACAAAGTGCAGGCTGGACTTGAAGTTATGAGCCACAGCTGCATAGAAGTGGAAGTGGGCTACCAAGCTCCCTGTCCCCTTTGTAAGGGGCTCGCAAGGCCTTTGCCATGCATACGACAGCATTCCATTGGTGTCACTGTACAAGGAGCACACATTCCCATCCAGAAACACCCATTTAACCTTCTTGGTTGGTTTGTGTTGCTGGCAGAAGGACTTCCTAGCAGCCTTATTCTTGCTGCTGAGCTGCTTAACCTTGGTTACAGGCCTCCAGAAAAGTGGATTTTTTCCAGAGCTCCATATCCGAGCCACTGTATGCCTGCTGATGTTCAGTGACCCATGATCTTTCAGCCTTTGTGCAGCAGCTGTGGCTGTAAGTCCAGGCCTAGCCATCTTCTTGATCTTGCTGACTTCAGCTGGCTTTAGCTTCTTTGGCCGGCCTGAACGGTGTTTGTCAGCCATGTTTGGGGCATGATTCAGGGACTCATTGGTCCATCTGTCCACGGTAACCTTGGAAAGCCCAAGCTGTCTGCATATCGAAGCCTTGGAGCGGCCCATGTTAAAGAGCTCGCCAACGTGGCGCCTAGTAAGGGCGGGAGTTCTCATTTCCCCAGAAACACTGTAATTACAGTCGGAGGCAGAATTTCAGCAAAATCGATGCGAGGCAACCCAGGCTCAACTCGCCTGTTGGACCTTGGACATCCGACCCCAGCTTTGAGACACCGAAACACGTGTACTGGTGAAGTACAAGCCATATTGGCCAAAGTTGGTTTTGTCACCCCCCCCACCCATGTACTATCGCATAGGGGTGCTCAAAAGTAACCAGCCACGCGAGCTTAAGTAACTAAACCACAATTGTATGGGCTTGGACTGCTCCCATCTCCTAGTCACTTAGACCCCAGGGTAAGAGCTTCCAGGTCTGGATAGGGGAACCCTATATCTAGCTTGGGTGGGTGGATGCTGGCATGAATGTGAGTGAGCTGTAAACTAGGGGTTGTGTTAGTTTTTAGGGTTTACAACTTTTAAATCTGGGAAAAATACAGGACCTGTTTATTTTTTCTTGGCCACTGTTTTTTCATGATAGGTGGGGGTAGGTTATTCTCTCGTGTGTTGCTCAGTTGTGCCTTACCACTTTCTGGTTGGTGGTGTCATTGTGTGTGACTTGTCACAAAGTGTGTGTGTGTGGGAGGGGGTAGGTGCTGTAACATCTGCAGGGCCAAGCTTTTAAAATGTTTGGGCCTCGGACCATAAACGCCTTTCATAGCAATAGACTGTGGGACTGAAGGGGTGGGTTAAACAAATCTTACAAAAGTGTAAAAAAAAAAATGATTGGATAACAACTTTTATGCCACATGAAAATGGCAGAAAAGTTGGTGGTCCCCCCTAGCAAAAGAGAGGCATACATGTGCATTCAACCAGAGCCCTACAAACGCAGCACATGAGCCATAGACAAGTATCATGGCGTGGTATGCTTATTTAATCAATCTGCTAGGGGTGTGAAATATAACTATAGAAGCCTTATTACTTTTGAGCACCCCTATGGGGGCCCTATGTGGTGGTTGGGCACAAAGGTTGGGGGGATCTACTTCACCACCACACCACCTTATATTTGCCCCCAATCTATATCTTCTATATCACACAGGTCCCCCAATAACTACTTGGTAGTAACCAATGGTTTAAAAACATGGACCACTAGCTGTACCCCAAAACCATAAAGTGGTAACCCTAAACCCTTCCAGTCAGTCATGACTGCACTGCCGGCAGTACAGTAATGCATAATAAAAGTACAGCTATTTCAGAAACGTGTTCCTTAATTAAAGGGGTTTCCAGAACACTTTGTTTTGTTCCTATTGGCTTAGTACAACAAGAGTTATCCATGTTTTAGTGTTTTAATACGTCCAACCACATTTATGACAGTTATTTGCATACACCACACTCCTCAATTTCACCTTGTCACCAATCCTTGTACCCCCCAATCCACTTCCCATCCAATCCCCTGATCTTTTGAATCCTACTAGGCACCTTTTCCACCAACTTGTTGATGGTGCTCTGGGTTATTGCATCCCACTCTTGCATAATAGCTGCCTTGTACCCCCTAGGGGTAGTAGGCCTCCTAATCCTCAGCTTGGCTGCCAGCTGAGCCCACACATGCTATATGCAATTGATGTCCCAGCTTTGTGCTGGGAAGCTCTTCAAGATGGGAAGATCCTAGATCTCTAGATCCTCAGCGCTCTTGGCTGAGGTATGTTGAGAAGCTCTGTCCCTGATGATGCTAAACTTTCCTAGTTGAGGTTGCTGCACCTCCAATTCCCTTGACAACTTCTTCATGAACTCCACATAGTGGCCAGACTTGAATGTATCTTTTGACTTGGGTCCCTCGCACCCAGGATGCCATGATGGGGGTACAAAGTGCAGGCTGGACTTGAAGTTATGAGCCACAGCTGCATAGAAGTGGAAGTGGGCTACCAAGCTCCCTGTCCCCTTTGTAAGGGGCTCGCAAGGCCTTTGCCATGCATACGACAGCATTCCATTGGTGTCACTGTACAAGGAGCACACATTCCCATCCAGAAACACCCATTTAACCTTCTTGGTTGGTTTGTGTTGCTGGCAGAAGGACTTCCTAGCAGCCTTATTCTTGCTGCTGAGCTGCTTAACCTTGGTTACAGGCCTCCAGAAAAGTGGATTTTTTCCAGAGCTCCATATCCGAGCCACTGTATGCCTGCTGATGTTCAGTGACCCATGATCTTTCAGCCTTTGTGCAGCAGCTGTGGCTGTAAGTCCAGGCCTAGCCATCTTCTTGATCTTGCTGACTTCAGCTGGCTTTAGCTTCTTTGGCCGGCCTGAACGGTGTTTGTCAGCCATGTTTGGGGCATGATTCAGGGACTCATTGGTCCATCTGTCCACGGTAACCTTGGAAAGCCCAAGCTGTCTGCATATCGAAGCCTTGGAGCGGCCCATGTTAAAGAGCTCGCCAACGTGGCGCCTAGTAAGGGCGGGAGTTCTCATTTCCCCAGAAACACTGTAATTACAGTCGGAGGCAGAATTTCAGCAAAATCGATGCGAGGCAACCCAGGCTCAACTCGCCTGTTGGACCTTGGACATCCGACCCCAGCTTTGAGACACCGAAACACGTGTACTGGTGAAGTACAAGCCATATTGGCCAAAGTTGGTTTTGTCACCCCCCCCACCCATGTACTATCGCATAGGGGTGCTCAAAAGTAACCAGCCACGCGAGCTTAAGTAACTAAACCACAATTGTATGGGCTTGGACTGCTCCCATCTCCTAGTCACTTAGACCCCAGGGTAAGAGCTTCCAGGTCTGGATAGGGGAACCCTATATCTAGCTTGGGTGGGTGGATGCTGGCATGAATGTGAGTGAGCTGTAAACTAGGGGTTGTGTTAGTTTTTAGGGTTTACAACTTTTAAATCTGGGAAAAATACAGGACCTGTTTATTTTTTCTTGGCCACTGTTTTTTCATGATAGGTGGGGGTAGGTTATTCTCTCGTGTGTTGCTCAGTTGTGCCTTACCACTTTCTGGTTGGTGGTGTCATTGTGTGTGACTTGTCACAAAGTGTGTGTGTGTGGGAGGGGGTAGGTGCTGTAACATCTGCAGGGCCAAGCTTTTAAAATGTTTGGGCCTCGGACCATAAACGCCTTTCATAGCAATAGACTGTGGGACTGAAGGGGTGGGTTAAACAAATCTTACAAAAGTGTAAAAAAAAAAATGATTGGATAACAACTTTTATGCCACATGAAAATGGCAGAAAAGTTGGTGGTCCCCCCTAGCAAAAGAGAGGCATACATGTGCATTCAACCAGAGCCCTACAAACGCAGCACATGAGCCATAGACAAGTATCATGGCGTGGTATGCTTATTTAATCAATCTGCTAGGGGTGTGAAATATAACTATAGAAGCCTTATTACTTTTGAGCACCCCTATGGGGGCCCTATGTGGTGGTTGGGCACAAAGGTTGGGGGGATCTACTTCACCACCACACCACCTTATATTTGCCCCCAATCTATATCTTCTATATCACACAGGTCCCCCAATAACTACTTGGTAGTAACCAATGGTTTAAAAACATGGACCACTAGCTGTACCCCAAAACCATAAAGTGGTAACCCTAAACCCTTCCAGTCAGTCATGACTGCACTGCCGGCAGTACAGTAATGCATAATAAAAGTACAGCTATTTCAGAAACGTGTTCCTTAATTAAAGGGGTTTCCAGAACACTTTGTTTTGTTCCTATTGGCTTAGTACAACAAGAGTTATCCATGTTTTAGTGTTTTAATACGTCCAACCACATTTATGACAGTTATTTGCATACACCACACTCCTCAATTTCACCTTGTCACCAATCCTTGTACCCCCCAATCCACTTCCCATCCAATCCCCTGATCTTTTGAATCCTACTAGGCACCTTTTCCACCAACTTGTTGATGGTGCTCTGGGTTATTGCATCCCACTCTTGCATAATAGCTGCCTTGTACCCCCTAGGGGTAGTAGGCCTCCTAATCCTCAGCTTGGCTGCCAGCTGAGCCCACACATGCTATATGCAATTGATGTCCCAGCTTTGTGCTGGGAAGCTCTTCAAGATGGGAAGATCCTAGATCTCTAGATCCTCAGCGCTCTTGGCTGAGGTATGTTGAGAAGCTCTGTCCCTGATGATGCTAAACTTTCCTAGTTGAGGTTGCTGCACCTCCAATTCCCTTGACAACTTCTTCATGAACTCCACATAGTGGCCAGACTTGAATGTATCTTTTGACTTGGGTCCCTCGCACCCAGGATGCCATGATGGGGGTACAAAGTGCAGGCTGGACTTGAAGTTATGAGCCACAGCTGCATAGAAGTGGAAGTGGGCTACCAAGCTCCCTGTCCCCTTTGTAAGGGGCTCGCAAGGCCTTTGCCATGCATACGACAGCATTCCATTGGTGTCACTGTACAAGGAGCACACATTCCCATCCAGAAACACCCATTTAACCTTCTTGGTTGGTTTGTGTTGCTGGCAGAAGGACTTCCTAGCAGCCTTATTCTTGCTGCTGAGCTGCTTAACCTTGGTTACAGGCCTCCAGAAAAGTGGATTTTTTCCAGAGCTCCATATCCGAGCCACTGTATGCCTGCTGATGTTCAGTGACCCATGATCTTTCAGCCTTTGTGCAGCAGCTGTGGCTGTAAGTCCAGGCCTAGCCATCTTCTTGATCTTGCTGACTTCAGCTGGCTTTAGCTTCTTTGGCCGGCCTGAACGGTGTTTGTCAGCCATGTTTGGGGCATGATTCAGGGACTCATTGGTCCATCTGTCCACGGTAACCTTGGAAAGCCCAAGCTGTCTGCATATCGAAGCCTTGGAGCGGCCCATGTTAAAGAGCTCGCCAACGTGGCGCCTAGTAAGGGCGGGAGTTCTCATTTCCCCAGAAACACTGTAATTACAGTCGGAGGCAGAATTTCAGCAAAATCGATGCGAGGCAACCCAGGCTCAACTCGCCTGTTGGACCTTGGACATCCGACCCCAGCTTTGAGACACCGAAACACGTGTACTGGTGAAGTACAAGCCATATTGGCCAAAGTTGGTTTTGTCACCCCCCCCACCCATGTACTATCGCATAGGGGTGCTCAAAAGTAACCAGCCACGCGAGCTTAAGTAACTAAACCACAATTGTATGGGCTTGGACTGCTCCCATCTCCTAGTCACTTAGACCCCAGGGTAAGAGCTTCCAGGTCTGGATAGGGGAACCCTATATCTAGCTTGGGTGGGTGGATGCTGGCATGAATGTGAGTGAGCTGTAAACTAGGGGTTGTGTTAGTTTTTAGGGTTTACAACTTTTAAATCTGGGAAAAATACAGGACCTGTTTATTTTTTCTTGGCCACTGTTTTTTCATGATAGGTGGGGGTAGGTTATTCTCTCGTGTGTTGCTCAGTTGTGCCTTACCACTTTCTGGTTGGTGGTGTCATTGTGTGTGACTTGTCACAAAGTGTGTGTGTGTGGGAGGGGGTAGGTGCTGTAACATCTGCAGGGCCAAGCTTTTAAAATGTTTGGGCCTCGGACCATAAACGCCTTTCATAGCAATAGACTGTGGGACTGAAGGGGTGGGTTAAACAAATCTTACAAAAGTGTAAAAAAAAAATGATTGGATAACAACTTTTATGCCACATGAAAATGGCAGAAAAGTTGGTGGTCCCCCCTAGCAAAAGAGAGGCATACATGTGCATTCAACCAGAGCCCTACAAACGCAGCACATGAGCCATAGACAAGTATCATGGCGTGGTATGCTTATTTAATCAATCTGCTAGGGGTGTGAAAT
Organism: Chlamydomonas sp. ICE-L; assembly: GCA_013435795.1. Classification (NCBI taxonomy): domain Eukaryota; kingdom Viridiplantae; phylum Chlorophyta; class Chlorophyceae; order Chlamydomonadales; family Chlamydomonadaceae; genus Chlamydomonas; species Chlamydomonas sp. ICE-L. The sequence goes on from JACBWV010000626.1 coordinate 2,969,464, forward strand.
ATAACTATAGAAGCCTTATTACTTTTGAGCACCCCTATGGGGGCCCTATGTGGTGGTTGGGCACAAAGGTTGGGGGGATCTACTTCACCACCACACCACCTTATATTTGCCCCCAATCTATATCTTCTATATCACACAGGTCCCCCAATAACTACTTGGTAGTAACCAATGGTTTAAAAACATGGACCACTAGCTGTACCCCAAAACCATAAAGTGGTAACCCTAAACCCTTCCAGTCAGTCATGACTGCACTGCCGGCAGTACAGTAATGCATAATAAAAGTACAGCTATTTCAGAAACGTGTTCCTTAATTAAAGGGGTTTCCAGAACACTTTGTTTTGTTCCTATTGGCTTAGTACAACAAGAGTTATCCATGTTTTAGTGTTTTAATACGTCCAACCACATTTATGACAGTTATTTGCATACACCACACTCCTCAATTTCACCTTGTCACCAATCCTTGTACCCCCCAATCCACTTCCCATCCAATCCCCTGATCTTTTGAATCCTACTAGGCACCTTTTCCACCAACTTGTTGATGGTGCTCTGGGTTATTGCATCCCACTCTTGCATAATAGCTGCCTTGTACCCCCTAGGGGTAGTAGGCCTCCTAATCCTCAGCTTGGCTGCCAGCTGAGCCCACACATGCTATATGCAATTGATGTCCCAGCTTTGTGCTGGGAAGCTCTTCAAGATGGGAAGATCCTAGATCTCTAGATCCTCAGCGCTCTTGGCTGAGGTATGTTGAGAAGCTCTGTCCCTGATGATGCTAAACTTTCCTAGTTGAGGTTGCTGCACCTCCAATTCCCTTGACAACTTCTTCATGAACTCCACATAGTGGCCAGACTTGAATGTATCTTTTGACTTGGGTCCCTCGCACCCAGGATGCCATGATGGGGGTACAAAGTGCAGGCTGGACTTGAAGTTATGAGCCACAGCTGCATAGAAGTGGAAGTGGGCTACCAAGCTCCCTGTCCCCTTTGTAAGGGGCTCGCAAGGCCTTTGCCATGCATACGACAGCATTCCATTGGTGTCACTGTACAAGGAGCACACATTCCCATCCAGAAACACCCATTTAACCTTCTTGGTTGGTTTGTGTTGCTGGCAGAAGGACTTCCTAGCAGCCTTATTCTTGCTGCTGAGCTGCTTAACCTTGGTTACAGGCCTCCAGAAAAGTGGATTTTTTCCAGAGCTCCATATCCGAGCCACTGTATGCCTGCTGATGTTCAGTGACCCATGATCTTTCAGCCTTTGTGCAGCAGCTGTGGCTGTAAGTCCAGGCCTAGCCATCTTCTTGATCTTGCTGACTTCAGCTGGCTTTAGCTTCTTTGGCCGGCCTGAACGGTGTTTGTCAGCCATGTTTGGGGCATGATTCAGGGACTCATTGGTCCATCTGTCCACGGTAACCTTGGAAAGCCCAAGCTGTCTGCATATCGAAGCCTTGGAGCGGCCCATGTTAAAGAGCTCGCCAACGTGGCGCCTAGTAAGGGCGGGAGTTCTCATTTCCCCAGAAACACTGTAATTACAGTCGGAGGCAGAATTTCAGCAAAATCGATGCGAGGCAACCCAGGCTCAACTCGCCTGTTGGACCTTGGACATCCGACCCCAGCTTTGAGACACCGAAACACGTGTACTGGTGAAGTACAAGCCATATTGGCCAAAGTTGGTTTTGTCACCCCCCCCCACCCATGTACTATCGCATAGGGGTGCTCAAAAGTAACCAGCCACGCGAGCTTAAGTAACTAAACCACAATTGTATGGGCTTGGACTGCTCCCATCTCCTAGTCACTTAGACCCCAGGGTAAGAGCTTCCAGGTCTGGATAGGGGAACCCTATATCTAGCTTGGGTGGGTGGATGCTGGCATGAATGTGAGTGAGCTGTAAACTAGGGGTTGTGTTAGTTTTTAGGGTTTACAACTTTTAAATCTGGGAAAAATACAGGACCTGTTTATTTTTTCTTGGCCACTGTTTTTTCATGATAGGTGGGGGTAGGTTATTCTCTCGTGTGTTGCTCAGTTGTGCCTTACCACTTTCTGGTTGGTGGTGTCATTGTGTGTGACTTGTCACAAAGTGTGTGTGTGTGGGAGGGGGTAGGTGCTGTAACATCTGCAGGGCCAAGCTTTTAAAATGTTTGGGCCTCGGACCATAAACGCCTTTCATAGCAATAGACTGTGGGACTGAAGGGGTGGGTTAAACAAATCTTACAAAAGTGTAAAAAAAAAAATGATTGGATAACAACTTTTATGCCACATGAAAATGGCAGAAAAGTTGGTGGTCCCCCCTAGCAAAAGAGAGGCATACATGTGCATTCAACCAGAGCCCTACAAACGCAGCACATGAGCCATAGACAAGTATCATGGCGTGGTATGCTTATTTAATCAATCTGCTAGGGGTGTGAAATATAACTATAGAAGCCTTATTACTTTTGAGCACCCCTATGGGGGCCCTATGTGGTGGTTGGGCACAAAGGTTGGGGGGATCTACTTCACCACCACACCACCTTATATTTGCCCCCAATCTATATCTTCTATATCACACAGGTCCCCCAATAACTACTTGGTAGTAACCAATGGTTTAAAAACATGGACCACTAGCTGTACCCCAAAACCATAAAGTGGTAACCCTAAACCCTTCCAGTCAGTCATGACTGCACTGCCGGCAGTACAGTAATGCATAATAAAAGTACAGCTATTTCAGAAACGTGTTCCTTAATTAAAGGGGTTTCCAGAACACTTTGTTTTGTTCCTATTGGCTTAGTACAACAAGAGTTATCCATGTTTTAGTGTTTTAATACGTCCAACCACATTTATGACAGTTATTTGCATACACCACACTCCTCAATTTCACCTTGTCACCAATCCTTGTACCCCCCAATCCACTTCCCATCCAATCCCCTGATCTTTTGAATCCTACTAGGCACCTTTTCCACCAACTTGTTGATGGTGCTCTGGGTTATTGCATCCCACTCTTGCATAATAGCTGCCTTGTACCCCCTAGGGGTAGTAGGCCTCCTAATCCTCAGCTTGGCTGCCAGCTGAGCCCACACATGCTATATGCAATTGATGTCCCAGCTTTGTGCTGGGAAGCTCTTCAAGATGGGAAGATCCTAGATCTCTAGATCCTCAGCGCTCTTGGCTGAGGTATGTTGAGAAGCTCTGTCCCTGATGATGCTAAACTTTCCTAGTTGAGGTTGCTGCACCTCCAATTCCCTTGACAACTTCTTCATGAACTCCACATAGTGGCCAGACTTGAATGTATCTTTTGACTTGGGTCCCTCGCACCCAGGATGCCATGATGGGGGTACAAAGTGCAGGCTGGACTTGAAGTTATGAGCCACAGCTGCATAGAAGTGGAAGTGGGCTACCAAGCTCCCTGTCCCCTTTGTAAGGGGCTCGCAAGGCCTTTGCCATGCATACGACAGCATTCCATTGGTGTCACTGTACAAGGAGCACACATTCCCATCCAGAAACACCCATTTAACCTTCTTGGTTGGTTTGTGTTGCTGGCAGAAGGACTTCCTAGCAGCCTTATTCTTGCTGCTGAGCTGCTTAACCTTGGTTACAGGCCTCCAGAAAAGTGGATTTTTTCCAGAGCTCCATATCCGAGCCACTGTATGCCTGCTGATGTTCAGTGACCCATGATCTTTCAGCCTTTGTGCAGCAGCTGTGGCTGTAAGTCCAGGCCTAGCCATCTTCTTGATCTTGCTGACTTCAGCTGGCTTTAGCTTCTTTGGCCGGCCTGAACGGTGTTTGTCAGCCATGTTTGGGGCATGATTCAGGGACTCATTGGTCCATCTGTCCACGGTAACCTTGGAAAGCCCAAGCTGTCTGCATATCGAAGCCTTGGAGCGGCCCATGTTAAAGAGCTCGCCAACGTGGCGCCTAGTAAGGGCGGGAGTTCTCATTTCCCCAGAAACACTGTAATTACAGTCGGAGGCAGAATTTCAGCAAAATCGATGCGAGGCAACCCAGGCTCAACTCGCCTGTTGGACCTTGGACATCCGACCCCAGCTTTGAGACACCGAAACACGTGTACTGGTGAAGTACAAGCCATATTGGCCAAAGTTGGTTTTGTCACCCCCCCCCACCCATGTACTATCGCATAGGGGTGCTCAAAAGTAACCAGCCACGCGATCTTAAGTAACTAAACCACAATTGTATGGGCTTGGACTGCTCCCATCTCCTAGTCACTTAGACCCCAGGGTAAGAGCTTCCAGGTCTGGATAGGGGAACCCTATATCTAGCTTGGGTGGGTGGATGCTGGCATGAATGTGAGTGAGCTGTAAACTAGGGGTTGTGTTAGTTTTTAGGGTTTACAACTTTTAAATCTGGGAAAAATACAGGACCTGTTTATTTTTTCTTGGCCACTGTTTTTTCATGATAGGTGGGGGTAGGTTATTCTCTCGTGTGTTTCTCAGTTGTGCCTTACCACTTTCTGGTTGGTGGTGTCATTGTGTGTGACTTGTCACAAAGTGTGTGTGTGTGGGAGGGGGTAGGTGCTGTAACATCTGCAGGGCCAAGCTTTTAAAATGTTTGGGCCTCGTACCATAAACGCCTTTCATAGCAATAGACTGTGGGACTGAAGGGGTGGGTTAAACAAATCTTACAAAAGTGTAAAAAAAATAATGATTGGATAACAACTTTTATGCCACATGAAAATGGCAGAAAAGTTGGTGGTCCCCCCTAGCAAAAGAGAGGCATACATGTGCATTCAACCAGAGCCCTACAAACGCAGCACATGAGCCATAGACAAGAATCATGGCGTGGTATGATTATTTAATCAATCTGCTAGGGGTGTGAAATATAACTATAGAAGCCTTATTACTTTTGAGCACCCCTACCCATAATTTATGTCCCCGACTGTACCTGATATTTGACGTGTCCATTCTCCATCACGATCACACTGGGGGGAATGCGTCAGGTGTAATCGAAGGTGCACCTCGCAAAGTTTGGAACATGACTGAATGATTCCATGTGTTCATCACACAGGCTGATCTTGGTATTAACATGGCCTATAAATGAGATTGCTGCGATGTTGTGAAGGAACAGAGGTGTCCATTCCTTCATTCTCTGGACTGTTAAATCAACTGAATATTTGTTACCTGTGATATACACAAACACGCTCTTAATGCAATGCATCGATAACATGCGTAATCATGTGGATACAGAAGCCCATTACCGCTCCTTGCCCATTAGCTTCTCGAATCTCTTTTGAGGATGGTCTGCGTCGTCGCTGCGAGCAGCGCAATCGCGGTCCACATAGAAAGACTTGCACGATCCCAACGCAGATGCTGGTGTTGGTTGGGCGCATGTGTATTCGCCTGTGGTCGTGTACTGGCATGTTCCAGACCTGTAGGGGGAGGCTTTATCGGTCAGTGCACACCCTGCTCTGAGGGACGTGGGGGGGCGGGGGTCGAATGTGTTGCCACGGCTTCCGGGCACGCTTCCGGGCACACTAGAATTGGTATGATCGGTAGAGTAGGTGTTGTTGTTCATTGTGGTGTTGTACACTTGTCTACATTTTAATTCTGAAGTCTCCCTTCCAAGAAGGCGTCAGCGTCTTTGCCTCCCATGGCCACCATAGACTCCACGTCAAATCGGGTCGCACACATACTTAGGAACCTCCCCTTGCCACGTAGCCGCGTCCAATCAGGCGTGTAAATGTACGTTCCAGGGGAGTGCACCAACGGACCGAGGGCAGTGTCAGTCATGTGGAGGTTCAGTACTAGCAGGTCGGTAGTACCCAATGGTCTGGCTGTTCGTTTAATGTGATCCAGGACAACCGAGTAGTCTGCGAAGATCCCGTCAAGGATAGGGCCACGCAAGGGGAACAGCCCAGGGTGATTTGTGGATGCCACAAAGGATGAGGAGAATGTTTCAGCCGGGCGGAAACCCCCCAACAGGACCGTGTCCCCGAAGCAGCTATCGTAGGCCACAGCACCCATCTTCGTCGCGAGAATGTTGCGTTCCACATCTGAGAGACCATTGCTCCAGAGGTCCTCAAAGTGATGGTGGCACAGAGAGCGGAAGAGACTTCGCTCCATCAGCATCTGGAGCGCGTGCCCCACAAGCGTGTACCGGGAGGGATGGGGCGAGCGCGAACTCCAAGAGTTCATGATCGTATCAAAGGGGTGAGAACCAGACTCACTCTGCCAGTGGTTATCGAGGATGTCCATGCGCCGCAAAATGACCGCAGGTGCGTTTATGGCACCGACAGACGCCCCGAACACACGATCAATAGGTGCAGAAGGGTACAGTTCATACAGGCGCTTAAAGAATCCATACTGATACGCCCCCTTGAGACCACCACCTGTGAGGAACACATCCGTTCGGTTCATCTGTGCTTTTTTGCACTATAGTCGAGTATTGTATGATGAAGGGAATGTGTGATTAATATTACATTTTTCTACTTTCCTTAATATACTTATCCAATTGAGAAGATATATATAAGGCAGTGATTAATCACCTTAGGTCGTTCCTTCCACCATCCACTGGGAAACAATCCAACACCCGAGCCCACCTTACGATGAGGTTGTTCCACTCCGTCCTAGCTGAGTTGGTATTGTCTTCCTCCTCCGAACCTAACAGACGTGCCCCCAGACTGTTTAGTCTCCTCCCTAGAAAGATTGGCTTCACAATTTCGTACATTCCCATTTCTCAAGCGGTGGTGGGACGCAGTCCTTCAGTTCCTCCCACTTCTGTCATACAGCAGGATACAAGACTAGCAAGCGCCGCACTGACAAATGGAATGTCGAGACCTCAGAGTTGGTAAAGTCAATTCCTACATCAATGACAACTAGCATGGATGGGCTGGAACGCCATGTCCAAGCATACTTGGGCGCACTTCCCACACTCCTTCAGCACCGCACCAACAACCAGACAGCTTCAAAAACATAGACGAACGGAATACTTCATGCACATGCCACGGCTGCTTCGAACGTCTGGTGAACATGAAGGCCAACAGCGTTCGTTGGAGGCGAGGCCAGATCGGACAGTTAGGGGTTTCAGTGAAGGAGAAGGTGATGGTAAAGAACGTCAAGGTCCACAAAATACTGCACTGCTGTAACAGTGTTGGAAGCGCTCCTTCGGTGCGCTGTGGTACAACATGGAACCGAGACGTGAATGCCTCCAAGAACATTCTCCTTCTGTTGATGACATGGGTGGCAGGTCAGGAGCGTCCTGCCGCATTTTGTGTCCCCTCTAAAAATAAAATCACAACTTCCAGAGAGGCAACTGAGATGTTACGTCCTGTGGATCCTTCTTTGGTTTCCATTGGTCACACTCGATTGTTATCCTCTGAGCATCAGCTTAAATGCTGAAATACGGGATGAAGGGATATGAATAATGGTTACAAGCCCTAAACTCACCCATTGGGTTAAAAGGTCGACGGGTAGGTGTCCCGTTATTTATGTCCCCGACTGCAAACATCCTTATACCTAATACCTAATACATTTCGATATGGCATACGTCGAGTGTCCCATTTCTAAATGACTGCGGCTGTATGTACCTGCTGGGTTCGAAGACTCCTGGGCGCAAAGACTCCTGGGCGCGAAGACTCCTGGGTTCGAAGACTCCTGGGCGCGAAGACTCCTGGGTTCGAAGACTCCCGGGCGCGAAGATCGAAGATGATCAATCCTAGCTGCAGCCTCAAAGCAGCGCTTAATGCTCGGTTGGTTATTCGAAAGACTGACTGCTATTGAAGTGGCTCGTAGCGATCGCTCCTAGCTGCAGCCTCAAAGCAGCGCTCAATGCTCGGTTGGTTATTCGAAAGACTGACTGCTATCAAAGTGGATCGTAGCGATTCACGTAAGCAAGTTAAACCAATGCAACGATGCACTACGAAAGAAAATGGGCCGATGCTTCTGCTGTGTGGTAGGGAAATGGAAAGGACCGAAGGACATATGATTGGTGCAAAGGCATAGGGGTGGTAGGGAAACTGTGTGGTAGGGAAATGGGATGACCTAACTGAAACAACGGAAAGGACCCAATACGTATCTGTAGTGCTGTGGCTGCTGCAACTGCGGAGAAATATTACGCACCATAAAAGACTCCAACCATCCGCAGCGTTCATTTTGTGTTTGGTTGCCACTCGTACCCCAGAACTTATCCAGGACAGGTGCGAAGATTACACAAATCTTTGGAGGTGCGTATTTTTTATTTCTGCGCTTGCTTCAAGTTGGCCAAATGCTTCTTAGATGCTCTTCGTATTCCCTTGTTCCTTAAACGCGTACACTAATTCGTTCGTAGTTCATTCTCAATTGATGCTCTCGCTGCAAGCATGCGTTCCTTTTTAGTTAGATCATGCAGTCATCTCCATCCCATGTCCTTGCTCATTCCCCATCCATGCTCATGCATTCCCCACCCCCTTGCAGCCTCTAGCACAGACATCCGTACCTACCTTCCATCATCTTTCTGGCTGTGCTGACAGACGTGCCTGTCAAAATGGTAGGTCCCTGTGAACCCCAGACATGCAATGCTTTTTTGACAGAGTTTACATGGACACAGAACAGATCAACTATCAAGTGTTTCCGGAGGTTCTAACCTAGGGGTGCCCCACCTAGGTACCTTACTAGCCTGGGTGCCTAAGAACCATACAACTCTAATTTGCACCTTTCTCTCTTTATATCTTACTAGGAATAACACTTCTAAAGCTTCATCATACACCCGCAGTCATTTAGAAATGGGACACTCAACGTATGCCAGCTTTCCAAAATCCATAGCTGATCCCCCCAATGGGTTAAAATATCACCGGTGGGTGGGTGTCCCAAAATTTGTGTCCACGACTGTATGGACAGAGTAATAACAATATATTTCCCATGCGTGCAAACAGGCAAGGACGAAACGAGGACGGAAAGTTGACAATGATGTTGAGGCATTGACCACAAACTCCTATGCAGACGACAGGAAGGCTCTAGAGAGGGTCTACATATGTTTCACAATGGTCCGAGTCTTGGATGAACTTCGTGTGGTAGAGAAATTCTATGTACCAAGTGACAATAAGGAAATCAGCCCCGAACTGATCACAGAGTTTATGTCTGCCAAAGTAGAGTTAGGTAAACTCGTATCAAAAGCGCTTGAGGAATGGAGACAGGATGAATCTGTGCTCATCTCTATCGGCGATAGTATAGTTTGGTTCTCCGCATCCGGAATCTCTACAAAATTAGAACCGCCCCTCTTGATCATGCAGGAGTACATGATCTGGATTAATGGTGAGAACAGAGGAGCCAGCACTAAGCCTGTGATCTGATCTAGTGCACCACCGTTCAGTAATATTGCACTGCCACCGGATTCCGGTTGCTGTATTTCAAACATCACCAGTAGCTACAATCTCCCGCGTATGCGATACCAGGGAGCATGACGATTAACCAAGTAGGCTACAACAATGATATTTATACATGTACGTCTACGTTGGTGTACTATTTTAGATGTCCATGACTGTGTGGCTTAAACTAAACTGTAACCCATCCTGAACCTAAAATATCTGTCTCTTCATCATCAGATGGTGCATCAAACTTCCTAATCAATCCTCAGGAATCATTATCGAACACTGATAGGATGCGTTCTTCATCTGTGTACAGTTGTAAAAAACTTACAGAACCCGATGATGCAAAAAAAAACGATGATGTATCCATTGTTACAAGCCCTAGACACACCCATTGGGTTTAAATGTTGACGAGTAGGTGTCCCATAATTTATGTCCCTTACTGTATAAGGTCAGCGCACATGCGCACTGTTCATGGTCGCGAGACTCATCGCACACTTTTAATGCTAGAGTGTCCAAGAGCTGGTATTGAACTTCTTGCTGCCAGGGAGGACTTCGACTGCAAAACACACACAAGGTTGGTGCGGGTCAATGGCATTAGGCTAGTTGCCTAGAACAAGCTTAACTGTTTTAACCCTACCCAGTCCGCTCACTTTCCGTTGTTGAAAAAGATCATGCGGATATATAGGTAAGCTGTGCTGTTTTCGGAGACGGTGCATCGATCGGTGTCAGTCAGTGCCGTCGTCGATGCAGTGTCGAGCAATGTCTATGTGGAGTTATTTGTGGATCCGCACATCACCCACGACATTGGCCGCGTATTATTATCAAGCGCCCATATAACGTATCCCTTCAGAGTGAACGATGTAGGGAACTGCATCTGGATCCACTCACCATTGTAGACGGTACCGGACACGGTGGTAGATTTGGTACCTGTGTACGCTCCTGTAGTGACGTTGTAAAATTGTCCTGTCGCACTAAAGGTCCCTGTGTTTGAGTCGAACGCTCGATATGTCTCGTACCCGTTTGCGTAAACGGTTGACATACTAACAGTGTAGGTGCCGTTCCCGTAGGTTAAGCCACTAAACGCAGTGGTATCGTTAGTCATCGCCGCGGGAGGGTACACGCCGGCGATTCTGAGAGAGTTTGCGGAAGAGGCAAATGCTAGGTCGACCATGTTCATCATAGTTAAACTGGCGATTTTGCCTGCGAATGTGAGGTCAGTAGAGTTTCCTTGCAATCCGATGGAGATTTTTGCGTTCGAAACAATGCCGAGGGATTTTGGAGTACCAGTCGCTGAATACGAGGTCCCGTTCACGTAGAATGTACCCGTCGATAGCAAGACGACGGTGTACCAACGGTTCAGCACTATCCCACTGGTGTTGTAATTGAAAAACGATCCTGACCCATCCCATAAATAAAATCCGTTTTGGGTCAGCTGAAGCCGGCCCATAGGACCCTGCCACACGGTTGGGCTATCGGTGACTGCTGAGGTGACCATGAATGTTGTCTCAACCGTCCATCCGCTGCTCAGGTTTGTGGTGAACGTGGTGGACGTTCCAATTATGGCGCTTGTAAGGAGTGACGCTCGGAAGACTGTGACATCTGTGGTTGAGTCTGTGGCAGGGGCGGAGTTAAACGTCAGTGTGCGGTTATTTCCGGAGATGTCGGGCGCCGTAGTACCCCAGTCACTCGAGTAGTGGTCGTACCTTGCCACAACGTTCGTAATAGTGACTGAGTAGGTGGCTGTGGCAGCTACGGCATTTCCTCCGGTAGCCCTCACGACAATGGCATACTTTCCCACAACTTTCGCGATGTTCAGGGTTGCTCCTGTGGTGCTGGTATTCGTCAGAGTTGTGCCGGTTGGGGCGCCGCTTACGATAGACCAGGAGACGCTAGTCCCAACATTAGTTGCTGTCTGCGATATATAGAAAGCGGTCGCGTCTGACATAATGAAGGTTGCGTTGGCAATGACAACTGTATTGGGTGTCTTTTGCGCACCTAAGTACTGCTTCATTCGAACGAAGTTCCGTGTAGTGCTGATTGTTTTCCTGCTCCGGCATTGGTACTAATGACCCCGTATGACCCACCAGCGTAGAAGTTTCCCAGTCGAATGTTAGACCTAGGTACTAAGAATTCGTCCTCGAGTTCTCTGTCCGATAATCTGCCAGTTGTAGACAACACCATTCTGTTATAATTATTATTACATATACAGTCGGGGACAAAAATTATTGGACAATTCCCCGTGGACCTTTTAACCTAATGGGTATGTCACAGACATGGAAGCTCACATGCGCAATGTTCATGGTCGCAAGACTCATCGCACACTTTTAATGCTTGAGTGCACGCAAATGGACTTATTATTTCCTGGTGAGGCCCCTGCCATGCACGTTGCGGATGTTGCGATAACACATCATCCGCATTTACTTTTTGCCCACGGATGAGATTCCGACAATCCCTGTCCCACTTGACTTTGTGGACGTGTATCTTAAGAGCACCAACAGCGACAGACAATGCCATTATTGCCACAACCTCAATTTGAATCATACGCTCCAGTAGCTGAGGAGGATGGCAATGGCTGGAGATTGGAACTGAAACATGTTTCTTCCCCATTTTTACAAGCGAAGTTGAAGATATCATTGTCCAGTCTGTATATTATGCATATTATGTATGGGACACCTTTAAACCCAGTACCCCCACTTACAGGTGAATCAAACAGGGAATCAAATTCTAATTGAAGCTGATGCACAGAGGGTTCTCGATTACATCACCTTGTGTGACGTTTAAGGATGCGTGAGTTAGCTGACAATACGGTCTGTAGCCACAATGTATTGCTTTTTTGAGTATATTATATAAGCTTCCACCATTATCTCTTTTCCTCATTCACACAATTGTTGCAGACCATGCTCCCCATGCTCCTCTACCCTAGTCGATGCTACATGAAGGACCTTCCGAGTGAAGTAATTTCGGACATCGTTTTGCGCACCCTTCACGTGGGAGGGGGATACTTGGAGATACGCAATGTATCATCTGTTTTCCGCGATTGGCATTTGATTGTGGATAAAAACCTTGCCAATGTGTTGATCCTGTCACGACAGGGCTGTATTGGCGATGTTCTCTGGCGTTCCCTTCGTTCCAAAAACGATGCATTGATGTACATGATAGCTGAAAGGTTGTCTTGTCAGGATGACTCAGAGCATGCTCTGCTAAATCTAATACAATATGGTGGTGGTAGTGACAAGTGCGTGGACCTAATTAGGGTTCTACTCAATCTCCCCGGGCACTCTGCCCATGCTAACTGTCGTGATGGGCAGGCGGTATTGTCTGCAGCAAGACTTGGTCAGATTGAGGTAGTCCAAATGCTCCTAACCGCACCCCAGCATGCTGCCCGTGCCAACTGCCGTAATGGGCAGGCGCTTGTGCTTGCGGCACAGGGTGGCCACGTTGAGGTTGTCAGTATGCTCCTAACGGCCCCTGAGCATGCTGCCCGTGCTGACTGCCAAGATGGCCAGGCACACCTGGATGACTGCTTTGAGTCAACCAGGCTGCTTCTACAGTACTCTTTCGCCCCCCCCTATTGTGATGATCTCATCCAAATTCTCCAATCGACCAGATAAGGCCACCTACACCCCCTTGAGCTTTCTGACCATCTTGACTTATATCAGATCAATTTTGTTTACAAGTTTATGTACTTCTACAATGTAAGCACAAAATGATTTGTTGTCTGATCCCCAAATCGAGCCCCAATGAGAACTCCTCTCTCTGTGCTCGCATTGAGGTCCTTTACGAGAGGTACACCCCCCTTCGCGTGCGCGTCCGTGTGGACCCACATGTTCTAGCTTCGCCATGTGGCAATGGAGGTCTTTCCCCCCTGCGATGTCCTCAATCACAAAGAGCCCCCCAGGTTTGAGGAAGGGTGCGAATGCATCGAGTGATGCCACCTGGTCTTCGGGGAGGTGGGATGCGTCGTCAAGGATTATGTCGAAGTGGACATCCAGACACTCAGCAAACCGTGAGTTTGTTCCGTCGCCCTTGACAAATGTCACCCGCGGGTCATCCCTCCCGAAGACAACATTATCGAGCGTGATGTCCAACCCAACGACGGCCGCCGTGGGGAAAAAATCAGCAAATGCCTGCACCGAGGCACCAGAGAAAACCCCAATTTCGAGGATCGTTTTCACATGGGTACCCCTCTCTCCCCCCCGGTCACGCATCTCCCCAAACAGTGTGGAGTACAGGGGTCCGTACGCATGTGAGGTTGTCTTGTCGGTACCGGTTGCATTGTTACGTGATGCGTACCTATCCAAGACCGCCTCGAACGTGGAAGGCCTCTCATCGGAATTACTCATGGAATGCCCCTGAGAATTCATGGTCGGATGCGTTCCAACAAAGAAATTCTTCACCTGGTTGACACAATGTGTATCTTGGGCTTCAGGTGCCCCTGTGGAAGTGTTTTCGTGGAAGAGTAGAGCATCCCACGACCACCGACTGTCAGTTGCAACCGTCACTGGTTCGACCGATTCCTTCTCAGTGATGGGCCATCCAAACTTCTTGACAATGGAGCGCTCAGGGTCCGTCGAGCTGTCGGCAATGGCATCGAGCTCCAGAGGGCCTATGGGGAGGCGACCAAGAAGGTCGCGGTAGGCGAACAAAGTCAGGAGCCTTCGCAAGTACAGATCGTAGTACTCAAGTTTGTCGCCGCACTCCACTCCCTTCGAAATTAAATCTTGATAAACCCAGTGTGCCCGCCTCGCCTCATCAACCCCCATGTTCCCCCCGGTACCTTTGATGTCCTTAAGATAGGGGAATGACTCGAGAACGCGCACTGCGCTATCCACCTTGCGACGGAACCCTGTGCTGTGGAAGTGGAGGAGTCCCAAGAAGTTTGACTTCACCCTTCGACCTCCACGCACTGCCGCGTGGTGGCACCACTGCTTCATATGAGTGAACTCCGAGGCTCGGACAATGACCTTGTCCCAGCCTTGGTCTGAGAACCTTGTCACGTCGTTTGTCGGACGGGGGTACATCCCTTGCTCATAGTCGTATGATACATCGCAGGGGTCAACTACTGAACCCCAGAACTCACTATAGTTTATTATGGACACGTCTTCAGGGACGGATCGAAGGTAGGTCTGCACGTCATCTGCAGTCACCACGTAGTCTACCTGTTCTCGCTTTGGAACAACGAACATGAACTCGTCTGTCTTCAGGGGGAGCAGCCATGTGCACGAGGGTGCGATGGCACGCATGTGCTCACTCATAAAGTTGCTGGCGGTTGAGAAAGGGCGGGTGTCAATGATCACCCGCACCCCCCTGGTAACATACCGACCGTACACCTCAAGTACCTTAGGGCACCGGGACCCGTTGTCTACGACCACCACGTTGGATAGACCGAAAAGGGCACCATAGTAGATAATGAAGTCCTCTATCAGGTGCCCCTCGTCCCTTGATATCAGTACGACTTTAGCCAGAACGCGACCCTCATCCATTATGTAGTAGTATACACAGGTACGTGAAAAATCATGAGCCCACCGCCACGCGCAATAGATGGTGTAAAGCCATGTCTTATATAAGTATGTGATCCTTCATCAGTACCATGTCTTCCCTGTCTTCTTCCATTCGGGACTTTGCAAAGACAATCCATGTGGTACAAAACATTACCGACCGGAAGGACACAGGCTCCCTGATCAGAGTGCACGTCCCAGGGGTCATGACAGAGATTGATGGCACGATGCGAAGCATTGATATAGACATAGACGTTGACAGTGGTACTCGCTCAGTGGACATCGTTTTCTTATCGATACGTGAGGCACTGGGTGGGGTAGTCATCAATCGTGCAATGTGGGGTGGCAATCGCCTCATCAACAAAGCAGTTGAGAGGTGAAGTGGGAGGTCAAGAAGAGAAGATAAAGAAGGCAACACGTTTGTAGAAACTACAATCGACAACCAATGGCAAAATCACCAGAGACCCTAATATTTTTATTTGTGGTAATTGTACATACACATGAATGTTTAAGTTTAGCCTTCTGTACTTCCTAATTGCATTCTCTGTTGGTATAATTGCATGTTATGTAATGACCCCTTCTCCAAAAATCGTTATAAAGTTTCCCTCCCCCTAAAACGTCGGTGATGTTGTCTACCATGACAGCGTAGAAAACTGCTTTACCTTTAAGGCAGACAAGGTAGAGTGCACGAAAGACGTTGTTCACCAACCCATTATATTTTCAGATGGAGAATAGGGTTGTACGTATACACAAATACAATGACATTATTCACCATCACCAATTTAAAATAATCGTACCTGTATGGAATACGAGCGAACACAACGATGTATGGCAACTACTCAGAATATATAGACAAGCCTAAACAAAAAGCCAAGGCCAAGCCCAAGGCAAAGGCAAAGGCAAAGGCAAAAGCAAAGGCAAAGGCAAAGCCTTTATAAGAAAAGTCTCGGGTTGGTAAGCTCACACTCAAGGACCGGATTAAGGCGGGAGCGAAGGTATACGTAGGGGACCGTGGGGGTATGTACATTAAGTTCGATGGGGCAAAGCACCGCATCCCTTGCAAGTAGTTGCCTTGGTCACAAAATTATGAAGTTTTTCTTTCTGTAAAAGACGGCCCTCTTTTTCGCCTGTGCCTAGAAAACTCTTGGGTAAGGCGCATGTATCGAGGCCTGTTAGAGGTTTCATCGTTAGGACATCACGAAGGTCAGCGATACAAGATTCTGACAAGGCATACTTGGGGATGCAGTAGCCGTCAGATCGCAACTCGCTGTGTACACTCATTCTAAGACTAAGAAACTTCTTGCTGTTGATACTTTTGTACTTCAGTCTCCCTCTCCATTATAATCTTTTCCAGCGCGTTGTCTTTATCAGGGTTTAGCACAACGGACTGTGTGGAATAATCGGTGTTGAACAAAGGTCCTGGTGCTGGATCGTATTGTGGGGCGGCAGTTGTTTCCTCCCTCAAGGCACGCTTTGTTTTTTGATGCATCTGATGTTGTTGATCTATTGACACACCTTCAAGGTCCACACATATGATGGGAAATTCACCGTTGGTACCGAGCATATCTAGAGACATAAACCGCTTTGTGTTGGTGTTAGTGTTGGTGTTAGTGTGTGAGATGTCATCAACAAATGAGTAGCGGGCGGAAATGTCGTTCGAGAACTCCGATGCTGCCTGGCATTCTAAGACGCTATGCGTAGACATCTTGGAGGTCCCAGGATAAAGAGATGCAACGAAATCGAACACGAGATTGTCCTTTAGGATGCGAGAATCTTTGGTCACGATAAGAGGTACACAGTCGACGAACGACGGGACGTCGTAGTCATCGACACATATGCACATAAACATTGACCTTCGGTTGTGTTTCCTTAGAAGACCAACTACTTCAGTACTAAATTGACAGAATTTACTGTAAAAGAGAAGGTTCTTTGTCAGATTGGTGGGAGACGGATGTCGCAATTCATTATGGCCTACTTATTTCAGAACAGATAACATGCGTTGTATAACTTCCGATGTGAATTTTCTTGATAGAACGCAACCGAACTGATTACAAGCAATTGTGTTGCGTTGGTATTGTGTTGTGTGGAAGTTTCGTACATCTCTTTTACAGTTACAGTTACAGTCAATGTCACAACTTGCGGATAACGTGGCGTTGAGGTGTCATCTTAAAAGGTCTCCCAGAATGTTTGGAAGGTACACGCATAGCCTACAATACACACGTAAGAAAGCTTACAGAACTGTGCGACACAAAGATGATCATAAATCTCAAGTTGAATCATTCCCCGACTGTTTAGGTAAACTACTTGTAACATTTGCAACGTCCAGAACCTTCCAGGCACGCACCCGCGCATGGCTTCAGAGATTAAATTCTGATAAACGAGTGATATTAGAAATTGGATTAGAAATATTTGGACCTTCCAGAGCCTTACAGGCACGCGCACATCGCTTCAGAGATGAAATTCTGATAAACGAGTGATATTAGAAATTGGATTAGGACTATTTGGACCTTCCAGAGCCTTACAGGCACGCGCGCATGGCTTCAGAGATGAAATTCTGATAAACGAGTGATATTAGAAATTGGATTAGGACTATTTTCACCTTCCAGAGCCTTCCAGGCACGCGCGCACGCGCGCATGGCTTCAGAGATGAAATTCTGATAAACGAGTGATATTAGAAATTGGCTTAGGAATATTTGGACCTTCCAGAGCCTTCCAGGCACGCGTGCACACGCGCATGGCTTCAGAGATTAAATTCTGATAAACGAGTGATATTAGAAATTGGATTAGGAATATTTGGACCTTCCAGAGCTATACAGGCACGCGCGCATGGCTTCAGAGATGAAATTCTGATAAACGAGTGATATTAGAAATTGGATTAGGACTATTTGGACCTTCCAGAGCTATACAGGCACGCGCGCATGGCTTCAGAGATGAAATTCTGATAAACGAGTGATATTAGAAATTGGCTTAGGACTATTTGGACCTTCCAGAGCCTTACAGGCACTCGCGCACGCGCGCAGGGCTTCAGAGATGAAATTCTGATAAACGAGTGATATTAGAAATTGGATTAGGAATATTTGGACCTTCCAAAGCCTTACAGGCACGCGCGCACGCGCGCATGGCTTCAGAGATGAAATTCTGATAAACGAGTGATATTAGAAATTGGATTAGGAGGGGTATAAAACAAAGCGTTCATCCTCCATTCATTCATAGTCCCCAGTTGTTTCTCCCCAACCGGTCCGTATGACAGAACGAGCAAAAAACGCTGTGCAAAGCGTGCGTGAAGAGTATTGGCTCGACATAGAAGCTGATGATCAAATCTGGGAGAAGGTGGGTCTACGCTAGCATTTCGATCGAACCTAATTGATTCCCATCGATTGATTAATCAAACGAAAAAAAGTTCGATCTATCATGATGTGACGCTGGAAATGTAAAGCACTCTTCATCGTTTCCTCATCCTCATTCAGGCGTTGGAGCTCTTGATATATGTCATGGAATGCTTAATCCACGTCGAGGGAGTACACCAATCCCAGCTGGAGGGGGCTGTGTGGGGCTGGATGCGATGGTATATGCCCCAACAGCCTGGAAATGAAATGATGCTTTCTGGTGGCATCATCTGTGACGAGACAGGGACTGGGAAGACTTTAAAGTCTATCATGATCTTGATGATGGTCTTGAAAAGCAATGAGGGATCGCTCAAGTCCGTTCTCGTTCTGGTCCCGACTGCTGACATTCTTGACCAGTGGTGTTCTGAAGCTACAATGTTCTTCAAGAAATCCCCAGTTGGGAGTCACAAACAATGGATGCAAGATCCTTCTATCCTGATAGCCACACACAAGAACTTCTCAGTACCGAAGAAGAGGAAGGGTATGGATATGGCTTACGGAGCAGCCAAGTACATGCCCCTGTTCATTCAGGTAAGTTCGTGCTATCTATCCTATAAAACATATCTGCAAAATCGATGTCTTTAATAGGTGAATACCTAATCGATATTTTCTGTTCTAGTAGGTAGATGGTTACAAAACAATATTGAATCACTCTCAGTTCATCAGTACGGATATAGGGAGGTGTGCTGCCATGTCTATAAGTGATACAGTCGAGGACATAAATTTGGGGACACCCACCCACCGGTGATCTTTGAACCCATTGGGTGGATCAGCTAGGGGGATTTCATTTCATTTACATATTTTCATCCTTTATTTCAGCTATTTAAATCTGGCCCCAAGGAAAACGATTGAGTGCTACCAAGTGCTTTGTGGGATCTATCGGTTGCGGGCACTCTTTCGCCTCTACAGGGATACTGTGTTTCTGATGGCGACCCAGGAGCGAGCATCATCAACGGCAAAAGAAATATATAGGCATTTATAACGTCTCCATCCCATATTGCACCTGGCACACCTTTGGAGGCCTTCGTCGCTATTGTGAGCGCGGTACTTGTTTGGGACGACAACAGTCTTCAACATCAACTTCTTTTGCACATCTGATGCGCGCGCCTGGATGTCATCATCTGTCGAGATGCTCCCACACCATGATATGATAGATACTTCTTCTACATCATAAATATCCTTATATCTAATACCTAATACATTCCGATATGGCATACGCCGAGTGTCCCATTTATAGATGTCCGTGATTGTATATAGAATTGTGATTCTCGTGTATCTTTCATCTCACAATTACCCCCCTCGTACTTTGTTGCAGAAAATGGAAAATGAGATGGATGAGGCTGTGGAAGGCACGGAGAAGGAGAGGGAAACAGCCTTCCATGCTGTGATTGTCGACGAGGCCTACAAGGTCTTCCACACAACAAGGCAACTGGAAGTTCAACGGTTCAAGGCCATCCGTACCGTTTCATCGACAGCAGTGTTTTTGGCGACTGCCACTCCTCCATCAGACCCTCAATTCCAGACTCAAATTGATTCTATCATCATGATAAGCCGACGAAAGAGCCAGGGACTTACTGAGCCCTATGAGATGATCAGAACCATGGTGGAGCGTAAAAAAATGCCGGAACACCTTGAAAAGATCGTGGTCGGTGTTACACTTCACAAGGGAGAGAGGAAGCTACTGGAAAGTATCAACAAGTATTGCAAGGAGGGTGTGAATTCCAAGAAGAGGATTGGTGTTCTCGCGTTGTTGCAGCGCATGTACTTCATGCTGGGTGAGATCAACAATCCCCAAGAGTCTGATTCAGAGTCGCTAAAGAATCTGAGGGTATACCTGGCCGAGAACAACGTGAACTCCCATACACTCCTCGAAGACTCCCCCTCCCATTGTACGATGCCTACCAAGTATCTCGATAAGAGAGAGAAAAAGCTGTACATCGGCCCCTACATCAAGGCCCTCATGTTCGACGCGGTACATGGAGTCCAGGCACAGCTTCTTGCTGACAAGGCTAACAAGATAGTAATCTTCACTCGCTTCCAGGGGGAGGCAGACTTGATCAGTGTTCTACTTGATAAGGTCAGGGCCGATGTCCCTGGTTTGCTATACGGTGTCAAAGCCGCTAAATCACAAACTGTTGATGAGTGTTTAAAAGACCTACCCATTGTTGGACCTAGTCCACAACCACAAAAATATTGTGATCACCGAGAACTGTTCTGCAACGGATCCACTCTCTATGAATGAGATAACCTACAGCAAGTGAACTCATGACAGTATAAGAGATGAGTGCGTGTGGGATATTAACTACCGTCCACTGACACACACACACACACACACACACACTGATAGGAGTAATGGGGACTTATTTATCACCCTTTTCCCCATCCCCATTTAAGCTTATGAACCTGAAGGTGCTAGAGTTTCTTAAAGATTTGGAGTCTATATTCAGCAACCTCCCTGACTACACTGCGTTTAAGCAGTCCGTTCGATTAATGTCCACCCTAGACGAACGTGCGGTACAGAGATCGTTCGATTAGAACATTTGCTCTCCGTATGGCGAGTACATCCTTAAAGAGGATGAATTATTTTTCATAGATTCTGTTACAGACAATGACTCCCCAAACGTTACCCATAACGACACCCCTAGTGCTTTAGATTTTGACTTGGTGCGGATCATAAAGAGCAGGTGGATGACTCTATCTGATGGTGACAAGAGCGCTATATGGGGCCACCTAAAACTGCTTATGATTCTGAACGACCGATGCATCAAACCTTAGCCATTACACTCTGCCAATCGAATTGTGTTACACCCAACATACAGTCACGGACATTTAGAAATGGGACACCAGCGTAGACCTACAGGTAGAGTTATCATTGTTTGTAGCCTATTTGGTTGACGTATTCTATCGTTACAGTCTCTTATTTATGCATAAACTACTATATATAGACTCCCTTGTTGTTTTACAACAGCAATGGGAGATGACGACTCCTGCATCAGTGTCGTTAAGATGACACTCAACTCGTTGTGTAGGGATACTTCAAGACAACAACTATGTTCACGGATCAGGGAAATGGTTGGTACTATGTCGTTGCGGAGGCCTACCTCTTTGCAAACTTCCATGTCACCAGGTGTCTAGACGTTCCCGTAGATTCTGAGAGTGTGAGAATGCAAGGGTGGCTCACATTTCTTCTTCATAAAATGCGACATTTGTATTGGAACACAATCATGGTACACAAGAATGGATTTATTATACCATGAGAGATAAATGAGATGATGCACTATATTCTTCAAATGTTTGTTTTTATCGTACCAGTGTGCATTGTGTTCTATTTGAATTCAAACATGTCGCTATCGTCCGCCCGGGTGTATTTCGGTACCCGAATCGCTGGCACCCAGCTTGTAAAAGCAAGTGTTGGTAATGCAAAAGCCCTCCCCCCTCTCATGATGAAAGAAGGTTTCGATGCTACAGCAGAGGTACCTGAGAATAATAAAAAAATCACTGAGGCCATTGGCAGTGGGGATCATGGTCCTGATCCTTTTCCTGTTCCTGGTAAGGTCTATAATGGCCCTGATCCTGTTCCTGGTAAGGTCTACAAGGTTGGGAAAAGTCTCCCTACCCCCCCCTCTCCTCACGATGGTGTGGACACACACTACAGCGCAGCCTCCTTTTCCGAACCCTCGGAGATCTTATTGTCCCCAGACAAGAAAAAAAAGTTGCGATGCCGCGATAACGAGTGGATGTCAAAACTCATAAACAAGCGTACACGCGACGAACTGGTGTACGTACATGAGAACAATGGCATAAATAAATCATCATACAATTGACACGTGTCCTCATGCTTCATAGTTCTGGTGCTTGATGCGACCACAAGCCGCACTAAACGAGCGACTATTTACAAAATATCTGAAGATTGGCCAGATGCGATCCGTCTGTGTCACGTCGAGCGTGTTCCTGGTCATGAACATGGTTCAAGAGAGCTCGTTGTCCCTGATCCCAGAGGCATTGGTCCTCACAAGGAAGCAAGCTTCTTCTTCCATGGAGGACACCAGGTTGGAGATATCTATGAAGTAAACAGCTGCATTGCAAGTATAAATTTGATCCTTCCATCGGTAGCAGTAGGTCAGTACGTTTGGGTGGGTGTGTAGGTCTATATTGGGTGGGTGTGTAGGTCTATGCCCGCCTCCTCACGCATCTCTCGGTGCATATTTCTGATCAGGATCCGATTCTTTTAAACGTTGCCCTTAAGGCTGTTAAAGTAGTTTATTTTCTCATCGATGGACCCCCCAACGGGGCATACCTCACCGGTGTGACCGAATATACCTACGAGGAAGCGTACCCTGTCACCAACGTCTAACGTTCTGTCGCGTGAGGACCAGTACGGGATGCCCCACACCTTCATCTTGTAAAGAGTTGCCATCGATGTGCGATGTGCAAGGTGTCTGAGGTGTGATGCTGTGGCGTCGAAAGGGGTGTTTGTGTACACGTAACTCGGGTTGAACTTGTATGCCGCCCCGAGTGTACCTACGTGTCCTTGCTTAAATAGGGGTTTCTTCCTCCATTGCACTGATTGCTCTTCATTCTTGTCATCATCCCCACCTGTTTGCAAGTGTGAATTGTCCATGGATATAAATGTGTCTGCTGACAGAGCTTGACATGCCGATCAATTTTTAATCCTTCGTACGCTGTTGCACTTTGGGAACTTATCGGCAGGTTCTGGGTACCCCTCAATGTGACAGGCTTTATGTTTTGGAGCACCAGACAAGGTGGCCTTTGTGGGTTTCTTCTTCTCCAAAAAGAAGTGGAAGGTGGCACTCAGCACCTTTGCGTGCGATGGGACGTAGACGTCCACGAAGGCATCAATGCCACGTCGAGGGCAGACAGAGTCATGTTCACGGTTGTGCGCATAGTTCTGCACGATCATGACTCCTCCAGGTGCCAGGAGCTCAAACGCAGTGGTCATTGAAGAGAGGGCGTGCACCGAATCTTTGCCGCCGATGTAAACGATATCGTACAATGTTTCAGACCGTACCTGGGTCGTAGCACTCTTAAGGGAACTCACATGGGCATTGGGACGGGTTGCAGACCGGGCAACAGATTGTCCTGTCATTGTCGCCGCTAGCTGTGTCAAAGTGCCTTCTATCACGTCCACCCGATTTCCGTGGGGCGTCATGACATTCTGCTCAAACGCGGCTCTTACATCCGGGTTCTAGTGGGGACTACCAAGGTTGTAAACGCACTCTGAGTAATCGAAGTTGTCCACCACAGTAGCACGGGAACGAGGGTCCTTCATGACATTTTCTAGGAGCCAGGCTAGCACCCTTCCCTCGTACGCACCGACCATGAGTGCAGAGCATGGTGACCTGGTGGACCTGGGTGCTTTGAATTTGGATGTGTACTTTAACCACAGGGGAGCATGTGCGGTGAACCAATCTACTGTGTACGTCATGTTCATACAGGTAACGACATTAAAATTGGCTTAAACACTTGTGAGGGTTCATTTGAATTAAAAACTGACCGGATTTAACTAAAAAAATAAGTACAGTTGGAGTTTGACAATTAAGGTAGACGTCCAAGGGTGAAAATAATAGTAGTCTAGTGCCAAAAAGGATGTATTTGTTTCATGGATATATTTATGAATCTATAAATGAATAATGCAGGAGACGTGTTTGTTACGATTGCAGAGGGAGGGGATTCCAATTATGATACGGAAACGACAGTTGCAAATGGCCAAGTGGGGATGCATACATACATTCGAGAGGCACCGATCCCAGACACAGAGAAGGAGATCATTGCCCTGATGGAGGATTGGGAACGATTCGCAGACGAGCAGTCTACGCTTCACAATAACGCAAGAATCCACTATAAAACATTCAACTACCTTCTTGCCATTCCGGCCATCGTGATTTCCACGGTGAGCGGGACGGGCAACATCGGCGTCTCAACTTCCTCTTGTAGCGGTACAATCCTGTCCATTGTGTTTGGATCGCTTGCCCTAGTTGCTGCCTCCATGTTCTCCGTGCACCGGTACATGAACCTCCCTGAGCTTCAGCAGATGCACGACTTTTACACTGACACGTTCTTCAAGCTGGCAAATGACATCCGATTCAACATCATTGTTAGGAACCACGAGAATAGGGCGTTCATTTCACTTGTCGAGTTTGCAAAGGATATTAAGAAGAATATAGACATATGCGTCGACAAGGCTCCTTCGGTACCCAAGCAGATCATTAATCAGGAGGTCCTCCGGAAGGGACATTCCATAATGGAAGGTATGACTCTTCGTAAAAGAAATGGAGGGACTCCATCTGTGGCAGAGGACAAATCTGTCCCTATCCGTACATAAAGTTGTCCTCTTCCGAGACAAGGACTGTCTCATCTATGACATCGTCGGGTGGCGCCTCGTTGGTCCCTAGGTATCCTGAAAGCGCTCGATTGTACCCGCTGTACTTTGCTCGTAGCTTTTGCATGCTGCCTGAAATGAGAGACTGTTCGGACTCCTGCATTGACTCACTCATTTTAACGTTTGACTTGTATGTGTAGTTGTCGGGATTAACTGATACCTTAAAAGGACCCATTCCCTTGGCTGCGCTGCGCTTCCTATAGTGTGTCTCCACGATGGTGTACACAAGGTTCAGGATGTACCCTATTGCGACGATGCACACAGTCACCGCAAATGCGCATAAGACAAGTGCGGTAACGTTCCCCATCATGAGACGGTTTAGGTGTTTGAGAAGCTCTTCTACGCTGTCACTAACGTTTACAGTGTGGCACTTCTTCAGAATCGACATAATGTCTATTGTGTCGGGCTCAGTCTGTGTCATGGTGTTCTGTATGTATTTATGGGGCGTTCCTACTCTTACTCTACTTACAGTCAAGGACATAACATTTGGACATGCGTAGAGCCTCGAATGGCTGAAAAATTGACCACTCTACATACCTTATCATAATCACAATCACAATATGAGTGACTAATACGTTCCCAAATACCGAGGAACCATGGGGCCCTACGTCGCCTACCTCTTGCAGGGACCCGGTGTCGGAACGGCTGACGGCCGCCCACCTATCGACGAATCATACGCAACAGTAAGAAACATCAAGATTTACCCCTCCGCCTCCTTGTACCTGTCCATGGGCAAAGAGAACAAGCTCCGCACGCATGAAGAATTCAGCGAGTTGCTAAGGCACGTCATCATCACGATGGGATGCTTTGGGATGCACATGCCGATTGACAGTGGCTCCATCGAGGTAAAGTCAAAAGCATATCACCGAGGGCTGTCAAAAATCAGCTGCCAATCTATTGGTGGGGTGTTTACAAGAGTGAAGAACGTGATCCACATACGTCCGTCCATGTCTCCCGCACGTGCGACGTTCATCCTGGGACACGAGATGATGCATTTGTGGCTCTTCATAAATGGTATCGAGCCCTCGGTCACCTCTTTCAAGGAGGCGGTACGCAACGCCATGGGTGTCCTCGTGTTAACCTCTATGTACCGAAGGTACTTGTTGGAGGGGGGATCCCGCATCCCCCTGTACTACGAAGAACTTGGTTTCCTCCAATATCAGGTCCAGAATGAGCTGAGGAGAGTACCCCAAGCGAAGGTCAAGGAAATGACACGCTCATTCATGTCGGACTTCATTATGTACACACCAAAGCCCCTCGTTCGAAGTGCAGTCGTGAGCATGTACAATGTGCTCACAGGCTGCACGGACGTGTAATTACACAACTTTTTTTTATTTTACAAATATATACAATGCTAGCATTCATAATAACACTTTTGATACATAGTGCAAGATCATATACGACGTTCCCTGCTGGAAAATGTAAACCACAAGACTGTTTGACTTACAACCCATACATTTTGACCCCAAACGCTTCAACCAACAACCTATGTTTTACCGTTTACCCACAAACATGTGACCCAAATAACCGCTGTTATAACAGCCTAAAGAATGTTTTTGAAAAAACTGGATTAAAGACATACTCAGAATGTTTAACCAGCGTCAGACAAGTAACTGTAGATAGTGTCAAGAAAGGCGGAGGGATTTATATCAGAAACTATACAGGGTTCTCAGAACTTACAATAACTGCTCTAAGATGGAACATAAATAGTGGATTATACAAGACATTTTGCGTTCATCTTCAACCACCATGCGAAACAGTGACCCAGTTTTGCAGAGGGGCGTCGTGTTCTTATTCTGTATACGATCCATTCGCTCATGAGTGCTGTCCAACATGTGACTTTTTATCCCCTTCATCATCTCCATTAAATCTTTCTTCTTCTTCTCCTCATTCTCACCATCCTCCTTCTTCTTCTCCTCATTCACCCCCCCCTCCTCCTCCTTTTTCTTCTCATTCTGACCTTCCTAATTCTGACCCTCCTTATTCTTATTCTCCTCATTCTGACCCGCCTCCTCCTTTTTCTCCTCATTCTGACCATCCTTCTTCTTCTTCTCCTCATTCACCCCCCCATCCTCCTCCTTTTTCTTCGCATTCTGACCTTCCTAATTCTGACCCTCCTTATTCTGACCCTCCTTATTCTTATTCTCCTCATTCTGACCCACCTCCTCCTTTTTCTCCTCATTCTGACCCACCTCCTCCTTCTTCTCCTCATTCTGACCCTCCTGTTCCTTCTTCTCCTCTATCAACACATAGAATCAAACTAGTTATAAAGGCTCCTACTATGGATTCATCCATCATTGTGCAAAGATTATGTCCGAATTTTGAATATCTGTTTGACACATCTTGTAATATTGTGTTTACGTCATCGACAGGGATTTATTACGGGATTTTTTTACTGTATGATTTTGATGATATTTTAAAGGTTCTGCAGAGAGATTTAGATTCGTTCACAGCTTCAAACGAAATTATATGCGGTAGTACTATCTCGTTGTCAATTAATACAAGGGTTGTAAGATATTCTGCTTCAAAGAGTACATGTATTGTTTCATAAAACAAACAGATTGTCTTGGAGAGGAAAGGTGCTTTTTATCTAACAAGTGAATTGTGTGCAGGGGAGAGTTTTTAATTTATGAATGTAATTATATAGGACAATTGTGTTACAATGGACCCAGACGTCTGCCCTCTAGCGTTTGGACTTCTTATGGATAGTTCTCGCAGCTTAGGTCCGTTGATATCTTTCATGGAATCACCCTTGCGCGATAACGTGTGTATAATGTACCTGTGCCTACGAGCACTTGACACATTAGAAGATGATAGAGCGACGTCGCCACAAAAACGTGCTGACAACATCGATGCGTTTATGGCACACTCAATGCACGACGAGAACGCAATGCTGGAGTGCTCCCAGGTTCAGTACAAGCCACTAATGGGAGCATTCGGATCTATAGTTGTGCGGGCGTTACGCTCGCTTACACCTGAAGCTGCCAACCAGGTCCACACCGTTGTGAGGGATATGGGTGGGGACATGGCTCGTTTGTTACGAGAAGCCCCCGTGTCCATTTCGGACTGGAAGCAACTTGACAACTATACCTTTGCTGTAGCAGGTTGTATCGTTGCACCAATGCTCAGCCTGAGAGGTGTGTCGCCCGAAAGGCGGTGTTACCAGTTGAAGTACGAACGTTTGGCAAGTTCAGTGCAACTCACCAACATTATCCGCGATGTGTGGGAAGACCTAACAGAACAAGGAAGGTGCTACTGGCCAGCTACATTGTGGCGTGAGCATGGAGAGACGCCTGAAGCAGCATTAATGGGAAAAGGAGGCGTGTAGTGCCTAAACGAGATGGTGCATTTTGCGTTAAGGTGCAAGATAGAATCACATTGTGAGATCAATGCCCAGGACTTACCTTTCCCACTGCCTGCTTACCTAGTAATATCCATGACAAGCCTTGTGTACTTGTGCAACATGTATGGCAACGCCTCGGTGCTAAATAGCCGATTCGCGATCACCAGAGCAAGCTGGGAGGAACTAACCAAATCGGCGTACGCTGGAGATACAGAACAGTGCACGCTCATCGGACTGGGACATCTTAGGCGATTGCGAAAGCGTATTGACAATCCGGTGCATGTTGAGACTGTGGATGTGATAATTACTCAATTTACATCAGATTTACATGGCACCAAGTGTACAATCGATACAGATATATGATATTACATTCTGTTTATAAGAAGTTTATACCGTATTCACTTGACTGGTGTACCTGTTCAACAGAAATCATCAGCTCACCTTGCCAGAAGCCAAGGCAAACACTTTTCCTGTAATATATATCATTGTCTACAGTCGAGGACACAAATTTTTGGACACCCACCCACCGGTGATCTTTGAACCCATTGGGTGGATCAGCTAAGGGGGTTTCATTTCATTTACATCCTTTCATCCTGTATTTCAGCTATCGAAAGCTGGCCCCAAGGATAACGATTGAGTGCTAACTAAAGACCCGCTATGTGGGAACTATCGGTCGTGGACACTCTTTCACCTCTACAGGGATACTGTGTTTCTGATGGCGACCCAGGAGCGAGCATCATCAACCGCAAAAGAAATATATAGGCATTTATAACGTCTCCATCCCGTATTTCACCATGGCACACCTTTGGAGGCCTTCGACGCATTTTTGAGCGCGGTACTTGTTTGGGACGAAAACTCTGTTTAACACCAACTTCTTTTGCGCAGCTGATGCTCGCACCTGGATGTCATCATCTGTCGAAATGCTCACAAACCATAATATGATAGATACTTCTTTTACATCATAAATATTCTTACACCTACTACCTAATACATTTCGATATGGCATACGTCGAGGGTCCCATTTCTAAATGACTGCGCCTGTATGTATGATGTTCAACGTTATCATCAACTTTTTTTTCATTTTCATGTAACCAACTCTATGCTATTAAGGAACGATATTCGGTCAGAACCCAAACAAAACTGGAACGTTACGATTGTCCAGGTTCTAATCATCATATCCTACCTTCTGACTTGCTGTGTGGACAACTACATTTGGTAGTCAGAGTAGGCTAATTAGGTGCACATCTTCTGCACATTTCAGCCTACACTTACAAATCATCATGGGTCAGGGGACTGAACCGATATAGTTTCAATCGTCAAAATAGATTCTCGGGCTGCTGTATTTAACACTTCTTAGTTGTCATTATCATTTAGAACTGATTTGCAACAATTTGCAACTAGTTGCTGACTTGCAACTATATTGCAAGGAATCTGGCAAGGAATGTGGCAAACACTTCCATCCCCGCCCCCACAGGATTGACATAATCCTCTGCCCCCCTGGGACCAAACACAACTGAGCCATCTGAGCGCTGGTACACACATGCTGCGATAAGATGGTCCAGGTCCAAGTAGTCCTGAGCTACCTTCAGGCTTGGTGCTGTGCTGACGACTACATGTGGTTGTCCAGAGAAGGTGACAACTAGATCGCCATGCCTCTGGCCAATTAGATGCACATCTTCGCCACATTTTTCAGCCAGCAAGAACAGATCAGCTGGGGTCAGGGGGCTGAACCGATATAGTTTCGATCCCCTGCTGATAAACTCTCCCCCTTCAGTGATGGGCACTGGACGAAAGCCATGCGGGAACAATTTGGTCAACTACATGTCCGCAGTGATCTGTGCATTTATTCTCTCCCATGCACCCTGCCTGTGAGTCAAGAACACAAGCCACAACGAACACATTTCTCCAGAGTCTCTGTCACAATGCAAACAGGACGTTTGGGCCAGGTGTAATATCATTGTGAGGGAGAGTTGTTGCGTTAGGCCGCGTGCCACCTGCACTTGCGGAGACAAATGCCAGGCAAGCCTTAGATGAAACTTGGGGAAATCCATGAGAGTTTGGGAACATGGCTGATAATGCCGCACGCATAGAGTGTACTACAGGTGCCAATCTTCGTGCAACGGTTTCACAGGTCTTCTCTGTCCCAGCTCCGCTGGAAACCTTCTCTTTTTTCAAGTACAGCTTTACCTCACTAGCTAAGAGTTTGTGCTCCTCGCACGTTGTTGTGGGCATAACCCAGGTATCGGGGGCCACTTTCCTTCCCTCTAACAAGGTGCACTTTCGTACATCAGGAACCGATACATTCTTTCCACTGTCCATGACTAAGTCAGTGGTCACGTTCAAGTATGACTCCGCAAATGCCTTCGTGAACTGTGGGAAGGTAGACACCCCGCCGTTTAGCTTGGTATCTTTACTCTGATGTGACTTGTATGAGTCTACAAAAGTCTCATTCAACCCACCAGTGGCAGCTGTGACAACTGCCTTGCTCACCCAATGGTAGCTACCACAAGCCATGGACCCCACCTCCAAGGTGCCAGACATTTTCTCTACCCATGCTGAGTCCATGGCAAAGACTTGGGGGTGAATGAATTGGACTTCGAAGCGAGGGATGTATGCTCCAGACAATACAAAATCCTTGAAGTGAGAGGTACTGGTATGTTCGAACCGATACAAATGCGTGTCTGCAAAGCAAGCCTCATTGTTGCACATAGCACACAGCACTATCTCCGCATGGTCGCTTGTAGGGTCCTGGTGAACGCTCGGACACTCATGTGGCCCGTCACATGCTGCAACGTTGTCGTTGGACTTCGTCATAGTGGAGTCATAGTAAGCATTGGCGGCCTTGGCACTCTTGCAGTTGTACCAGGCAAAGCCATACATCCCCGTACCACAACGATGGCAACAGTGTTCACTAGTATCATTCGGATTCGTGGCAAAATTGCCAATATGCATGTTCTTTGCACTTGCCAGGAATTCTTCAATTTTTGCATTTGGTACAAGTCGCAGGTCTCCTTCCACTAACTCTGCTAGGCCCCAGTGCACAGCGCACGCAAAGAGTGGGATGACTGCGTACCTAGCATGCTCCTCATCCTCCATCATCTTTTTCAATGCCCCATCCGGTAGCTTGTCAGTGGTGTAGAGGATGGTGCCTGTCGCAGTGGTTACCTCCCTCTCTCGGCATGTAGTACCTGATGCCCCCTACGAGTGGTAATAAAAGTGAAATTTTACAAAAATAATACAAACGAATAGACTCCATGCACACAACCTACTTGTGCACAGCGAATGTGGGCGTTGTGGGCGACATCACTAACCACACATCAGTTCAAGCATACAGTCGAGGACACAAATTTTGGGACACCCACCCACAGGTGATCTTTGAACCCATTGGGTGGATCAGCTTAGAGGATTTCATTTCATTAACTTCCTTTCATCCTGTATTTCAGCTATCGAAAGCTGGCCCCAAGGATAACGATCGAGTGCTACCTAAAGACCCGCTTTGTGGGATCTATCGGTCATGTCCCATTTCTAAATGACTGCGGCTGTATGACACACAGTTGTGCACAATGTTATACAGTGTGGACAACACCACATTTCACACATCAAATGTGCCACGGTGTGGATAACCACATAGCTAGCACCAACTCATATGACAATTATAGGTTGTCATTGCCCCATACCACACAAGGTACAAATGAAGGTGTGCCATGGTATGGGCATAGTGCAAAGGGTGCACAGAATAGTCAACCCCACGTACTATACGTGTGCAAGAATACAATATTACACAGTGAGGGCATACCTCAGACTCACAAGCTTCTACTATCAATTCCCATCTTTTTATCACAACTAATCAACTCACATGATCTTCGTTAGCTCCTGAGTTTTCTGATGGAGAGGTTGGTCCAAGGTCAAGGACAAGGTCCTCTCTCTTCGGCGATGATGGAACCTGCATAGATAATGAAAATGTGTAAATTAATAAGTGTGCCACGGAAATGTCATTACCCCATTCGATACACCAATTCAAGGAGACAAAACACACTAGTGTCACGGAATGATCAACTCTCCCTACCACTCACCAAGTTAAGCAGATTCAACACAGTGAAGGTGTGCAATGGAATGATCAAAAACCCGTACAACACACGCTAGTGCAACACACGCTCTTGCTCTTGGTACTCCTACAAGGCACCCACCCTGGTCAACTTACATCATGTTCTGCTCCTCCACCTGTCTTCTCATCATTGCCTCCTCCCCTGTCAAGGAGAGAGTATATCTCACCCCATGCAGACAATAAACACTCCACCTGCAGTGATAAAGTTTACTTCAGTGTAAATGTGCATTGACACATATGAATGGACCTACATGCAAACAACACTCTAGTCGATGTGTGCCACGGAATGGTCAACTCCCCTTACCACGCACCAGTATATATTGTCACAACACACTAATGCACAGTGAATGTGTGCAACGGAATGGTCAACACCCACATATCCATTCACGGTGAGGGTTATCAAGACTGACAACCACCTCTAATCATCTTACATCATGTTCTGCGTCTCCAGCTGTCTTCCCTTCCATGCCTTCTCCTTTGTCACGGCGTGAGGTCTCCTGTAACTTGAACGATGATGTTGCCTGCAGTGTTAACGGAATGTACAGTGTAAATGTACAATGTCATGTGAATGAACCTCATTACATATAACAGACTAGTGCATAGTAAGGGTGTGCCACGGAATGGTTACTTCCCATACCACGCAACAGTACAACTTGTCGCAAAACACTAGTGAACAGGGAGGGTGTGCCACGGAATGGTCACTTCCCGTACCACGCACCAGTATATATTGTCACAACACACTAATGCACAGTAAATGTGCGCAACGGAATGGTCAACACCCATATATCCTTTCACGGTGAGGGTTATCAAGATTGACAACCACCTTTGATCATCTTACATGATGTTCTGCACCTCATGTAACAGCTCAGGATGCTCCTAGTAGCTTGAGGGGTTAGCTAGAGTAACGTGATGCGTGATGTGTGTTTACGTGTATGTCGATATGAGTGAACTAGCAGAACAGGGGAAGGTTTACCTAAGTAGGGATGTAGAGTGCTTGGAAGGAACGTCTTCGTGGAAGGAGTAGAAGAGTTCGTCCCGAGTAGCTCGAGTCTATGTACGCAACGGGTACATTGTGAGAGATGAGGCAGTACATGGGTATGGTACTGTATCATGTGCGTTCGTCACGTGGCTTACGGGCGAGGTGTACCCGTATGCCTTGCTGGACGGCCAGAGTACCTGTGAAGGGTTCTGCACCGTTACACTCCCCCCCCTCCAGAAGAGATGCGGACCCCGCATCTGATCGTAAGGAAGTGGGATGTGAATACCAGTCGTAATCGTATGTGCCGTGCTCAAAATATACTTGATGAATCAAGTTGGTTTCGGAGACAACCATTTAACATCCCTTTTGAGTACTCCGGGAAGGATAACTTTATAAATAAAGCAATCTAACCGCTGTGTCGTATGCGTCGAGTGCGATGGGTTGGTTATGGGCCCGTTTTTCGACGTACGTCGGGACATAACGGGCGTAACACGTGATTTCCATGCATCGACGACGTGAGGCGCACTTTTCTTGACCGCTTTGGCGAGTTCCCAAGTGTCTTGCTCAATACCGAAGTCTTGCCATCGGACCAAGTATTCGAGACGCCGTTTGCTGGAAGTGCCTATGACACGCGATTTCTCGCGCATGATGCATTGGATATTCCAAATCGGAGCGCCGTCGGAGTCAAACTCCAGCGGTTGTCCAACATGGACAACGCCATCGGAGCGCCAATGCTTTATCAAACCCACGTGAAACACGGGGTGGATACGCATCATCTTGGGCAAAGCCAAGCGGCACGCCGTGACTTGCCGGACGACTCCGGTGACCTCGTCGCGTGGACCAATGCATTCCGTAATCGTATAGGGGCCAACAAAACGAGGCGTACATTTTGGTTTACCCGTTGCTTTGAACTTCATATTGCGGGTGGACAAGAGAACTTTATCCCCAAGGTTGAAGAAAACCTCCGTCCGTCGCTTATCGTAATGGGCTTTCTGCCGATCTTGAGCGGCTTGCATGCATGCCTTGCATTGATCTTGTCGTTCAATGTGATCGGCCCACCAATTGTTGGCAGCCGGACATTTCGATACGACCTCCGCTCTAAGCGGCGTCGTAGGGTCGTAACCAAGGTACGCCCGAAATGGTGTGTTCTGAATGGACTCTTGGTAGGAATTGTTGATTGTAAATTCCACCAGCGCCAAGGACTTATCCCAATCGTCGTGGTATGGCCCCACGAAGTGGCGAATCATGTCCTCGATGACTCGGTTCATGCGTTCCGTCTGACCGTCAGTTTGAGGATGAAACGCAGTCGAAAACGCTTGTCGCGTGCCCATTAATCGATGGAGAGCCACGCCGAAATGCCCAGTAAATTGCTCATAAAGAACCTGAGGATCTCATTAGAATGGCTCTTGTGGAATCTTTTGACTCCAACACTGGCTGGGTTCATGACTTGCGTTGTGCTCTCCACAAGCTAGGATCCAGTAAAAACATCAACATTTTGGAGGCTGTCGATGTCGAAGGTATTATGTCTGAAGTTTTTGAGTCATGGAGGTTTAAGTACCCAAGTGACACCAATGCAGTTAGAGACATCCCTGATGAGAGAAGGGTTGGCTTTAAACGCCTCCGATACCAAAAATGGTTCGCAGCCAACAGCAATGATGAGAATGGCTTGATTCCCTTTACATCCGCCTTACATAAGCAGGATCAGATTCGTTCTATAGCACAGTTTAGAATGGGTTCCCATTGGCTGAACACAGAAAGAATGAGGGTGGTGGATAGAGCACACATCCCTCGCTCAATGAGACACTGTCAAATGTGTGGGTTCCAAAAAACTGAGGATGAAATGCATATGTTTTAGTGCCCTTTTTATAATGATATTCGCCTCCGCTACCAGAATCTGTTTACAGATATTTATAGGCATGTCCATGAGGATACCGACTTAACCGTATGGAATGTGGAATTCTGCGATTCCACATTCAGAACCTTTATGAATGGAAATGGCACTAAGTCTTTTTGGAGCAACCTAGCCGACTATCTTTCTACTTGTAGAAGAGCAAGACAGGAAGCCCTGGACTGCTTAGTGGCACCGTAATTTATTATCCCTTTTTTTTCTTCTTGAGACTTCTCATTTGTTAGCTTCTTACCTCCGCCACTGTAAGTGGTTGAGATCTGGGTCCTGCTCTAAGGGGTTTAATACCTACGCCACCAAAACGGTGGTTGGGAGTTTGGTTTGTTTGTCCTCGACACACCCCTGATGTAATGGGGTTTTTTGCTTTGTGGGTGCTTTTTCTTTTTGTTTAAAGCACAGAGTCTCATACACCCTCGCGGTGTCAAGTAGACTTTAACATGTAATGTAATGTAATGTAATGTAATCGCGATCACTTAGGAGTTTCTTTGGGATACCATGATAGCGGATGACACGATTCAGGTATAGGGAAGCGAATTCCTCTGCGTTTATCGTAGTATGACAAGGTTTGACATGAACCATTTTCGACAGTTTGTCGACGAATACCGCGATGGCATCATGGCCAGAAGACGTAGGCGGGAGCGCCGTGATGAGGTCCGTGGAGACACACTCCCAGAATTTCTCAGGAATTTCCACGGGAACCATGGTACCGTTAGGTTTTGCGTTTCCGGGCTTGTTCGTTTGGCACTTATGGCATTGTTGGACGAAGGCAGTAACATCTGCCGTGACTTTGGCCCAAGTAAAAGTGCGGGTGACCAACTCCAATGTCTTGGTGCGACCGCAATGGCCCATGTACATAGGGTCGAGAGCTTCGCGGATAATGTCCAGGCGAAGGGCTGCGTCAAGGGGGACACAAAAAAACTCGCGTCCGTACTTGTTCTTCTTGAACCAGTAACCGTTCCTGGAAAACTTATCGCGAAGGCGCTTGCAGCCCGGCGTGAAGTTCGAGTCTCGTTTGTATCCAGCCAAAATTCGATCCATGATGGACGAAGAGGAGGGAGTCGACGCAGCAGGCGTATGCCGACTGCGTCGTCGCGTTTCCTTGACCGGAACCGAAGGGACGGGGAGGACAGTCGGTGGGCGGGGAAGGATATCCATGACCGCGGGACCGACTGCAATAGGGCGCTGCTTTCTCGATCGAGGCCTGCATTCGCTGACCAAGAGAGAGAAAACTAACAGCTGGTGCGCAACCGCGACGTCGGCGGGGGCAGAGAGGTTAGGATTGCGACTGACCGGGTCTGCCATATTATTGCGACCCACGCGATATTCCCAAGTATAGCTGAAGGGCGCCAGGTCCTCCTGCCAGCGGCCCATGCGTCGTGAAAGGACCGCCTTGGTGTCAAAATACGTGAGTGGATTGTGGTCTGTGACCAATGTCATGTGGGAACCTTCGAGGTAGCATCGCCACTCGGTCAACGCATGAACGATTGCTGGCATCTCTTGTTCCGTTGTAGTATAGTTCAGCTCCGCGGGGATATACTTCTTGCTGGCGAAGGCGATGGGGTGTTTATCTTGCAAGAGCACCGCGCCGGTACCGAGCAAAGATGCGTCGGTAATGACTTCGAAAGGTTTGCTGAAATCCGGCAGCGCGAGGAATGGAGCGGATAGCAAAGCTTCCTTGAGGCCTTTGAATGAGACGAGATGTTCTTCTTTGAACAAGGAGCCTAGTTCACCCTTGATGTTAGACAAGGTTTGAAGCGGGGCAGCGAGAGACGAATAGCCTTGGATAAATTTGCGAAAATAATTGCACAAACCGAGGAATGAGCCGATCTCTTTCACCGTTTTCGGAGTAGGCCAGTCACGGACTGTGCTAACCTTGCGTGGATCAACTTTAATTCCGTCGCGTCCAATGTAATGACCCAGGAATTTAACTTCCGTTTTGTTGAAGGAACATTTGGAGAGTTTCGCGTAGAATTCGTTGTCCTGGAGGGCGTTGAGAACCGTGGCCAAGTTGGCTAAGTGCTCCGCCGGAGTGCGTCCGTAAACCAAGATATTGTCTAAGTAGACCACGACGAACTTGTGCAAGTAGGGCGCGAATATCTGGTTCATGACCGCTTGGAATGTGGCCGGCGCGTTTGCCAAACCCATCCCAAGGACTTTAAATTCAAACTGACCCATTGGGGTAGTGAACGCAGTCTTCGGCGAGTCCTCGTCCAAAATTCGTATTTGGTAATAACCAGACGTGAGGTCTAGGGAACTGAACAAAGTAGCTCCACCTAGACGATCAATGGTCTCATCGATACGGGGAAGGGGATACCTATTTTTAATCGTGATGTTGTTGAGTGCTCGCCAATCGCAAACAACACGGTATCCCGTTCCACCCGGTTTCGCTATGATCATAATCGGCGCACCGTACGGGGACGAGCTCAGGGCGATGAATCCTTGCTGCAACAGGTCGGAGACGTATTCCTCACATAGTAAAGTCTCGGCTGGACTCATGCGACGATTTCTGCGATATGGTGCGTAAGCATTGTCTTGCGTTTTGATGACGTGAGGAATAACTCGATGGTTAGGAGTCCCCATAGGCAAATTGTTGAAGACTTTGCGATACTGCCATAGGAGAGCGCGCAGGTCGTTGGCTGAGATGAGTGTTTTATCATCGTGGTCCCGTATGTTGTTGCGGATCCAATTTTCGAAATCCATGCTTGCCACCGGGGGACCAGGTAAAGGCCCGTCGGAAGGCAATAATTTTGTCAGCAATTTCGCCCGTTCATCGGCAGTTACGTTAGACGCCGGTAAATCCGCTCGGGATTCGCGGACATTGACCATGACATGGTTAGCGCCAGCTTTCAAAAGCTTTGCTGCCTTGCGACCAGTAATGACTGGGTCGTCAGTCGACTTGCCCGAAAGTGCCATAGTGAAGAAGGAATGAGCCGTTTCGTCCCGCTGCCTGTTTATAGGTGTCAAACAGCAGCCATACCGTTTGAGCGACAATGTCATGCGATCGTAGTCTAGGACGGCCTTTTTGTCGCGCATCCAGTCGGACCCGAGGATTAGGTCTAATCCTCCGGGAAGTTTGTCGACGACATGGGCGAACACTTTGCCAACATATCGTTGTATGTGTATAGGGAGCGAGACCGTCCCGCAGATCTTGATAATCCCGTCGTTAGCGCAAGTGAATCCGTCGCGTTTGTTTTCCCAAGGGCAGATGTGCAAACCGAGATCCTCAGCCGTTTGCTTTTCCATAAGACAACCTGTCGCGCCGTAGTCTGCCAATATGAGTAATTGCTTCGCTCCTGATCAGGCGTTGAATAGCATATCAGGGGCAGCAGCGGAGTTGACTTCGTATACCCGATTGGCTCGCGTCATGAGCACGGGGGAAGAATTCGTATTTCGTTGCGCGTGATTGCGACGGATGCACTTCGTTGACCGTCTGGCAGCGATTTGTTTTACGCGAACTTTGGGATCCAATGCCTCCGACCACCAGTGTTTTTTTCGACGGGTTTCAACCGGACTGGGGATGCCCTCCTCAGGTGCGGGGCCAAAGTATACTGCCTTGGTCACGTCGTTGATCGCATGCCAATCTTTTTTGATTTGGACGGCCCGTTCGGAGTCGGGGGGGTCATACCATACTTGGATGGCGACCTTATTCGAAGGTGACCCCTTGGGGCGGGGTTTCATATGGTGATCGAACGATTGATACTCCTTGAACAACTCCATACCTTGGAGGAGACTGGAGACATGTTTATCGTTACTTGCGTTTTTCGGGAGGATGAACATACCGGATGTGTCGAAGGGTGCATCGTTTTTGCATTCCCAATAGTGTTCTAACACCGACACGACGTCTTCCGGAATGGGGTGAGCATATATGAACTCGTTTGCGATGGAGACACGCATGCCAAACTCCGTAGAGAAATTTAGTGGACAAGGGGACGACAAGGTATTAGTAGAAGTTACATCAATGGTTGGGGTTAAGCCCAAGTTAGAAAACAGTTCCTCTTGAACTTGTAACAAGAGCTCAAGTGGCTCGTCTACTACTAATTTATCGCCGCTAAGTACACGATCTAGGGTTGTCAATACCTGACCGGCCGATTCCTATTCCCAAATCGGGATGGGACCGTTGCCATCAAGGGCCCAGTCGGGACACGTAGTCTCATTGAGGGCCGGCCAGTTAGGCAAGTCCCGCGTGCGGCAGCGTCCGTCAGCATTCAGCGACCGCACACATGTCCTCATGTAGCGGAAGCAGAAGAAGCAGCGAGCACCATTCTGAAGCCAGATGGTCTGCCCGACGCTAAACGATTTGTTCATATGCATGGCGTTCTGGGGGTCTTGACCCGAAAAGTCGGGGGTCCGCGGCCCGCTGGGCTGTGAACGGGCCCGACCAGCACCCTGTCCGTATCCTCCGCGACCACCACGGCCCGCGCCGCGGCTAATAGAGCCTTTCCCGAACGTGCGATTAGCACCTTGCAAACTGAGGACCTGCGGCCTTGGCGATCCACCCAGCTTGCCGTTGTGCGCCGGCTGCGTCGCACTACGTCCTCCACCACCTCGGCCACCAGCCGGGTTGCGACTACTGTTTGGCGCTAGCTTGGGGCTCTTGGCTGGGCGAGAGTTCATCTCCCCGCCGTCGTCGGTGGCTACTCCCTGCGAAGAGAGAGAATCAGTGTCAGTATCGGAGGGGGGTGAGTTGGTAAATTGGACGCGATTGAAAGCAAGGTCCTTACCAAAGTACTTAGTATCCGCTGGGCGCTTGAATGGACACCTCGATTTCTGGTTAGCGTAACCTCCCCTCTGATGGCGATCGTGCTTGTCCGTCAAGGACTTGCCACGAGCGGCGACAACTTTCCTTGCCTTGTCCAATTGCAGATAGCGGAACAAATCCTCCATCGTTTCGAACATAGTACCAGACTCGCGCCGAGAGTGTGCACCGGCGCGGAGTTCATCGGAGAGTCCAGTGCGAAACAAGTTTAACTTTTCGCGATCGGTGAGATCGGGGACTTTGCAAAATTCCGACTTGATGGCGTGGTAATAATTCTGCAAGGATCGAGTATCTTGGCGGAAACCACCTTCGTGTAGTTTGGTGAGAGCAACGTGTGATTCCGTTAATAGCTCGGGCAGGAGGAGCGATTCCGCCCATGCCACGATTCCCATGAAATCCAACCCGTCCAACTCATCGCTAGACCATGCCTCGTCGTAAGTGATGCGGAGTTGGCCAGTGAATGCGCCCGACAGATGTGAAACAATGCGCACGAAAGGACCAAGGTAACCGTCGGGGAACTGGAGCCCCATGATCGTGTGCACATTGAATACCCATCGGCGCAACTTAGCCCTAGTGCATTTGTCCGACAGTTTGTGTTCAATGAGGCGTAATTCCTTTCTCATTTCAGTAACACGTTTGGAGAACCCAGTGTCGTGATCAGGGTGACGAGTGGCGCGGTTAGCGGGAGGAGGGGTGATCGGGTCGGGCTCACCTGGCGGGCTTTCTGGGGCCAGGTGTGTTCCCGCGCGAACCTGTTGCGTTGGTGAAGGTGTGTCTGCGGGCAGCGTAGCTGCGCGCTTTGCACGAGGTCGAACAGCGGCCGGGGAAGCCACCGTAGGTACCGCTGCCGTCGTTGGGTGCTCGGGCTGAGTAGCCCGAGGAGCGCGATTAGAGGTCGGGTCGCCAATTGGAACCTGGAGAGGCGAACTTGGGGAATCGGCTAAGTCGTGGTCCGATGACGAGTAGTCGGAGACCGAAAAGGGGCCGACGGGTGTTAAGGGAGCGGCGGTAGGCGCTGTCGGCGGGGAAGGGGTAGCGCCCCCCCGCGGAATCGAACCACGTTGCATTTTGCCAGTAAGGCCCCCCGAAGGGGCATAGACGTCGGGGAGTCGAAAGGGTTCTGGATGAAACGCAGGGGCCACCTGCGACAGCTAGTTTATCAAACAACCCTGAATTCCCCGCAACCCGCACCTGCCTGTCAGGTGCACGAGGCAACGTCTCGTCCATTTTGTCGTCGTTGGCCTCCGCCGCAGGGTAGTGGGCCTTCAGCTTAGTGCCCCTGAGTGCGTCCTTGTCGGCAATGTCTTTGATGTTCAAAGGCATCAATTCCATCCACCTCTGCTTGCGCATCTTGGATGCCGTGTACAAACGGGTCATGCTGTCGCGGAGGTCATCCACCGCTTGCAGCGCATCCACGATGTTCACAGGATCGCAGTCAAGGACGAGGCTGTCAGCGTAAGAGTTCATATGCACCGCCAACTTGGCGTCGGCATAAGGCGCGACAGGGTGGTCAGCGGAGTGGTAATACAGAAGACCATCCGACTTCGCAGCCTTGGCATACGTGGGCAACGCCTTGATCTCGCGACCGCGCTGAAACGCCAGCTTGCGCGCAGCGATGGCCTCCTGAGCGGCGGTGTCGTCCTCACGAGCGGCCTGAGGCAGCGCATGCTTGCGCCCCACAGTCCTGCCGTTCCCGCACCCAACAAAGCGGGCGCCGCTGGAAGAACCGCCAGGGTCCGCAGTGTCCATTGGCACCGTCTCGTTGCGCGCAACAGTAGCTCGGTCCGCCGCGATCATGGCCATGACATCAGCCATGGTAATGGCGGTGGAAGACGCAGCCGCGGGAGCAGCCATTGGGCGCTTACCATAAACGACGTTCTCTTGAGTCAGCTGCGCGACGACCTCAGTCAAGCGAGCGTTTTTAGCGAGAGCGGGGGCGAGTGCTGCATGGGGGGAAAGACATGGCGAGTTAGACAATGGCGTCGGTAAATTGGGAAACAGGGTGCGATTCACGGGCAAAACATTGGGATGTGTAACCAATCGGGAAGGTGAGTCCTCAATATGATCAAATGGATTGCAAACCGAGAAAGGTAGGTTCGTCCTATATTTGTCTGGCGTCAAACTGCGCTCACCTGCTTGAGACTGAGCGAGGTCGGCCTGCGCAGCACCGAGCTCGGACTTCTTAGTCGCCAGCTCGACGCACAAAACATTCATGGAGGACCTTGCGGTCGCCGCGGCCGCAGCAAAAGCGGCCTGGAGGTCGGCCAGCGCCTTCTGGCTCTTAGCCAGATCTCTGTTGAGGAAGTAGTGGCTGTTCAACAGCTCTTGCCTCTCGGTAGGGTCGCCATTGGCCAATGCGGCCTCGGTTGCCGCGCTGGAGACTGCGAGGCGCTGCGTTAGGACAGCGACCTTGGCGTCCTTAGCGGCTATCTTCGCCACAAACTGCTCGATGAGAGCTGCGTTGGCGATGGAGGCCTGGTCAAGCTGCGCGCGGAGTTGGCCAATTTGCTCCGCCGCTATCAGGTGGTCACTCATGTGCTGATGACGCCTGCGATCCGCGCCCGCTTCATAGCGAGCGCTGAGCTTCTCAAGGGAAGGCTCAGCCAGCAGCGTTGTCGGCGGCGTCGTCGTCAGAGCCATGCCTGCGCGCGGAGGCGGGGCAGCGGGCAGGGCCATGCCTGCGCGCGGAGGCGGGGCAGTGGGCGTCGTCGTCGGAGCCATGCCTGCGCGCGGAGGCGGGGCAGCGGGCGGGGCACCCGAGGGTGCCGCCAGACCATCAGGGCCGCTAACCAGCGGTTGCAGCGTACCCACTGACACAGAGGGCCGCGCTTCGGCGGACGCGGACTCATCCAGCGTAGCACCGAGCTCAGTGTCGGGGTCAGTGTCAGAAGACCCCATCCCTTCGGGATTGGTGTCGACCACTGACATCGTAGGCCGGTCAGCCGCGTCGTCGTTTACCTTAGTGGTTTTGTGTGATGCCATTCTGCGTAAGCAACAGAACAAGTCAGTAGGCTGGACAGGAATGAGTGGTGGGCGAGAGAGGGAGAATTACTCGCAACTCCAGGATGCCAAAATTCACCTGCCACAGGGACTAGTAAATTTCGCGAGCGTAACAAGCTGATAATGCCTCAAGCGTAACTGTATATGACGCGTTCGTCCAGAATACTATGAGGGATAAAAGCACTGCCAAGGCACGTATCACAGGGCAACCAGGAAGGACAACGACGAACCAAAAAGCGCGACAGGATGAGCAAACGTGCAGGTGCAAAGCAACAAAAGATGATGCAGCAAGCAGGAAGAGTCGCAGGACAGGCTCGGAAGTACGCTAATTAAAGCAAGGACGGCCTAGGTGGCAAATGGAGCCGATGCTGTCCAATTGATCAAACCCTTCTCAGGATGCTTGGGAATTGAGCTTAAGAAGCTATGACCAAAAGGTCAGGTCGTGAAAGCAAGAATCGAGCGAATCAGAATCAGGCCATACAGGGGTAGGGCAGGCTAGGAAAAGATGCCCATGCAAGACAGGTCGCAGGCGGCCTAGGGCGTGTCGAGCTGCACAGGACAGTCTCTGCGAGAACCTAACAGGCGCTACGAGCACTCGAAGCCAACAGGGAAGAGCAGGAACAGCGAGCCGAAAATGCCAGAAAGCCGACAGGATGTCCTGGCGGGTGCGATTAATTCGAAGAAAAATGCGTATGCGTGCGTATGTGTATGCGTGAGGTCCCTAAGGAACGAAACCAGCTCCGCTACCAGTGTAACAGCTCAGGATGCTCCTAGCAGCTTGAGGGGTTTGCTAGAGTAACGTGATGCGTGATGTGTGTTTACGTGTATGTTGATATGAGTGAACTAGCAGAACAGGGGAAGGTTTACCTAAGTAGGGATGTAGAGTGCTTGGAAGGAACGTCTTCGTGGAAGGAGTAGAAGAGTTTGTCCCGAGTAGCTCGAGTCTATGTACGCCACGGGTGCGTTGTGAGAGATGAGGCAGTACATGGGTATGGTACTGTATCATGTGCGTTCGTCACGTGGCTTACGGGTGAGGTGTACCCGTATGCCTTGCTGGACGGACAGAGTACCCGTGAAGGGTTCTGTACCGTTACACCTCCAGCTTTCTTCCCATCCATATCTTCTCCTTCGTCACGGCGTGAGGACCCCTGTAACTTGAACGATGATGTTGCCTGCAGTGATAATGGAATGTACAATGTCATGTGAATGAACCTCATTACATATAACAGACTAGTGCACAGTAAGGGTGTGCCACGGAATGGTCACTTCCCATACAACGCAACAGTATAACCTGTCCCAACAAACTAGTGAACAGTGAGGGTGTGCCACGGAATGGTCACTTCCCATACCACGCAACAGTACAACTTGTCGCAACACACTAGTGAACAGTGAGGGTGTGCCACGGAATGGTCACTTCCCATACCACGCAACAGTACAACTTGTTGCAACTCACTAGTGAACAGTGAGGGTGTGCCACGGAATGGTCACTTCCCATACCACGCACCAGTATATATATTGTCACAACACACTAATGCACAGTAAATGTGCGCAACGGAATGGTCAACACCCATATATCCTTTCACGGTGAGGGTTATCAAGACTGACGACCACCTCTGATCATCTTACATGATGTTCTGCACCTCCAGCTG
This sequence comes from Chlamydomonas sp. ICE-L, assembly GCA_013435795.1. Taxonomy (NCBI): domain Eukaryota; kingdom Viridiplantae; phylum Chlorophyta; class Chlorophyceae; order Chlamydomonadales; family Chlamydomonadaceae; genus Chlamydomonas; species Chlamydomonas sp. ICE-L. The sequence continues at coordinate 3,013,750 of JACBWV010000626.1, forward strand.
TCTTCCCTTCCATGTCTTCTCCTTCATCACGGCGTGAGGACCCCTGTAACTTGAACGATGATGTTGCCAGCAGTGATAATGGAATGTACAGTGTAAATGTACAATGTCATGTGAATGAACCTCATTACATATAACAGACTAGTGCACAGTAAGGGTGTGCCACGGAATGGTCACTTCCCATACCACGCACCAGTATAACCTGTCCCAACACACGAGTGAACAGTGAGGGTGTGCCACGGAATGGTCACTTCCCATACAACGCACCAGTATAACCTGTCGCAACACACTAGTGAACAGTGAGGGTGTGCCACGGAATGGTCACTTCCCATACCTCGCACCAGTATATATTGTCACAACACACTAATGCACAGTAAATGTGCGCAACGGAATGGTCAACACCCATATATCCTTTCACGGTGAGCGTTATCAAGACAGACAACCACCTCTGATCATCTTACATGATGCTCTGCACCTCCAGCTGTCTTCCCTTCCATGTCTTCTCCTTCGTCACGGCGTGAGGACCCCTGTAACTTGAACGATGATGTTGCCAGCAGTGATAATGGAATGTATAGTGTAAATGTACAATGTCACATGTGAATGAACCTCATTACATATAACAGACTAGTGCACAGTAAGGGTGTCCCACGGAATGGTCACTTCCCATACCACGCACCAGTATAACCTGTCGCAACACACTAGTGGACAGTGAGGGTGTGCCACGGAATGGTCACTTCCCATACCACGCAACAGTACAACTTGTCGCAACACACGAGTGAACAGTGAGGGTGTGCCACGGAATGGTCACTTCCCATACAATGCACCAGTATAACCTGTCGCAACACACTAGTGGACAGTGAGGGTGTGCCACAGAATGGTCACTTCGCATACCACGCAACAGTACAACTTGTCGCAACACACTAGTGAACAGTGAGGGTGTGCCACGGAATGGTCACTTCCCATACCACGCACCAGTATAACCTTTTGCAACACACTAGTGAACAGTGAGGGTGCGCCACGGAATGGTCACTTCCCATACCACGCAACAGTACAACTTGTCGCAACACACTAGTGAACAGTGAGGGTGTGCCACGGAATGGTCACTTCCCATACAACGCACCAGTATAACCTGTCCCAACACACTAGTGAACAGTGAGGGTGTGCCACGGAATGGTCACTTCCCATACCACGCAACAGTACAACTTGTCGCAACACACTAGTGAACAGTGAGGGTGTGCCACGGAATGGTCACTACCCATACCACGCAACAGTACAACTTGTCGCAACACACTAGTGAACAGTGAGGGTGTGCCACGGAATGGTCACTTCCCATACCACGCACCAGTATATATTGTCACAACACACTAATGCACAGTAAATGTGCGCAACGGAATGGTCAACACCCATATATCCTTTCACGGTGAGGGTTATCAAGACTGACAACCACCTCTGATCATCTTACATGATGTTCTGCACCTCCAGCTGTCTTCCCTTCCATGTCTTCTCCTTCGTCACGGCGTGAGGACCCCTTTAACTTGAACGATGATGTTGCCAGCAGTGATAATGGAATGTATAGTGTAAATGTACAATGTCACATGTGAATGAACCTCATTACATATAACAGACTAGTGCACAGTAAGGGTGTCCCACGGAATGGTCACTTCCCATACCACGCACCATTATAACCTGTCGCAACACACTAGTGGACAGTGAGGGTGTGCCACGGAATGGTCACTTCCCATACCACGCAACAGTACAACTTGTCGCAACACACGAGTGAACAGTGAGGGTGTGCCACGGAAAGGTCACTTCCCATACCACGCAACAGTACAACTTGACGCAACACATTAGTGAACAGTGAGGGTGTGCCACGGAATGGTCACTTCCCATACCACGCACCAGTATAACCTGTTGCAAAACACTAGTGAACAGTGAGGGTGCGCCACGGAATGGTCACTTCCCATACCACGCAACAGTACAAATTGTCGCAACACACTAGTGAGCAGTGAGGGTGTGCCACGGAATGGTCACTTCCCATACCACGCAACAGTACAACTTGTCGCAACACACTAGTGAACAGTGAGGGTGTGCTACGGAATGGTTACTTCCCATACCACGCAACATTACAACTTGTCGCAACACACGAGTGAACAGTGAGGGTGTGCCACGGAATGGTCACTTCCCATACCACGCACCAGTATATATTGTCCACAACACACTAATGCACAGTAAATGTGCGCAACGGAATGGTCAACACCCATATATCCTTTCACGGTGAGGGTTATCAAGACTGACAACCACCTCTGATCATCTTACATGATGTTCTGCACCTCCAGCTGTCTTCCCTTCCATGTCTTCTCCTTCGTCACGGCGTGGGGACCCCTGTAACTTGAACGATGATGTTGCCAGCAGTGATAATGGAATGTATAGTGTAAATGTACAATGTCACATGTGAATGAACCTCATTACATATAACAGACTAGTGCACAGTAAGGGTGTGCCACGGAATGGTCACTTCCCATACCACGCAACGGTATAACCTGTCGCAACACACTAGTGGACAGTGAGGGTGTGCCACGGAATGGTCACTTCCCATACCACGCAACAGTACAACTTGTCGCAACACACGAGTGAACAGTGAGGGTGTGCCACGGAAAGGTCACTTCCCATACCACGCAACAGTACAACTTGACGCAACACATTAGTGAACAGTGAGGGTGTGCCACGGAATGGTCACTTCCCATACCACGCACCAGTATAACCTGTTGCAAAACACTAGTGAACAGTGAGGGTGCGCCACGGAATGGTCACTTCCCATACCACGCAACAGTACAAATTGTCGCAACACACTAGTGAGCAGTGAGGGTGTGCCACGGAATGGTCACTTCCCATACCACGCAACAGTACAACTTGTCGCAACACACTAGTGAACAGTGAGGGTGTGCTACGGAATGGTTACTTCCCATACCACGCAACATTACAACTTGTCGCAACACACGAGTGAACAGTGAGGGTGTGCCACGGAATGGTCACTTCCCATACCACGCACCAGTATATATTGTCACAACACACTAATGCACAGTAAATGTGCGCAACGGAATGGTCAACACCCATATATCCTTTCACGGTGAGGGTTATCAAGACTGACAACCACCTCTGATCATCTTACATGATGTTCTGCACCTCCAGCTGTCTTCCCTTCCATGTCTTCTCCTTCGTCACGGCGTGGGGACCCCTGTAACTTGAACGATGATGTTGCCAGCAGTGATAATGGAATGTATAGTGTAAATGTACAATGTCACATGTGAATGAACCTCATTACATATAACAGACTAGTGCACAGTAAGGGTGTGCCACGGAATGGTCACTTCCCATACCACGCAACGGTATAACCTGTCGCAACACACTAGTGGACAGTGAGGGTGTGCCACGGAATGGTCACTTCCCATACCACGCAACAGTACAACTTGTCGCAACACACGAGTGAACAGTGAGGGTGTGCCACGGAAAGGTCACTTCCCATACCACGCAACAGTACAACTTGACGCAACACACTAGTGAACAGTGAGGGTGTGCCACGGAATGGTCACTTCCCATACCACGCACCAGTATAACCTGTTGCAAAACACTAGTGAACAGTGAGGGTGCGCCACGGAATGGTCACTTCCCATACCACGCAACAGTACAAATTGTCGCAACACACTAGTGAACAGTGAGGGTGTGCCACGGAATGGTCACTTCCCATACCACGCAACAGTACAACTTGTCGCAACACACTAGTGAACAGTGAGGGTGTGCTACGGAATGGTTACTTCCCATACCACGCAACATTACAACTTGTCGCAACACACTAGTGAACAGTGAGGGTGTGCCACGGAATGGTCACTTCCCATACCACGCACCAGTATATATTGTCACAACACACTAATGCACAGTAAATGTGCGCAACGGAATGGTCAACACCCATATATCCTTTCACGGTGAGGGTTATCAAGACTGACAACCACCTCTGATCATCTTACATGATGTTCTGCACCTCCAGCTGTCTTCCCTTCCATGTCTTCTCCTTCGTCACGGCGTGAGGACCCCTTTAACTTGAACGATGATGTTGCCAGCAGTGATAATGGAATGTATAGTGTAAATGTACAATGTCACATGTGAATGAACCTCATTACATATAACAGACTAGTGCACAGTAAGGGTGTCCCACGGAATGGTCACTTCCCATACCACGCACCAGTATAACCTGTCGCAACACACTAGTGGACAGTGAGGGTGTGCCACGGAATGGTCACTTCCCATACCACGCAACAGTACAACTTGTCGCAACACACGAGTGAACAGTGAGGGTGTGCCACGGAATGGTCACTTCCCATACAATGCACCAGTATAACCTATCGCAACACATTAGTGGACAGTGAGGGTGTGCCACGGAATGGTCACTTCCCATACCACGCAACAGTACAACTTGTTGCAACACACTAGTGAACAGTGAGGGTGTGCCACGGAATGGTTACTTCCCATACCACGCACCAGTATAACCTGTTGCAACACACTAGTGAACAGTGAGGGTGCGCCACAGAATGGTCACTTCCCATACCACGCAACAGTACAAATTGTCGCAACACACTAGTGAACAGTGAGGGTGTGCCACGGAATGGTCACTTCCCATACCACGCAACAGTACAACTTGTCGCAACACACTAGTGAACAGTGAGGGTGTGCCACGGAATGGTCACTTCCCATACCACGCAACAGTACAACTTGTCGCAACACACTAGTGAACAGTGAGGGTGTGCCACGGAATGGTCACTTCCCATACCACGCAACAGTACAACTTGTCGCAACACACTAGTGAACAGTGAGGGTGTGCCACGGAATGGTCACTTCCCATACAATGCACCAGTATATATTGTTACAACACACTAATGCACAGTAAATGTGCGCAACGGAATGGTCAACACCCATATATCCTTTCACGGTGAGGGTTATCAAGACTAACAACCACCTCTGATCATCTTACATGATGTTCTGCACCTCCAGCTGTCTTCCCTTCCATGTCTTCTCCTTCATCACGGCGTGAGGACCCCTGTAACTTGAAAGATAATGTTGCCTACAGTGATAATGGAATGTACAGTGTAAATGTACAATGTCACATGTGAATGAACCTCATTACATATAACAGACTAGTGCACAGTAAGGGTGTCACACGGAATGGTCACTTCCCATACCACGCACCAGTATAACCTTTCGCAACACACTAGTGGACAGTGAGGGTGTGCCACGGAATGGTCACTTCCCATACCTCGCAACAGTACAACTTGTCGCAACACACGAGTGAACAGTGAGGGTGTGCCACGGAATGGTCACTTCCCATACCAAGCAACAGTACAACTTGTCGCAACACACTAGTGAACAGTGAGGGTGTGCCACGGAATGGTCACTTCCCATACCACGCAACAGTACAACCTGTCGTAACACTCTAGTGAACAGTGAGGGTGTGCCACGGAATGGTCACTTCCCATACCACGCACCAGTATAACCTGTTGCAACACACTAGTGAACAATGAGGGTGCGCCACGGAATGGTCACTTCCCATACCACGCAACAGTACAACTTGTCGCAACACACTAGTGAACAGTGAGGGTGTGCCACGGAATGGTCACTTCCCATACCACGCAACAGTACAACTTGTCGCAACACACGAGTGAACAGTGAGAGTGTGCCACGGAATGGTCACTTCCCATACCACGCAACAGTACAACTTGTCGCAACACATTAGTGAACAGTGAGGGTGTGCCACGGAATGGTCACTTCCCATACCACGCAACAGTACAACTTGTCGCAACACACTAGTGAACAGTGAGGGTGTGCCACGGAATGGTCACTTCCCATACCACGCAACAGTACAACTTGTCGCAACACACTAGTGAACAATGAGGGTGTGCCACGGAATGGTCACTTCCCATACCACGCAACAGTACAACTTGTCGCAACACACTAGTGAACAGTGAGGGTGTGCCACGGAATGGTCACTTCCCATACCACGCAACAGTACAACTTGTCGCAACATACTAGTGAACAGTGAGGGTGTGCCACGGAATGGTCACTTCCCATACCACGCAACAGTACAACTTGTCGCAACACTCTAGTGAATAGTGAGGGTGTGCCACGGAATGGTCACTTCCCATACCACGCACCAGTATATATTGTCACAACACACTAATGCACAGTAAATGTGCGCAACGGAATGGTCAACACCTATATATCCTTTCACGGTGAGGGTTATCAAGACTGACAACCACCTCTGATCATCTTACATGATGTTCTGCACCTCCAGCTGTCTTCCCTTCCATGTCTTCTCCTTCGTCACGGCGTGAGGACCCCTGTAACTTGAACGATGATGTTGCCAGCAGTGATAATGGAATGTATAGTGTAAATGTTCAATGTCACATGTGAATGAACCTCATTACATATAACAGACTAGTGCACAGTAAGGGTGTCCCACGGAATGTTCGCTTCCCATACCACGCACCAGTATAACCTGTCGCAACACACTAGTGGACAGTGAGGGTGTGCCACGGAATGGTCACTTCCCATACCACGCAACAGTACAATTTGTCGCAACACACGAGTGAACAGTGAGGGTGTGCCACGGAATGGTCACTTCCCATACAATGCACCAGTATAACCTGTCGCAACACACTAGTGGACAGTGAGGGTGTGCAACGGAATGGTCACTTCCCATACCACGCAACAGTACAACTTGTCGCAACACACTAGTGAACAGTGAGGGTGTGCCACGGAATGGTCACTTCCCATACCACGCACCAATATAACCTGTTGCAACACACTAGTGAACAGTGAGGGTGCGCCACGGAATGGTCACTTCCCATACCACGCAACAGTACAAATTGTCGCAACACACTAGTGAACAGTGAGGGTGTGCCACGGAATGGTCACTTCCCATACCACGCAACAGTACAACTTGTCGCAACACACTAGTGAACAGTGAGGGTGTGCCACGGAATGGTCACTTCCCATACCAAGCAACAGTACAACTTGTCGCAACACACTAGTGAACAGTGAGGGTGTGCCACGGAATGGTCACTTCCCATACCACGCAACAGTACAACTTGTCGCAACACACTAGTGAACAGTGAGGGTGTGCCACGGAATGGTCACTTCCCATACCACGCACCAGTATATATTGTCACAACACACTAATGAACAGTAAATGTGCGCAACGGAATGGTCAATACCCATATATCCTTTCACAGGGAAGGTTATCAAGACTGACAACCAGCTCTGATCTTACATGATGTTCTGCACCTCCAGCTGTCTTCCCTTCCATGTCTTTTCCTTCATCACGGTGTGAGGACCCCTGTAACTTGAACGATGATGTTGCCAGCAGTGATAATGGAATGTATAGTGTAAATGTACAATGTCACATGTGAATGAACCTCATTACATATAACAGACTAGTGCACAGTAAGGGTGTGCCACGGAATGGTCACTTCCCATACCACGCAACGGTATAACCTGTCGCAACACACTAGTGGACAGTGAGGGTGTGCCACGGAATGGTCACTTCCCATACCTCGCAACTGTACAACTTGTCGCAACACACGAGTGAACAGTGAGGGTGTGCCACGGAATGGTCACTTCCCATACAATGCACCAGTATAACCTGTCGCAACACACTAGTGGACAGTGAGGGTGTGCAACGGAATGGTCACTTCCCATACCACGCAACAGTACAACTTGTCGCAACACACTAGTGAACAGTGAGGGTGTGACACGGAATGGTCACTTCCCATACCACGCACCAATATAACCTGTCGCAACACACTAGTGGACAGTGAGGGTGTGCCACGGAATGGTCACTTCACATACCTCGCAATAGTACAACTTGTCGCAACACACGAGTGAACAGTGAGGGTGTGCCACGGAATGGTCACTTCCCATACAATGCACCAGTATAACCTGTCGCAACACACTAGTGGACAGTGAGGGTGTGCCACGGAATGGTCACTTCCCATACCACGCAACAGTACAACTTGTCGCAACACACTAGTGAACAGTGAGGGTGTGCCACGGAATGGTCACTTCCCATACCACGCAACAGTACAACTTGTCGCAACACACTAGTGAACAGTGAGGGTGTGCCACGGAATGGTCACTTCCCATACCACGCAACAGTACAACCTGTCGCAACACACTAGTGAACAGTGAGGGTGTGCCACGGAATGGTCACTTCCCATACCACGCAACAGTACAACTTGTCGCAACACACTAGTGAACAGTAAGGGTGTCCCACGGAATGGTCACTTCCCATACCACGCACCAGTATAACCTGTCGCAACACACTAGTGGACAATGAGGGTGTGCCACGGAATGGTCACTTCCCATACCACGCAACAGTACAATTTGTCGCAACACACGAGTGAACAGTGAGGGTGTGCCACGGAATGGTCACTTCCCATACCACGCACCAGTATATATTGTCACAACACACTAATGCACAGTAAATGTGCGCAACGGAATGGTCAACACCCATATATCCTTTCACGGTGAGGGTTATCAAGACTAACAACCACCTCTGATCATCTTACATGATGTTCTGCACCTCCAGCTGTCTTCCCTTCCATGTCTTCTCCTTCATCACGGCGTGAGGACCCCTGTAACTTGAAAGATAATGTTGCCTGCAGTGATAATGGAATGTACAGTGTAAATGTACAATGTCACATGTGAATGAACCTCATTACATATAACAGACTAGTGCACAGTAAGGGTGTCCCACGGAATGGTCACTTCCCATACCACGCACCAGTATAACCTGTCCCAACACACTAGTGGACAGTGAGGGTGTGCCACGGAATGGTCACTTCCCATACCACGCAACAGTACAACTTGTCGCAACACACTAGTGAACAGTGAGGGTGTGCCACGGAATGGTCACTTCCCATACAATGCACCAGTATAACCTGTCGCAACACACTAGTGGACAGTGAGGGTGTGCCACGGAATGGTCAACACACACTCTTGAGCATAGTGAAGGTGTGCCACTGTATGGTCAACACATCATACAAAACACTATTGTGCGGTGAAGGTGGACCTACAAGACTCTCAACCGCTCACTAACTATCGCCCCATTTTTGATTACAACTTCACTCTGGTCAACTCACATGATCTCCACTTCTTGCCACCTTCACACGCTTGGCAGGAGGGTCTGCTTGAGATGAGGAGGCTGGGTGCACCTCATCTGGCATGGGCATCACAATATCAAGTGGGTCGCCATTGGCAACCGTGTCAATGTCCATGCCCCACTCCAGAAATAGGACCAAGGCAGCGCACTTCTTAACGAAGTCTGCTCCAAGTTCACAACTTTCATCCCAAACAGCCTTCGCCTTTAGAGGTCGCTGCGATGAGTACATTAGAAGGTAGCATCAGAAAGTGCACTAATAATGGAAGTGACAGTTAACAAGTTCGCATAATTGCGAACTCCCCTACCTCTGATGGGTTAGACAGGAATTTTCTCGTTTCCTCGATGTCTTCTACCCAATGATAGGGGATTAGCTTGCTCTCGAAATTGGAGTGGGTTGGGGGTGAGGACCACAATTCATGAAGGCAGGCAAATCTCCACTGATCTCCAGAGTACAACATCTCTTCCTTGTGAGGGATGTAGGCATTCCACGCCCCTTCAAATCCCTACACAAGAGATGAGAAAGGTTGTTATGACAACATGCACACATATATCACAACCAACTACTCCTCATCTTACCTCTCGAGTAGATGGATCATGCTTCTTTCTAATAGCTTTTATGGTTGCCTTCAATTTCTTGAGAGTTCTGATTCGAAAACAATGCCAATGCTTCGTCTCAACGTCGAATCCTGTAAGTAGATCCGATAGTAAGGATAAGGATAGCAATAGATCGAGAGGCATAACGCGAGGGCGTACACTAAGCAGACATGTTCAGTCTGAGACTTACCAGACATAGAGTCAGTGAGGTTTACGCAAGTCCTAGAATCCTGCAAGTAGATCCGAGAGATAGGATAAGGATAGCAATGCGATCGATTGCGAGACATAACGCGAGGGCGTACACACTAAGCCATTAGGCATATACAGTCTGAGACTTACCAGATTGATCCAGCTAGCGATTTTCTGCAGATTGCGTAGTTCAGGCGGTTCGGATAAGGGAATCGAATTGTGAGATGTACTATATGGAGCAATACATGGGCTTGCCCCTCTTCGGAACGTGGTCCCCTTCGATAAGTGCCTCGGATGTACGGTGCGATACATGGACGTGGCCCCCTTCGATAAGTGCCTCGGATGTACGGTGCAATACATGGACGTGGCCCCCTTCGATAAGTGCCTCGGATGTACAGTGCGATACATGGATGTGGCCCCCTTCGATAAGTGCCTCGGATGTACGGTGCGATACTTGGACGTGGCCCCATTGGATACGTGCTCTGGGTGTAACACCTGGTCTGGTTCAGAAACTTCTCGTTGCATGAAATCTCTATCTATTTCCTGCTCTTGTCCTCTTGGCCACAGCTTGATTTCAATTACATCGATTATGTGCTGTGTATATAGTGGCAATACTACTAGTAATGCAACTGCATTGCACGTGGATGCATACGTCTTCTAAACTGCCGGAATTGTAACAATCTCTTAGTGAGTGAGACTGAGTGAGACGGGAAGATGTCGCTACTGATGAGCAGATTACAGTATATATATAAATTTGATTGCTAGCATACTGTAGTACTTGCACGACGGCACACAGTGTCACAGTGTGACTCACAGGGACACGTGTCCAGTGCAGAGCTCAGGCACAGTGCACTGGCTCCTCCGAGCAACAGAGTAGCCGGTATATAATACGATCTTTAACAGGAATACAGTCGGGGACATAAATTATGGGACACCTACCCGTCGACCTTTTAACCCAATGGGTGAGTCTAGGGCTTGTAACCATGATTCGTATCCCTTCATCCCGTATTTCATCATTTAAGCTGATGCTCAGAGGATAACAATCGAGTGTGACAAATGGATTCCAAAGAAGGATCCACAGAACTCAAGTCCGAGAGAGCACTTGGCAACTAATAATACTGCTCCTCCAGATAGTTGGTCCGATCGATAGATCCGATGGCCTAATGGGAAAATAAGGCATCCATGAAGCTTCTGGGGGTCTGTTCTCCTTGCTACTCGTCGGTGATGAACCGAGTGGCGATTCCCATGGTCTGGATCTCCTGCATGAGGAGCTTCCCTGCATAAGGGATGCGCACCTCCGAGAAGCGTGTGATATTCTTGCAGGCCTTGCAGTGGTATATGCACTTTTCAGGATTCACATGCGCGATCATACCGCACTCTTTGCACACAAAGACCTTGTAGTTGTCCGAGCACTCCATGAACCTCTCTTTAAGGAATGACATTGCGCCGTGAGCCCAGAGGCACTCCATCTCCATCTCACCAAGACGCAGACCTCCGTCACGTGCGCAGCCCTCGGCTGGCTGTCGTGTTAGCAGCACTACGGGTCCGTTGGCGGCACGCGAGTTACCAGTCCACACAGCGCATCCGTTGCGACGGACATAGAATACCTCACCGGGAACGCTCATGCAGTAGACACGGACCCCTTTACCCCCCACTTCTCCCGTTTCGGTCACACTCACGGTCCGGGAAGGGTCCACGATGCCCTCGGATACATTGACTCCGTAAAAGCGGATGGTGATAAGGCCTTTGAGAGTCGGAGTCTCCTGGACGGAGCTCAGACTAGCGTGCACTGCAAGACGCGATACGTCTTCCGCCATGTGTGGATTATTTGTCTGGAACTCTGGTTTGTCAGTATTGGTCGTCGAGAGAAGGAGGACGAAGACATGGGACTGGAAGAGGGACAGCGTCCATGCCCACTCAGGTAGCCCTCCCTGATGATCAGAGATGGAGTAGGCAAACGCACCCATCATGTCCACATCCACGTCCACGTTGGGCTTGTGTCCCCGCAAAACGTTGTTCTTGTAGGCCACAGCCATTTGGTCCTCAATTTCCTCCACAGGGACAAGGCTCCACCGAGGATCTGCACACAGTGAGGAGGATGAGACGAACATACGATGGCCCTCGGTCACAAGGAGGTCTGTCAGGCCGTCCTTGATGTGGAACAGGCAACCATGATACTCGGGGTAGCATATGAGCTCCAAGGGTTTGCTGTACTCAAGCTTTCTATCAGAACCCAACGTGGCAACACTGTCTCCCATCGACAGTTGCCCAATGGGCCGCCATCCGGAGGACGTCAGGACGTCGTGGTCACCTGTCAAGCAGTGCACTTTGTCCTCAACCATGTGCTTCAGACGCTGATAGTATGTGGGGCAGACAAAGATTGAGCAAGGAATCTGCTCGCCTGTGCGAGGGTTGTACATCACCTCGTTGCCATACCGCTCCATCCCATGTGCCTCTAGCTCAGCTGCAATGTCCTCCACAGTGCGCCCGTTGAAGGGGTATGCGTCACCACGACGACCGTCCATCGCGCAAGCCTTGCTGTCGAGGGCCTCCATAAGCTGTCCGATCGTCATACGAGAGGGGATCGCATGGGGGTTCATTATGATGGAGGGAACGATGCCACCCTCTGTGAAGGGCATATCCTCGTCGCTGTAGAGCATACCAATTGTCCCTTTTTGCCCATGGCGCGAGTTTCCACACCATACAGGGACTCCGTTCCGTCTTACATAGATGACTCCGGGTCCGTCGGGGACAGTGACACAGTGCACCTTTCCCTTCCACTCTTCCACAATGCGGTCATCCTCCTTGTACTTGTTGACCAGAGGCTCGTTCTGGTCCGTAACGACCGTGAGGCGGTAGGTCACGCTCTTCGTATTCCCTATGTGGCACGAGAACCCCGCGTGCAGGCAGAGGCGCTGGAAGTGGTCGGCCAGCTTGGTAGAGGAGGTGCAATATAGCCTAGTTCCGTTCGTCATGGTGTGTCCGTCTCCCATCATAATTCCGTCGATGAGTGTACGGCACTGTTCTTGGTCGAGCCCCCACACCCAGTCCGGCAGCTCCTCGTCGAGCACTCCTTTCGAACAGGATTTCAGGTATTTCCCAATGGGGGTTGTCCCATGTAGGTACCAAATCGCGTCCACGTGATCCTCGTCGTCATACTTAACTACTTCGATGTCCATGGCAGCAACCGCTAAGCCAAGGGCTTCCTTGACTCGTGGTGTGTGAGCTGCAACCTCCACAACGTTCGTGTAAATAGTGTTCATAGTACCCTTGGCGATCAAGATGCCGAATACGGTCAGCCAATGATCCAACGGGTAGTCGATGCCGTACTTGGGAACACGGAATTTCCAGCCGAAGCGCGGAAGCGCCAGAGCGGAAGCGCATTCTTCCACAAGAACTAGTTCGGGTGCCTGGAGTCGGTCTGGTTCCAAGAGGTCGGCATTCTTCTTGTAGTTCCTCCGCTTGCCCAGGACCTCCTCGGAAAGCTGCACACAGTACCTTGATGAGACATTATTCGTCTGGTCTCGCTCGTGCCTCACGTACATGCGGTGGTTGGGTGTGACTAATAGGTCCACATGGTCGCTCCTGACCTCGTACATGGGTCCCTCGTAATCGTACGCTTGGATGGCCTCGGGGCGTTGGTACACTAGCCGTGATCCTCTGTCATCTGGGTCCTCTAGCAGTGTGGCCACTTGGTGGTCTGTCGTCACATCGGCAACGGGTATCCAACCGAGTGAGGTGAGAACATCGTGATCGGGTGAATAGCAAGAGACCTTATCTCCGATGGATGGTACACGCTCGTTGCGGATGCGCACCTTGGCGAAGGTGTACCCGTCACCCGTTGTGTTCGTAAAGAACCGGTCTCCGTGGTAGTTCCTGTCCACAAATCCACGCTCGTTGCTCTTTAGAACCACGCTCATGTCCTTGTTTGTGATCACGTTGCCCTGCTTCTGTGGCATGCACTTGCCGATGATGACGTCCCCAGCATCCACGAAGGTGCCCTCGGGAACGAATCCTGAGGGATCCAGTAGCCCGTAGTTGTACGGCTTCATGTTCCTCGTGGTGAGGGGATTTGGGCAGCAGAAGCTCTCCTCCTCCCCTGTTGAGTGGTTCTTGTTGTTCTGCTCTCTCAATGTCTTAAAAAGAGTGGTAACGAAGAGGCCGCGGTCGACCGCGGAGCGTGACATGATAACCGAGTCTTCCTGGTTGAATCCCGTAAAGCAAGCTATCGCGACAATCGTGTTCACACCGCACGGGAGGCTGTCGCAGTTCATGATGCGTGCGGTGTGCGTGGACACAAGGGGCTCTTGTGGGTAATTCAGAATAAGCGACATGGTGTCCATGCGATGCCTGAAGTTTGTCGCGAAGATCCCAACTGCCTGCTTGCCCATTGCAGACTGGTACGTATTACGTGGTGCCTGGTCGTGATCAGAGAAGGGGATGCTCCCCGCTACGATACCGAGAATCACAGAGGGGTCAATCTCAGCGTGTGTGTACCGTGTGTCCTTGCCCAAGTCCTTCGATGGGTACATCGCGAATAGAGAGTAGTTTGACTCCTCGACGTCCAAGTACTCGATCACTGGCTCGGTGCATCTTCCAATGCCCAGAACGAGGTCTGTCCATGACACCTTTTTTGCAACAATGTCCTGTGCGAGGACCGTGTCGATACCAATCCGCTGGCCTAGGACAGGGTCCTTACTCACAATGAGCATCGGTCTGCAGAAGCGCCCCCCCTCGGTGCACACCACAACCTCGTTGCTCATAACGTTCCATGATACAGATGTGTACACGTTGATGTCACCCTGTCTCTTCATCCTCTTAAGCTCACTAAATAGGACGTCAGGGTATGAGTGCGCTCCTACGATGTCGCCGTTCACAATGATTGTGGATGCATTTCGGAAGAGGTCGCTAGGATCCCTAAGATCTTCGTCGAAGAAGGTGACCCCCAGAAGCTTCATAGCACGGAGAACAGGCTGCGGGGACACGAAGATAGTCACATTCGCTAGTAGGGACAGGTTCTTAACCAGCCCCACGGAAGCGCCCTCCGGAGTTTCAGAAGGGCAGATCATACCGCACTGTGTGGGGTGCAGCTTCCGCGGCTGCACGAGCTTTCCAGTCTTCTCTATCTCGGTGTTCACACGGCGCAAATGCGACAGCGTTGCTACATACGTCATACGGTTTAGGACCTGTGCCACGCCCTGACGCACACGCGTTGTCTTCATCCTCCAGTTGCCTGTGGACAGCCCATACTTCAGGCCAGACTCGATCACGGAGCTCTTGATGATTTTGTGCATGTACGCCTTGTTGAGAAGGTTGATCATCTTCGTGGCACGGAACTCTCCCTTGACAACGTTGTGTAGAAAGGAGCGCATGTCCTTGATGACCTTACAATAGTACTGACGGAAGAGGTTTGCCAGAAGGATCCCGGGGGTGTCGAGGCGCTTGTTGACATACGAGTCACGGTCGTCGAACGGTTGGATACCAAGGTTGCAGCAGATTAGCTTGTTCACCATGTACCCAAGGTATAGGGCCTTCTTGCGAAAGCAGTTGCCAGCGTGAGGAAATATGTCCTTCGTCAGTATATTCATCACAAAATGTCCTTGGCCATATTGGATAGGAGCCGTCGTACCCTGTGACTGCGTAGATTGCTGACCGGTTTTGGTGTACCGTTGGCTCTGTGCAGAGGAAGAGTACAATGAGGAGTACTGGACGTAGTGCGACAGAAACTCAAATGCCTCCTTTTGAGTCTTGACTATGCTGCCCTCCTCCATGCATCCAGCGAGTTCATTCACAATGCGATCAGAGTTAGAAGTGTCGTTGCGCAAGATGAAACCCACAATGTCTCTGTCACTTATGATACCGAATGATCGGAATATGATGAACACAGGGATGTCTGCACGGATGTGGTGGATGGTCGTGCGGATGCACGCCCCGAACTGGTCGGACTTCTTGGATAGCTTCAGCAGAGTTGTCTTGGGAACGCTGAATTTTGAGTGCTTGACCGACCGGACCTCTGCCATGTGCGAGTAACTCGACGAGGTCTTTGCGTTGTTGACGAACACGTAGGTCCTGTTCTCAGCGATCCGATCCTGGCTGATAACCACCTTCTCGTTTCCATTCACAACAAAGTAACCACCGTAGTCATAGCGGCACTCATTGTGCTCTGTTGGAATCGACTGGATACTGGTCATGCAGTATTTGCTGCGAACCATGACAGGGATGCGCCCTATGCTCACGTTGGATATTCTCTTAGAGCTGGTTGCGTACTCGTTGGACCCCTGGGAAAATGTGCGCACGGACACAGATACATCAACAGTGAGGTTGGCGGAGTATGTCATATTCCGTAGCCGCGCATCGTTGGGGAACATGACCTTTGAGCTCCCGTCCTTCTCGTAGATGGTAGGAACCGCTAGGACAGGGTTGATCATGCGAATGCTGAGGATGTTGCGGAAGCACTTGTGTTCTGGTAGGTATGTGTCGCTGATGTCCACGGGGTTTATGCTGTCGATGATGTTACGGATCTTGTTGGAGATAAAATCGTTGAAGGACTGCACCTGGTGCTTAACGAGCTGACCACCTCGAGGGTCCGACCCGAAATAGCACTCAATGATCGACCTCCCTACCTCCTGAGAGTAGCATCCGCTACTATTACTACTACCACCACCGGATGTCTGATGCGAAACCATGAATGGAGAAGAAGGATAAAGAGAGAAACCCAAATAGGTTCTGCTACTCAGGTAGCAAGCCGATGATAAGAGGCTCTCCGTTATTATATGTTGTCCATAATGGATAGCTTTACACTCATTCCAAAGGAGGACTGACCATTTGCAGGTCAACTCGTGAACCAGCGTAGACCTACAGGTATAGTTATCATTGTTTGTAGCCTTCGGGGTATTGACAACGTTGACGTATCAAAGATAAAGCATTATTTGATACATTCGCTACATGTCTAAAGTATCCTGAAAAGTTCAGGGATCCGTCCTCTTTGTAACCCAGGAACCTGTGTGATGGAAGCTGGTCTCATATAATAACATGAAGCTGGTCTCGTATAATAACATGAAGCTGGTCTCGTATAATAAATCATACAAAACAAAAACCCTCTGAGATTTGTAAAAGTTAGAGGACTCTTTGTAACCAATTAATCTAAAAATGGAAGCTGGCAGAAATCTGGCCTCATAAATCATACGAATCACACCCCCTACAGTCGGGGACATAAATTCGCGCATCATTCCCGTCGACCTTTGAACCCAATGGGTGAGTCTAGGGTCTGTAAACAATATTCATATCCCTTCATTCCGTATTCCAGCATTTGCTCAGAAAGCTTCCCACTCCCTTACCGCAGCATCATTACACGAGATCTACGCAGTGCGGACGTGTCTTCCATTGTTAGGACCCTAATGCTACTCCTCCTTCCGTCTTCAACATGTTTTAGTTGATACAACAAGACGCTCTCGCCCCGTATGCCAGTAGTGGTGGAGGAGGACAGATGGCAGCCATCATATCGGGATATCTCCCATGCGTCGTCCTGCAATTGCATTCTGATGACCGATTCCATCAGCTCGTGGACGTGCAGCCAATCCCGAGTCCTGGAAGGCATCGCCGGGACGTAGCTCTTTATCAAGTACTGAAGACCATATGACACAAGAATCTCCTCACCTGCCTTAACGTCACGGCCCGCAATGATCTGTACATGAGGAATCTATGTAATATCTTATATATCTTTCGTTCTTAACTGCTAGACAACCAGCATCTAATAACTAAACAAGTCGTGTTCCACGTGTTCCACCAGAATAATAAACCTTCTCTTAGCCCTCTCTCTCATAGGGACTTTACTTTTTTGGTGGAACAGATGGAACAAAATATATGGTATATGGAATCTATGTAATATCGTCGTATATTCCCGTTCTTAACTTCTAGACAACCAGCATCTAATAACTAAAACACATGTTCCACCAGAATAGGAACTTTACTTTTTTGTTGAAACAGATGGAACAAAACATATGGTATATGGAATCTATGTAATATATCGTATATCTTGAAAAATCAATTCGTTCTTAACTTCTAGACAAAACAGCATCTAATACCTAAACCCCCTGTTCAACCAGAATTTATGTAATATCTTATGTATCTTTCGTTCTTAACTGCTAGACAACCAGCATCTAATAACTAAACAAGTCGTGTTCCACGTGTTCCACCAGAATAGTAAACCTTCTCTTAGCCCTCTCTCTTATAGGGACTTTACTTTTTTGGTGGAACAGATGGAACAAAATATATGGTATATGGAATCTATGTAATATCGTCGTATATTCCCGTTCTTAACTTCTAGACAACCAGCATCTAATAACTAAAACCCCTGTTCCACCAGAATAGGGACTTTACTTTTTTGGTGGAACAGATGGAACAAAATATATGGTATATGGAATCTATGTAATAGCAATGTGGCAAGCAGGGATCGTGCTTATCTTCAACGAATGCGACTGCCCAAAGTTTGATGCTGGGGACTCGGTGTTCATGCAACGGATGATAGTGGTTCCTATGCGGTCCAAGTTTGTCCAAGCTCCCATCGATGTTGACGAAGAAGAATGGACCAGCTAGGACATTTGCCCTAACCAGTCCTAATCTGTCCTAAACATTCCGACAATGTTTGCAACTTGCTTGACCCCTTTAACGACCCCTCTTTGTGAGGTACATTTGCCGTCTACCTTAACCATAGTTTTATCGAAGACCTTAAGCCCTTTGTTTGATCGGAAGTATGCCGTTGCAAATCTTGAGAAAGTGCGATCCCCGCAGGCAGCTGTCTTTAGAATTGAAATGAGTAGCGTATCGTCTGGGTCACTTGTCACTATGACATTCATGTCGAACCATTCCGCATATGGGTTGCCCTCCAAAGAGAAGAGTATGGCTTGACAAGACCCTTCCGGGAAATCGTGCATCCTGACGGCGACGCCAAACAGACTCTTGATGATGTTCATGAATGCTGTCATGGGAACCGCATCAGCAGACTCGCTATCAATGAAGGCCTTGAACAGGTCCAATGTCTTCACTGGTCCGGAGAGTTGACGACAATGAGTCTCGAAGAAGGTTGCAATGGCAACCTCTGGTCGTATAGTCTTCGTAATCCTTGTGAATGTGGAGACATTGTCATCTAATATCATGTCGCCCATAGAAGACTTTAATCGATTGAGTTGGTGGGCAGTGGAAGCCAAGCGGTTGATCATGGTAATGATGTTATCGACATCGCCCTCAAAATACTCCCTTCCAAAGTCTGTGCGCTGGATGAAGTTTTCGCGCAATGCTTTCAATATGGTTGTTTCGAGACCGTATGCATCACGTACGAAATGGCTCAAAATAAGTAGGCTGCCTTTGGAGTAGCTATTAAACCGTTTGATGATGTTGGAAGTGAATCCAAACTTGAACACTGATAGTTTCTGGCTGATGAACTCGCGTGTGATTAGAAGATAAATGTAGCCATCGGAAGTTGGTTCATTAGACATTTCAGGATGTATTCCACCATTATTACTCCTTTTACATCAATAAATCCCCCACGAATCGAGGAAAACCCAGGTACATGGTGCGTGTTGGTGTGGTAGGCAACGATTGGCTACAGAGTGACGCGTGTCGACAACCCAAACAGAGCAGCGCTAGTGCTGGTTTGTGTGGTAGGCAGCGATTGGGTGCAGAGTGACTCAAGCCACCCAGATCTTGACTTTAGACAACTTGAATTGCCCACCATCGCGTGACTGGCGCAGTTTTCGCGCGACGAGCTTAGTTCAACCCGCGGAAATCATCAATCATACGGTTGCAATTCATTCCCTTGAATACCGTCCAGCCTGCGAGTAAACGCTCGCAACTGGCTCACTCGCCACCTCGAGTTGAGGGACACAAGGGTTCCGCTTGGACCTCCGAGCTATTCCAGTACGCCCACAAGTAACCGCTCACAACTGGCTGTCACTCGCTACTTTGACTCAAGAGATACGGTCGATCGACTTCTGAAAGAGCTTACAATCCTTTTGAGTTTTTTTAAAAACAAATATATATAACACAAATGACCGCGCCGAAAAATTACACGATAAAAAATGAAAAAGGTGGTAAGATTGTTTTGACACCTGTCCCCCTGTCTAAACCGTGTAAAACACCCAAAAGAGCGCCCCAAAAAACAAAACCAAGGACTAAATCATGGGGCGGCAAACTGGCAGCGGCGGCGGTTTGGATACGTCTAGAACTTATGCTACTGGGATCCCATGTAACAAACGATCGGAATGTAAGGGACGAACTCATTGTGATCAGAGTGCACGTATCACAAATGGTTTTGTGGGCTCGTGCCGTGCCAGCTAGTTGAGGGACACAACGTATCAGCTGCAGCAAGAACTGGAGGAGGGTTCCGCTTGGACCTCCGATCTATTCCAGTACGCCCACAAGTAACCGCTTGCAACTGTCTGTCACTCGCCACTTTGACTCGTGGGATGAGGCAGATGGACTGCTGCAAGAGCTGGAGGAGGGTCCTGCTTGGGCCTTCCATCCCCTGCCAACCACCTCTCTCATGCTCCCCTGCTCCTCTTACCCCCTGCCTGCCCTATCCCCACCAACCTCCCTCCCCTACCCACCCTCCCCCCTCCCCTACCCACCCTCACCCCTCCCCTCCTTCCCACCCACCTTCCCCCTTGCCCTCCTACCCGCCCTTCTCCCACCCTACCCTTCTATCCACCCATCTGCCACCTTCCCCCTCCTGCTCGCCCGTCTTCCACCCATCTCCCACCCAACCCATCTATCCGCCCATCACCCACCTTCCCCCTCCTGCTCACCATTCTATCTCCCACCTCCCACCCTTCCCTTCTATCCACCCTGCGCCCACCTTCCCCCTCCTGCCAGCCCTTATCCCACCCATCTCCCACCCTACCCTTACCTACCATTTACCTAGCACCTTCTTCCCCATTCCTCCTACCCTCGATCGCCATGGTGGAAGCTGCCTATAAGCTGGTCATTCATAAATGATACGAATCGCAGACTTTCCGGGTTTTGTTAAAAACATAGTCACATGGGTTACCTCATTTCAATCTTCATATATAGTAAGCTGCCCGGTACCTGGTCACTAACAATTAAGTCAGTTTCCAAACCTTGTGAGTATTTTCATACATAGTGCGTCCGGTTTAGGTATTAAATTGTGATCTGTGTGTGGAAGCTGTCCGGAAGCTAGTCTCCAATATATCATACAAATCACAAACCCTCTAAGTCTGTTCAAAACCATAGTGATTTTGAAAAGACTTAGAAGGTTTGGTATTTGTATGATATATTTGAGACCAGATTATATTGGAGACTCTATTGGTTACATCCCTACCCCAGCCAATATTTACAAACATGCTTTCTTCATCAAATAAAATCAATTCCGAGGAACAGAAAAATCCACTGGATGCAAGTTGCAGCCAAATAAATCACACATGCAATGCTTGCAAAGGCAATAAATTGCTTAAGCAATGGCAAGCAAATTAGGACAAGGCGCACACAATTTCGAATTGCTATGTGCTTGTCTGAAGCCTCTAAATAGCTTATTCAGCTAATAGCAGGTCTCAGGGTCCTCCCCAAAAGAAGAATCACTATAAGCTCGATCCTCGGATCATGGTATGGATGAGAGCACAACTTCCAGACGCAACTCAGACAATTGCGACTTCCAGCTGCGACTCAGACAATTGCGTCTTCTGCTGCGATAATTTCCGATACCTGGGTTGCATCTTCTGCTGCGGCAATAATCTCTTCCACCTGGGACTGATCCAATAGCAACGTTGTCTCATCTGATGCAGGTAGTAGTACCATGAGAAAGTCTTCCAGTTTGAAGGACACCGGCTCCTGCTTCACCTTCATTGTCAGAGGTTCTCTGATATCTGAACCAGTTGTGAAGTAATTGCCCCTGATGATGAACGTGGCATCGGTCTCTTCGACACTCTTGACAAGGCAGATGTAGCAATAGAGATTTTCTTTTAGCATGATGTAGTCACTCTTTGTCTTCGTCTTCGTCTTCGTCTTCAACTTCTTCGTCTTCGGCTTACCACAGAGCGCGACACAGATCTGTCCAGGCCAGAACCCTATCATCCTGACCCGCATGCACATAATCATGCAAATCCTCATCCATCTCATCATCCTCATCTTGCTCATCCTGCTCGACATCCTCATCCTCCTCAGCATCCTGCTCAGTTGAGATCTGTCCAGCATCCTGCTCAGTTTGGATCTGCTTAGCATCTTGCTTAGTTTGGATCTGGTCAGCATCCTGCTCAGTTGGGATTTGTCCAACATCCTCCTTCTCAGTTGGGATCGAATGGACAGGCTGTTCCTTGGAATACTTCTCATCATCCAAGTTTTCCTGTGTGTAGAACATGACCCCTCCTATGTGGCTGAGGTCCAGAGTGCACTTCTCCCTGGTCGCCATCCCTAAGGTCGCACCCTTTCCACAAGTAGCAAGTGCCCGTTTGCAAGCTGCTTGCACATCGACCTCGTGTGCCCTGAGTTTTCCATCAGAGAAGTTCCTGATGTTCAGTTCAGCTATGTCATCCATCATCACTTCCGCCCACAAGTCTGGAACTAGTGAAAGGTCCACATACGTCTGCGACACATCTAGTTTGGGGATGAAAGGCCCCAGATATTGCAGCATCGATGCTCCATGAATGAAGCGCTCCACAACATCATCGTCCACCAGGCTGGCTGGCTGATGCGTGTCAACACGTAGAGCCTTGGCGTCATTCCTCTTCAAGGATGCCATCTTGGACAAGGTTTCAACAAGTATTGTCTCATCCTTGATACGGCAAATCCCAACCTCCTTCTCTTTTCCCTGCTTCACCCTCTTGATAACAATCATCTTCTGGATCTTCTTCTTCTCCTCATCCACTGCTTTGGATAGCTCTGTTCCTCTGTCCACATACTCCAGAAGTAGTTTGTTTCCTCCTCGTCCCAATAGCCTAGATCTGTTCTCGGCATAGACATCCTTCCCCACATTGGATGTGGATGTGTGACCAAATTGCGATTTCAGGTAGTCAGAGATCCTACAGTTCCTTTCCACTATCCCAGCAGCAGACTCTGGATCCAAGAGGAGATTGAAGACATTGTGGAAAAGGTTGGCTGCATTGTACCTTGGTGCGTAGGCAGAGAAATCGTTCTTGGAGAACTCACTCACCCTCTTGTCGACAGGTCTTGCTTTCTCGTTCTCGTTGTCCTTGCCTGAATCCTGCTTCATGTTGCCCGTGAGGATCATCTTCTTCTCTATGTATGCATCTTTTTCGAATATTGCAAGGAAGCGCCCCACCAGACTGATCGCATGCGGCACAGACAACAGAGAAGCTGATGATGGCAGCATCTCATGTACATGAAGAACGTCGTGCTTGGCATACTTCCCCTTCCAAGTCTTCTCCGCGTAGTGCACAGAGACATCTGCAGACGTGGGTGACAGTGCCTCTAGTAGCCCTGGTACGAATGCTGCGAGGATCAATGGGACGTGATGGGTCTCATCTTCCCCCTGCTTCTGCACCTTGAAGTACATGTCTTCAAACGACGTTCGTTGAGCCTCCCCAGTACGGCTGACTCGAGAAAGCAGAATCACCTAGAAGATGTAAAGATGCTATATCAGATCATGAATTGGTAAACTTTCTGAGTACTAGTGATCTTCCCCTTGCCCCCCTTCCCCCACTGCCTTCTACACCCTCCCTTCCCACATATCCCCACCCTCCCTCTGCACCCTGATTACCCCTACGTGTCCCTCCCTCCTTCTAGACCCCAATAACCATACCTCTCCCAACTCTCCACCCACCCAGAGCCCCGATCACTCCTACCTGTCATGACCATATAATCCTCCCCCATTCCCATACCGCCGCATGACCAACAATTTCCTCACCCCTTCCTGTCACAACCCCTCTTCCCCCCCTTTCACTCTCTGCACACCATTTACACCTTATCACACAGCTACTCTTCTCACCTGTTCGAGGTAAATCATTAGGCTCTTCCTGGCAGACTGCTGTGATTGGGTGTTCTTGGTTAGAAGGTCCCAACTGCAGGTGTTGACAATCCTCAGAGCTTTCGTCAAGGATGTCAATGCCTTGAAAACCATAGCTGTCATGGATGGTACAACACTCTTGTGTGTCATCTTGTTCTCACCACCAATGCCGTCACCTAGAGCCTTGTACTCCTTGTGCTCAGATGGGTCATCGCGGCGCACTAGTTTGATCTCACTCAGTCCACTTCCGATGCTCCCATTTTAAAACACCTGAGTTGAAGTCTCACCTTTGACATCGCGCCCCCAGAAGTGGAAAACACGAGGGATGTGAGTTTTCAGAATAGATGAGGTCAGCTTCTCTTTACGATGATCGAGTATGCTGATGATCTGGGTGGATGGCACTGATACAAAGGATGTAATAATGCCGTTGGCCTCTACAGTCCTCCAAAGTACTCCTTGTCTTTCTGCGCTATCACCCTCCTCGTCGGTAGCAAGGGACGGCCACAGGAAAGGTAGTACTAACGACAAAGATTTCGGCAGAAGAGTTGTTGAATACTCATGAGAGATTTTGTTGTACACAGGACACTTCATCTCTGCCTTGTAGCTTTTAAGCTGATCCAGCGTGGGAGGGATGTGGCCATTTCCCTTGCAGAACCTGCTGGTGTGCGCGAGCATGAAGTCATGACCCAAGCTGATTCTGACTTTCTTCGATGCTTCTTGGTCAGCTGACTCCGGTTTTCTCTTCAAACTGATGTTGCGTTCAGAGGTGAACTTCTTCTGAAGAGATGTTACTCTTCCATCTGGATGTCTGGTCTCTTCACAGGTAACAGTTGTGCACTTTTTCTTAAGATGCATCATTTCACACAAATGACCTCCTGCGTCACAGGTCTATCAGCATGAATAGCGGTGCTCTCGCTTGTTTTATGTCTTGGTGACTCCTTGTGTACTCCCTTAGAACTATCGGTCCTGACAGTACTATGTCAGCTTCCTGTTGACTGCGTCATCGGTTCTTCTGACACGCGCTGTCTAGCCTGTACCCTGATCAGGTTCCAGGCTACCGCCCCCTTTCCTCCACTGGTGCCCCTTAATGGGTCTCCTGTGCTTGTAACTTATTCTCGTCTCCGCATTTATAGATTGGCGTGCTGCACACACAAAGTCCACTCTCCGGAGTGTTATCCAAGCTGATAGGTTATACGGCCCTTCATTTACTACCACTGCTTTGCGATGCAACTTCCGCGAGGACCTCCCGCCATTTTGAGAAACTCCATGACATGGATGGTCTTTCCTGTACGCGCCGGATGCGCAGTATCATTCTCAGCGATGGCTGCGACCAATCCTTCCAACGGAGGAACGGCTCCTCTTGATGATTGGCTAGACGTTTGTGCACCAGCTGCCTCTGCTAGCGGTCATGAGAGTCCTTCCGCCATCGTGGAAGTAACCCCCCCCGGTCATTCCTCCATCTTCTCTTCTTTTTCCTCCCCTGCCGTCTGTCGCCTCCTCCCGTCTGTCGTAGATGACTGTGACGTGCAGACTTAAGTCGGCGACTAGCCTGGACATCGGTGGAGATACCCCGTCTTCGTCTGCTCGCGTCCCTGACGTCGCTAACCTTTCTCCGGTGTTTGAGGCTCTGCCTGCATACCGGAGGTTGCCAAGCCGACCAAGCTCCCTGCTGATGTCTACGTCGTCTTTGCCCCCTTTGCTCTGCCCAGCCGACGGTCGGCTCCTGGCATGAGCTTGCGCTCTAGTGGCTCTGTGCTACCTTCTGGAGAAATTTTTCGATCTAACTGGCGGATCGCCGGCACTGCCGTAGGATTCGCCAGAGGAGGACGACCTACGCGTCTGGACCTGGAGATTCTGGAGGTGGTAGGAAGCAGGGGGGTATGGTCAGCACCACTACGGGTGCTGCTCCCTCTACCCCCCAACCGGGTGAGTCGAGCGATAGAGGGGGGGACTTGAGATTGACTGATCATCGACGGCGGGATATTAGGACCTTTACATGCCTCGGCTCTGCTCTTCGCATCCTAGCGATAAATGTTCGAATTCTGCCCTTGCGATTTGCGATTTTCTGCCATTGGTGCGATTTTCTGCACCAGGTGCGACTTGCTGCACTGTCATTCTCGTCTCCTTTTTTCCCATACCTCAAATCTCGACTTCGACCTAACGCTTCCCCACCTTCTGTGATCCCAGGTCTCGCAGCGCCGGACTTCGCCCATGCTACAGGCCGCAGTGGACGCCGTCCTGGCCCTAGTCCAGCGGCCGTGGAGGATCTTTGGCATGATATCTTGGTGGATATTTTTCTCTCTTAGGCTCCTTGTGACCCCTGGGTGCGTTCCGTGGTTCGATAGAGGTTACTACTTTGTCTTCCCGTGCCCCTGGTTCCCCCCTTGGGTGTATGCCTTAGCTACGTGAGTTTGAGTTCAAGTGTTTGAGTTCTGATAGGGCTTAGGAATTTTTAGTTAAGTGGTATAGAGGCATGGTTGATCTCGATTAGTTGGGGCATGCATGAGTTGTTGATGATGACACTGCTCAGCATGGTGCTAGTGTGTTATCTTTGCAATCGCGTGTTCATCTAGGGAGACAAGACTCCTTCGGAGCTTTTCTTTGGGGTTGCACCTGATGTGTCGTTGTTGCGTTTGTTTGGTTGCCCTTGCTATGTAATCTTAGTATTGGGCAGTCACGCAACAAGCTAGTTAAAAAGACATTATTTGGTAGACTGGTTGGGTATTCCCTGGTGAGTAAGGGTTATTATATTTGGGTTTCCAATGTTGCGCCAGTTAGTAGTGAGTAGTGACGTACTCTCTATCTCCAGTTCAGTTCTAAACTGTCTTTCTGGGTTCTCCCATTAGTATGGGTCCCCGTGCCCGCTTGCATCCCTCCTGTCATCAAACGGTGATATGTTATATGTTACCGGTAATTCCCTACGCCCTTTAACAACCCCAATTGTTGTTGGCTGGCCTGGCTGGGATGTATCATTGTTGCATTCTAGACCAGGGCCTGATCTTGCTGTATTGTGTGTGAAGTTTTAGGGCGGGTGGGAGTTGGATATCCAACTATAATCTTAGCCGAATCTCAGGGGGTCGCCAGGCCCTCCTCTGTGCCACGTTTTAGCGGTGAAGCTTTAGGATTTAGACAGCCTTCGATCATAGTGGTACCTGGATCAGGTCCATTGACTAATAGTCGCCAACCTCCGACCACCTCGGATGGCTCGCGGGTGTCGATAATTCCGACGCCTCCTGTCGTCCCTGGTGGATTACTCGGGTCAAGCCCATGTGATGATGTAGCCGTTGCCGAATGGGTAAGTGATGATCTTGAACACTGGTCTAGCTTGATACTGCGATGGCTGGGGTGTTACAGTCAACCCAGGATTCATTGTTTTAGGTGCTGCTGGTTCTCATACGTAGGTTAACATGGCCCTATGTGTGAGTGCCTATTCCTCAGCACCTCCTAGACTGACTTATAGGGTAGTCTAGATTGGTGGAGCGTTACGACGCTTTGTTTAGGCAGCTTCCTTTCAGCTGTCTTTCTTGGTTTTGGTGGAAGGTGGTACTTAATTCAGACCACCGTTATAGCGTCTTGATGGTTTCTGACTCTTAGTTCCATAGGCAGATGGTTCGTTCGGTGGAGCTCATCATAGATTAGCTATTTCTTTTTACTCCACACTGTTTTTAGATCACCAGCCCCTCATATGATTGGAACTTTTTGTGGAGTGTAGTAGTTGTTTCCCTTCGGATTTTACTGTGAATTTGGTGGGCTGGGTCATCTTGCAGTTGTACTTGCAGATGTCCTTACAGTTGTACTTGCAGATGTACCGCCGCTCACCTCTTTCTTGTTCTTCCGAGTGTATCTCAAGCGCCCTTTCAGTCCATCCTTTGCAGTAAATTCTTTGAAGTCCTTTTTATGCGTTTACTATTTTTCAGGTGGACAATAGGTTTTATGTACTATGGTTGTACATCTACCCTTCTATTGTTCATTGAACTGTGTTTCCTTTGTTGGTTACAAGTTTCTTGAAAATTTTAACTTCGCATCCTTTGGATTTTTTCAGTTGCTGCAAGTTTGGTTTGCTTTAGTTAGGCGCTTGGTTTGTCTTGAGTGCATGAGTTCTTTGCGGTGCGATACCCACCTCCTAGAATGTTTTAGTTAGTGCCGTAACTGGGGATTTATGATAATTAACTTTCATAAATCTTCTTACTTCCATCTTTGGGTAAGAAACCAGTTCATCATGGTTTTTTCATCCCAACCTAGTCATGAATTCTATGCTAAGAATAGTTTTTAAGCTAGTGGATTTTTCCATCGACTTTTTTTTCCATCGTAGTCTTTAGTGTCCTCTTGTCTGCGTCCTTTAGGCTTTGATTCTCTCGTGAGCTGCGCTCACACGATATTTCAATCCGTCTCTTTGGTTATCATTGATTGGCGTTAGGTTCCTATTCCCGGATCGGGTTTTCTATACCGTTGTTCCCCAACTTTGATATACGATTTTTTCAGTCTTCTCTTTAGGTTAAGTTCTCGGTTCTTTCAGTCACCGTTGTTCCCCTTCCTTTGGTATTAGGATTGATTTCTGTTTGGCCTCCCTGTGATTTTCTGGTTTGGTGCCTACTATTCTGGATGAATAGTATTTTTGCGCTTACCATAAATGGTTACATTTCCATTTTTGTCTCAGCTCAGCTCGGTATGACCCAAGTTTTTTGCTGCTACATTTTCGGAGTACTACAGTGGTTTTTGGTTCATCCTTTCTCATCCTTTTATTTTAGACAAGGCTTTCTTCTGGTTTCCTGTTTTTCCGCCGTTCCTTAATAATTTTTGTTTGCTACCAAGTTATGGTTCTATGTCCCCAGTGCCATAGGTGGAGTACTAGTATTGTATGTCACCTGCGTCATAGGTGGAGTATCAGCATGAATAGCGGTGCTCTCGCTTGTTTTATGTCTTGGTGACTCCTTGTGTACTCCCTTAGAACTATCGATCCTGACAGTACTATGTCAGCTTCCTGTTGACTGCGTCATCGGTTCTTCTGACACGCGCTGTCTAGCCTGTACCCTGATCAGGTTCCAGGCTACCGCCCCCTTTCCTCCACTGGTGCCCCTTAATGGGTCTCCTGTGCTTGTAACTTATTCTCGTCTCCGCATTTATAGATTGGCGTGCTGCACACACAAAGTCCACTCTCCGGAGTGTTATCCAAGCTGATAAGGTCTAGCCTGCAATGTAAATGGGGGGGTGGCAAGGACGTAGTAAGGTACGGGTTGACTTATTATTTAATCTACAAAACAAGAACCTGTGTTATATAATTTTCCAGAGGGTTAGTGATTTGGACGATGTTCGATATGACAGCTCCTAGGTATCTTCCAATCTACACAATATTCAGTTGCATTGCATACACGGAGTCCTTTGCCTTTTAAAAAACCCAAAAACTATCACCAAATATCATCTGAGTTACAAACCGTCTGAGTTTTTTAAAAGGCAAAGGACTTTGTGACTACCATGCATCTGAATATTGTGTAGATTGGAAGCTACCCAAAAGCTGGCCCATCAAACATCGTCCGAATCACAAACCATGATTTGGATGGTATTTGATGGGCCAGCTTTTGGGTAGCTTCCAATCTACACAATATTCAGATTCATTGTATTCACGAAGTCCTTTGACTTTTAAAAAACTCAGAAGGTTTGTGACTGAGATGATGTTTGATGGACCAGCTTACGGGTAGCTTCCAATCTACGCAATATTCAGATTCATTGCATTTACAGAATCCTTTAACTTTTTAAAAATTTAGAGGGTTTGTGAAGAATCGCTTTGGACCGACACCGGAGCCCGGTTTCGACTTGGGCGAGCAAGCATGATTGCATGAGTTGACGAATCAATATGTTAGGTTATATGCAGGTGCAGCATGTAAGGGGTCTAAGGAGGGAGGAACTCCGGCAAAGTCAGGAAGGGAGGAAGACAGGGTATCTATCTTCCTCCCTTCCTGTCTTTGCCGGAGTTCCTCCCTCCTTGGACCCCTTACATGCTGCAACTGTATACAACCTCAGATTTGATAGCATTATGAGAAATCTTTACGCTGTGTAAGACTCAGCCTTCTTCAACATACATGACGTTTGGATAGTGAAGCAACGCCAACGCCATGCTATATGGATAGTTTGATTTGCATGAAGGAACGATCTGTGGGTGTGCCACACAATATGGATGGTGCGATTTGCAATAATGAACGATCGTAGGTACTGTATGCTATCTGGACTGTGCTATTTGCATTAAGGAACGATCAATGGATGTGCCACACTATCTGGATAGAGCTATTTGCACAACGGAACGATCTGTGGGAGCCAATTGCATGGAACGATCATACCTGGATGTGATATTTGCAGGAAAGCTAACCTAGATCAGTGGAGGGGAGAGCAATATGGCACTAAATTGCTTACCAAGATTCGAAGCCTTCGGGCGACCGATTATCGAAGAGCTTTACTGCAGCGTTGAGAAGCCTGAGATGAGATTCGACGTGTCAGTGGGCTCATGCAGCCATTTGAAACAATTCAGCGATTGCGCGTTCGGTCGTACCAAGATGGCAGCTTCGATCGAGGAATCTACGAGCTCAGAGAGTGCGTGCGGAAGTAAGTACGTGAGCATGAACTTCCCTCCCTATGCTTCCTCTGTTTTCCTCTGCTCGCCCCTTTACTTTCTTCTGATCCCCTTATCACTAGCTTCCCCCTGTCTTGGCCTGTCAGCCCCCATACCCAGTCACTCCGACTCTCACCCCCCTTCCCGTCCACACCCCTCTTTCCCCCCCCCCCGCCTCATCCCCTCCCCCCCCACCCCTCAGATCCCCAACCCCACCTCCTCTCCGCACCCTTCATTCTCACCCGTGCGGCGTGCCAATCATGTCCCCAGCTCTCTTCCCTCGCACGCGCGCCCCCTCATCGCCATCGTCCCACCCCCCCCTCGCTTGTCAGCGTGCCGTTCTGAGGCGTGGCGCTGTCTCGCGCTGATCTTTGCCTTTGCATTTGTCCCAGGCGTTCCGAACTTTATTTCGGGGATAGTTGGTGCTGCGTTTTCCTGTGTTGTGGCCTGGTGCTTGGTGCGCTGGACGACGCGCGGGTCTCGTCGCGGCCGACGCTTGGTCATGCGTCGTTCCGCTGCCTTTTGCTCCTGGTTCGCCATGCCGGACCTGGGCGGGTTTCACGGGCGCTCGGGCCCAGGGGTTGCCCCTTTTGATTGGAGAGACGTCGGCGTCGCTTTCCTGTCGAACCGGACGCGCTTAATTCCCGGACGGGTGCGACTCTGGTGCACGCCAATTTCAGTATCCGAGGTTATTATGAAATGTTTTGATGCTTCTGGTTTTCGGCTTGTGGAATTAATGTTGGCTTTCCAAGAAGGTTGGACCCGGTCCCATGCAAAACCCAGAGATTTTAAAAAGTAAAAACTCGCACCTCCACCCCACTCCCACATCAAATACAGGTGCCGAAGATGTATCTGGGATCAACACCCTCACGATCGTCATGCGATAGAAGATGAATCCCCACGTGAAGGAAAGAGCTAATCTCTCCATCCCGCACACCCCACGCAAAGCGCTCAAAATGCGGGTACATGGTCATATCCAAACGCATAACACCGGCCAGCACAAATTGGCCATCTTCCGGACCAGCTACACGGTGGTCACACACGAACACCCCCAAACCACCCGACGTAGGGTGCCGCCCCCAAAACCGCAGGCTCCTAGTGCCAGCCACACACGCACACCTTGTCAGAAAAATCCCACTGAAAAGTCAACACCGACAATCTGACTTGTGGTTAATCCAACCCTCTCCCCGTCATACCACACATCCACACCCCCCCCCCCCCCATTTCCCCCAGTACAATACCCTTCTCTTCCAAAAAAACCTCCCCCATAGCATCAAAATTCGATAATAAACCAACTAACAGCCACACACATCTACGTACAGCTTTGACCCTAAGACCAGCACGATGGCCCATCGCGCACGACTCCCTCTAGAAACCAGGCAACCCAGCAACATAACGATGTCCCTTTTATGTTTCTGATTTGTATAACTTTGTAAGAAACAAGGCTACAACGTAAGTACACAACTGACCGCCCATACATAAGCTTATAATTCCAAAAACCAACAGCTCAGTGGGCGGTCAATATAGTTACCGCCCTCGATGTAGGAGAGACTCAAGAGTTACACCGAGTCACACAAAGTCAAACATTGTCAAAATTGTCAAAAGGGGGCCGACCAACTAGCGTCACGTGAGTGTAACAAAAACGAGTAACCGGGTAAAGAGCCATGAAGAACCTAAAGGGTTCGCGTAGAAAGAACCATCCTTCACAAGCCAACTGTCCATGCAACATGCAACATTCGCGTTTCCGTCCGACCCTGAGCCATCGCCTGCAAACTCCCATCACGGCTGGACCTGCTACTTGCGCGCAACGTGCAAATTGCGCAAATGCTAACTTCGAACTTCGCAATTGAATTCAACTGGTGCTCTATCAACCTCTGAATCTGCCAATCTTGCTATTAATAGCATGCCTCGGTACTGATCATTCGTTCTGCAGACCTGCGAAGCTACAAAATTAATTACTATCAGCCCAAGTGGGTAACACCACCCTGCGAACCTGTGGAGTTTGGACCAGCGCAGCTTTGAGCTACGTGCTCTGACCTAGGGGCCCATCGCCTGCAACCTGCTGGACGTGCTACATGCGAACGCGGAAATTGAGCATATGCTGACCTTCGAACTGCGGAATCGATAACTGGTGCACTTCCGACCCCCGTCTCAGCCAAAGTGACTTGCTATTTATAGCTACCTAAGTACCAATCGTTCCTTCTGCGGAGCTGCGAAGCTACACAAGTAAGAACTAACTCGCTACCCAAGAAGGTGACACTAAGTACCCTGAGAAGCTGCAGAGTTTCGACCAACGCAGCTTTCAGATTCGTGCTTCGACCTAGGGGGCAGCGGCCTTGCACAATGATAGCCACTTTTCTCCATTCTCCATGGCCAGGCGCAACTCTAGGCCCAGCCATTCCAAATCATGGGCAGAGCGGCTATTGAGACCCTATGCTCACCCGCGGTATTCTCCCAAAGCACACATGCCACATGCGCTCCCAAACTGAGCTACTTTCGTGTCATACCCACACAACGCATAACCACCCGGCCAGCCCGGGCCAGCCCAATGCATGCCGACCCACGCTAGAGGCATCCACCCCGACACACCCGACCCCCCCATCGCGTCGGGTCAGTCCCAGACCGGAACGGCTCATACTGCCCAGCCCACACATGCAACACCTTCTCAAAATCCCCTGAAATTAACCCGACCTCTGATTGGTCTCATTTTTTCTGCATCAAATTATTACAACGAAAGCCAACCTTCATGTATGCTCTGCATGGCAGTATAGGCACGTTCAATACTGCTTCAAACAGCAACACTGCAAAATGTCCCTTATTTGTTTGTTTGTTACTTTGTTGTTACTTCGAAAGCAACAAGGCTACAACATAAGTACATAACTGACCGCCCGTACATAAGCTTATAATTCCAAAAACCAACAGCACAGGGGGCGGTCAATATAGTTACCGCCCTCAATGTAGGAGAGACTCAAGAGTTACACCGAGTCACTCAAACTCAAAAATTGTCAAAAGGGGGCCGACCAACTAGTGTAACAAAAACGAGTAACCGGGTGAAGAGCCATGAAGAACCTAAAGGGTTCGCGTCCGCCGCAAGACAACTGTACATGCAACATTCGCGTTTCCGTCCGACCCTGAGCCATCGCCTGCAAACTCCCATCGCGGCTGGACCTACTACTTGCGCGCAACGTGCAAATTGCGCAAATGCTAACTTCGAACTACGCAATTGAATTCAATTGGTGCTCTTTCAACCTCTGAATCTGCCAATCTTGCTATTAATAGCATGCCTATGTACTGATCATTCGTTCTGCAGACATGCGAAGCTTCAAAATTAATTACTATCAGCCCAAGTGGGTAACACCACCCTGCGAATCTGTGGAGCTTGGACCAGCGCAGCTTTGAGCCACGTGCTCTGACCTAGGGGCCCATCGCCTGCAACCTGCTGGACGTGCTACTTGCGAACGTGTAAATTGAGCATATGCTGACCTTCGAACTGCGGAATTGATAACTGGTGCACTTCCGACCCCCGTCTCAGCCAAAGTGACTATTGCTATTGCTATTTATAGCTACCTAAGTACCAATCGTTCCTTCTGCGGAGCTGCGAAGCTACACTAGAAAGAACTAACTCGCTACCCAAGAAGGTGACACTACCCTGAGAAGCTGCAGAGTTTCGACCAACGCAGCTTTCAGATTCGTGCTTCGACCTAGGGGGCAGCGGCGTTGCACAATGGTAGCCACTTATCTCCATTCTCCATGGCCAGGCGCAACTCTAGGCCCAGCCATTCCAAATCATGGGCAGAGCGGCTATTGAGACCCTATGCTCACCCACGGTATTCTCCCAAAGCACATGCCACATGCGCTCCCAAATTGCGCTACATTCGTGTCATACCCACACAACGCATAACCACCCGGCCAGCCAGATGCATGCCGACCCACGCTACAGGCATCCACCCCGACACACACACCCGACCATTCCCCCGAACACATGCAACACCTTCTCAAAATCCCCTAAAATCAACCCGATCTCTGATTGGTCTCATTTTTTCTGCATTAAATTCTTACAACTAAAGCCAACCTACATGTATGCTTTGCATGACACTATAGGCACGTTCAATACTGCTTAAAAATAGCAATCCTGCAAAATGTCCCTTATTTGTTTGTTTTTTACTTTGTAAGCAACAAGGCTGCAACATAAGTACACAACTGACCGCCCATACACAAGCTTATAATTCCAAAAACCAACAGGTCAGTGGGCGGTCAATATAGTTACCGCCCTCAATGTAGGAGAGACTCAAGAGTTACACCGAGTCACACAAACTCTAAAATTTTCCCGATTGTCAAAAGGGGGCCAACCAACTAGCGTCACGTGAGTGTAACAAAAACGAGTAACCGGGTGAAAAACCATGAAGAACCTAAAGGGTTTGTGCCGAAATATCCATCCGCCGCAAGCCAACTGTCCATGCGACATGCAACATTCGCGTTTCCGCCCTACCCTGAGCCATCGCCTGCAAACTCCCATAACTGCTGGACCTGCTACTTGCGCGCAACGTGCAAATTGCGCAAATGCTAACTTCGAACTTCGCGATTGAATTCAACTGGTGCTCTATCAACCTCTGAATCTGCCAATCTTGCTATTAATAGCATGCCTCGGTACTGATCATTCGTTCTGCAGACCTGCGAAGCTACAAAATTAATTACTATCAGCCCAAGTGGGTAACACCACCCTGCGAACCTGTGGAGTTTGGACCAGCGCAGCTTTGAGCCACGTGCTCTGACCTAGGGGCCCATCGCCTGCAACCTGCTGGACGTGCTACTTGCGAACGCGGAAATTGAGCATAGGCTGACCTTCGAACTGCGGAATTGATAACTGGTGCACTTCCGACCCCCATCTCAGCCAAAGTGACTTGCTATTTATAGCTACCTAAGTACCAATCGTTCGTTCTGCGGAGCTGCGAAGCTACACAAGTAAGAACTAACTCGCTACCCAAGAAGGTGACACTAAGTACCCTGAGAAGCTGCAGAGTTTCGACCAACGCAGCTTTCTTACCTCCCCTCCATGGGTAGCGACTTCGGTACATCAGGCGTACCGCCGGGTGCGCCAAACGGGCGCGCCAAACGGGTGCGCCAAACGGAGGCGCCAAACGGATGCGCTAAGAAACCTAAGGGTTCGCCCTACCAATCAGCATTTAGACTGCACCAACTGACGTTTGCCAACGGCAGGCAGCTCGATAAACTCGCAAATACAGTCAACCATTCTCCGACTCGAAGCAAATTTCAGACAAGATGTATCTTCAGTCACGTCACCTCGTCTTCCAGGCAGATTTAAGTCAAACTGCGCCCCGAACCACTTGACGTTGGGATTCGACAGTCAAGTCATCCCGAAGGAGACTGCCTAGTCACAGGCGGAGGGTGCACAGCCCCAGTTTATGAGGTAACGCGCAACTGTGTACCAAAGCGCGTTAAACGAGACTCACGTTCCGCAAGAATAGCCACGAGGACAGCAACAAGGTTACGCAAATCGCACACCAAACAACCCTAGCTCCCCATCCCTAGCAGATCCCCATACCTAACACGAGGGCAGAAACAAGGTTACACACACCGCGCACAGCACACAAAACAACCCTAGTTACCGCCCCTCCATGGTTACAGCGGACCTACCCATTACCATCCCTAGCCACCAGCGGATCCCTTGGTCCAATTGGTCCAATCCAACACAAGGGCGGTCACGCCCTTGTTCAACACTTCCCCTGTGCTTTTCAGCACAAAATCCACCCAACCACACACTCGGCGCACACACGCGGGGCCCTCCAGCCAAGCCAAATTACGGCGCACGGCATGGCCTATCGAAATACCAATCGCCACAACCATTCGAGCTCAATAATAATACATCCCTCAAAGCGCAACCAACACAAACGCAATACTAACGCCAGAAACCTCAGCGAGCCAAGCACTATGCATAAACATGGCTCTCGCATCATCGAAGTCATAGAACAGTCGCCGGGCATGGGTAAGCCTTTTGCCACTACTCACCTCACGCGACCATGCAACTATGCAACGATGCGATCATACGACCACGCGGCCATGCAAACACACACCCCTGACACCATGCCATTCCACCCTGCCCACCCATGTAACGGAGCCCTCCCCTATCAAGGAAGCAAGATCCACCCTGCCACCCCCCCTGTAATGAAGCCCTCCTTTCCCAAGGAGGCAAGGCTTTCCCTGCCAACCCCCTGTTACGAAGTCCTCCTTTCCCAAGGAGGCAAGGCTTTCCCTGCCAACTCCATTGCTATGAAGTCCTCCTTTCCCAAGGAGGCAAGGCTTTCCCTGCCAACCCCCTGTTACGAAGTCCTCCTTTCCCAAGGAGGCAAGGCTTTCCCTGCCAACCCCATTGCTATGAAGCCCTCCTTTCCCAAGGAGGCAAGGCTTTCCCTGCCACCCCCCTGTTACGAAGCCCTCCCCTACCAAGGAGGCAAACTCAACACTGCCCAAACTAAATCTTACGCCGCCCAAATTAACCAAAGACACTCATGGGCAAAGCCATACCTGTGCATGTACCCCTGTGGTGATACCATCTTTAGTATTTTTCGGTGGTGGCTCACTCCATATGCCTCAGACGCATGGGCCCAGTGGCTCATACTATGGAACATTATCATAGCGGGGTGGGCATTAGCCACCACATGCATCTACCTAACCCTGCCAGACTGCCCCCCCCCCCGTACCCTAAACAGAGCTACTAGGCGTAGACAGGGGAGAGGCAGCAAGGCTCTTGTCTTTAAGGCACGGAGACGCCCATGTAAAAAGACGTGGTTCCCTGCCCCCTGCCTCATCGGCATTGGAATCTCCCTGCTCTTAAACTACCTCCCGGTTTCCACCTGCTTGTATCACCTCATGACCCCCCAGGCCATCACCAACCTCATCCACTTCACCATCCTCACTAGCCTAATCACACCTCGACCCTCTTACCTGCCCCCCCACCCCACCTGTAGAGGAAGGGGTCAGACCTCGCCCCCACTCCACACACCCCTACCCCCGCCCCACCCCTCATACTGGGAACCTCAAGTATTCGACCTTTGCCAGGCCCACTCTATAAATAGCCAACACGGTGGTCCCCAGGCCACCAACAGCTTCCCCCACCCAGCCATCCCCACCAGCCTATACACATCCAGATCCAACTTCCCACCCCCCCACGCCACGTGAAGAGGAGGAGACCCCCCCCCCTCTCCCCCTCCCTCTTCTCCCCTCCCAACCCCACCTCCCATACTGGGAACCCCAAGCATATAATTTCTGCCAGTCCCACGCCTTAAATACCTACCTAGGAGGTCCGTACATAGAACCCCTAGCTATCCTCGCATACGCTGAACACCTCCACACCAGCCGCCGTATAATTAGGGACGAGGACTACACAACTGGACACGGCCAGGGCAACTTCTCAGTCCCCCTGCTTAGCTCCTTCCTGCATCTACACCACCCCATTGTGGGCATCCTCACCCCGTTGTATAACCCCCCTTACACCCCTGCTCAGCTTTCCCTTCCTAACCATGGACACCGAGAGACATACCCCAAGGGCATCATGCCGGCAGCACAAAGGAACAGATATTAGAGCGCCTCCACCCCCACCAGGCATGCATACTCAACTTCAGCACTGCATTTGGCCATGCAGCCACAATCAAACACTTCCAGGGTGAGTGGTACTTGATAGACTCTCTCAACCACCAACCCATTCTCCTGAACACCCCTCGTAAATGGGCGAGCATCCAAGGCCACACCTATACACTACAACCAGGACAACCCAATGAAGCATGGCTAGATCACAACCCCATCAACCCTATGGAGGAGGACCTCCTGGTGGACCCCATGGAGGAGGACCAAGCCACCACCCCCACCCCCATACAAACAACCCAGACCACCCACCGCACCAACCTCCCATATTGGGAACCCCAAATCAACTCCAACTGCCAAATACACTCCATCAACATTTACCTGGGGTACAAAGCTCTTGATCTTGACGAAATCCTAGACTTTTCTGTAAGATTAGACACTCATGTGCGCAATTATACGTGCCAACAATGGACCCTTGAAGGGCACTATGACAGTCTCACTGGTAACTATACTAGCAATCTTATTAATTTCTACCTTTCTTCCAACAAATCTCACCTTGGCCTCCTTACTAAGCACACCAACCCAAGATACATTCCCCACCATATAGCCCCCACACAGAAATTGCAGGGACTTCACTGACCTACTCTGAAGGTATCATGCTAGGCAGCTCACAGATGCAGATCCTACAACGCATCCCTACCAACTGCTCTTGCTTCCTCCTACATTATTATTCTGGATATGGACATGCTAAGGCCATCAAGCAACTGGACGGTGAGTGGTGGGATATGAACTCTGAAGGCCCCTATCCCCTGAAGCCTCCTGACTGGCAACATCTTCAAGGGCACATTTACACCCTTACAGACACATCTGGACTACCCTGCCCTCAACTTTTCCAGCCTGAAAATTACTATGAACCAAACAACCCAACTCACACTATCATTATAGACCTACCTACCACTCTCACTCGGGGAAGTGACAATTTCGCTAAATGTAGGCGAAAGACACGATTTGCAGCGGAACTACAGATATATGTAGGCGTACAGTGGACGAAATGTCTCGGCTCACCGCAAACTAGCGATCCCGTCAGACACCCAGAACTTTTCGTAGACTGAAGCGTGACCAATACCTCCTCGATCGCACGTTACCTACTGAGTTGTAATATGCGAAGGGGTATGCAGCTTTCTGTCGCTCGAGGGTCTGTTAGCAACCTTTTCGAGGGTTCAATCTTGCGAACCTGCCAAGCTCTGCCAGCGATTCCGAGATAGGGTGAACAATTAGGCAACGAAGTACTAGCGCGAACTACTTGTTGGCGAATAGCTTTCATTCGGGAAAATGGACACCCGAAGTCACCGATGTGCCTTCGCTGCATGCGTCGAAAATGGCGCTGTTGTAGGGCGAAACCAGGACGATTTTAATCACTGTGATGAAAGCCTAAGTCACACTGAAATATTAGTGTGACGCGATGACCTGTCAGTGCTCTTACTAATTTTGATAGATGTTTTCGCAGGGTTTCCCCTCACCAGCCTTTCACGTACATTTTGCCAAGGCGGATTGGACGCGGCACGGCGAAATGGCCGTACGATTAGAGCCCTCTGATTAGAGCCTTTGCAGTATGGCCAAGGTAAGCCACGCCAACCTTCTACCTCTCGTACTCCTACCTCATATTCTTCCCTCCCTCGCCCAAAGCATGTGTTTGTTGCTACTTGATATTTCTGGCGTCCTGCTTTATTCCCTCCTTTCTTTCCAGATTTCTTTTCAGTATTACTGCGCAACGCCTTCTTCCGCCTTCCGCGTGGACAAGCGCGAAGTAGTGCGTCAGATTGTTTTTGAAATTTGACAAATGCTCTGGTCCTCTCTCCTACACAAATTCCCTTACATCGGTGCCGCTAATTCTCGCAACCGATCCGTCTATGCTAGACCTGTGTAGGTTGTCAGTGCTGGAGGCATGGTATCTTGCAGCCAGCGGCCCCTGCGTCGTCAACTCCTCAACCAGGAAGCCCGGTCGGCGCTGCTGTACTGCCACCGCATGAATAAGCTGCATACATTGCAGCATCTCGGCAGCCCACTCGACGTTGCTCTGTACACGGTCAAGTATGGTGGTATGTGGAGTCTGCTGTGCCAGGAGCATGACTTCAGCTTGGGATGGCAGCATGATTAGTTGGCACTGTGCAAAGTAGGATGCTGGGACAACTTGCTCCCAACTCTTATGTGAGTCATACTTCCACCTGTTCTCTCCTAGGCCTGAGTAGAGCTTTAAAGGACACGGGGCCTTACACTCTAGTTGGATCACGCACTGCCCTGGCTGCATGGTGCCCTTGAGCATTGTATCAGGAGATCATGCGTGGCAATTATCCCTTGAGACCCTGCATGATAGATGGTGGCAGCACTGTGTCTATTTGGCTGACGCACTAGACCCATGTCCATGGCATGCATCTTCACATTGGGTTCACTCCTAGTAGTTGTGGCAGTCTTGGCACGTTGCCTCTTGTGTTGTGGTGGAGACTGGTTCTCCTTGCTTTGCTGGGTGTTGGGTGACAGTCCAACCTTGTCTTTATGCTTGGGTCTTCCAGATCCATTCTGCATGGTAAACTCAGGCAAGTGTGGACAATGCAAGGCTGGGGTAGGACCTGAGGTTCAGGTACATAAGCTTAAGGCAGGTTGGACTTCCAGGGGGATCTCCCTACCAAAACGCAAAAACAGCACAAAGGTTGTCAATAAATGTAACTATGCCCGCCCTTCTTTTTTGCAGGGACCCATGCTCTGTCTGGTAGCGGTCTGAAGGTTGCTTGTAGGTAGGGTTTCACAAAAATGTGGCCTAGGGAATTCTGACTTGATCACATGCCTAAATAGTGTCCACCTGCTTGCATGCCTCCTTTTGTGCATTCATGTCTGTATGCCTGCCTTTCTGTCTTCATCCGTGGTGACTGATTGGCTGACTATCTGGATGGTGACTGCAGCTTGGAGGTGCTAGGCATAGATTGTTCAGCCCATGGGAAAGTGGCTTGGTTGCTTGCATGCCTATCTGTTGCACGCATGAATACTTGCTTGTCAGTCTGCTTGAGCGCTTGGCCATTGTTGACACAAGAGAAGGGGGCTTTAAACAATCATCAAATAAGAAGTAAAGGGTGCTACTTAATTTAACTATGCCTGCATTCTGTATTTGCAGGGACCATTGCTCTGTCTTCCCTCCCAGTTCTGATGTTCCACTGTCACATGAGGCTTTTGGACAACAACGTAAGTAATAAGTGAAGCTTGCTTGTAGGTGCGGTTTTGCAACAATTGTGTGGCATAGCGAATTATGTCTTGATTCATGCCTAGGTGGTGCCCACGTGCATCTGTCTATGTTTGTATCACTGTCTCTGCCATCGTCTCTGTAACTGCATCTGTACTATGCCTCTGTCTATGTACTGCCCTTCATTGATCTCTAACGCATACCCTGCTCTGCACGTCACTGTCCTGCCCCTTGCCATTCTCCCTGCCCTTCATTGCTCTATAACGCAGGCCATGCCCTGCTAATCACCATCCTGCCCTTATCCGTGCTCCCTGCCCTTCCTTGACCTCTAACGCCTGCCCTGCTCTGCTCATCACTGTCGTCCTGCCCCTTGCCATTGTCCCTGCCCCTCTTTGCTCTCTAACGCCTGCCCCGCTCTGCTCAACACTGTCCTCCTGCCCCTTGCCATTATCCCTGCCCCTCTTTGCTCTTTAACGCCTTCCCTTCTCTGCTCATCACTGTCATCCTGCCCCTCGCCATTATCCCTGCCCCTCTTTGCTCTCTAACGCCTGCCCTGCCCTGCTCATCACTGTCGTCCTGTCCCTTGCCATTATCCCTGCCCCTCTTTGCTCTCTAACGCCTGCCCTGCTCTGCTCATCACTGTCGTCTTTCCACTCGCCATTATCCCTGCCCCTCTTTGCTCTCTTACGCCTGCCCCGCTCTGCTCATCACTGTCGTCTTGCCCCTTGCCATTATCCCTGCCCCTCTTTACTCTCGTGAGTACAAACCAGCTGGCAGGGATAATTGCGAGGGGCAGGACGACAGTGATGAGCAGAGCAGGGCAGGTGTTAGAGAGCAAAGAGGGGCAGGGATAATGGCGAGGGGCAGGATGACAGTGATGAGCAGAGAGGGGAAGGCGTTAGAGAGCAAAGAGGGGCAGGGATAATGGCAAGGGGCAGGAGGACAGTGTTGAGCAGAGCAGGGCAGGGCAGGCGTTAGAGAGCAAAGAGGGGCAGGGATAATGGCAAGGGGCAGGAGGACAGTGATGAACAAGGCAGGGCAGGCGTTAGAGAGCAAAGAGGGGCAGGGATAATGGAAAGGGGCAAGGCGACAGTGATGAGCAGAGCAGGCCAGGCGTTAGAGAGCAAGGAGGGGCAGGGATAATGGCAAAGGGTAAGACGACAGTGATGAGCAGAGAAGGGCAGGCGGTAAAGAGGGGCATGGATACTGGCAATTGCCATTATCCATGCTCTTGGTTCTCAAATGCATGCCTTACTATGCTCATCACTGTGGTCCTGCCCCTTGCCGTGCTCCCTTCCTTTCATTCCTCTTGAACGCATGCCCTTCTCTGATCATCACTTTCCAGGCGTACTTTGCTCCCTTCCCTGCTTTGCTCTCTAACACATGCCCTGATCTGCTTATCGCATCCATGCCCCTTACCGTGCTCCCTGCCATTCATTGCTCTATAATGCCTGCTCTGCTCTGTTTAGCACATGCATGCCCCTTGCCATGCTCCCTGCCATTGGTTGCTATGTAACGCATGCCATGCTCTGCTCATCACCGTCCTGCCCCTTGCCATTAACCCTGCCATTGGTTGCTCTCTAACGCATGCCCTGCTTTGCATGTCTTGCAGGGCAAAAGGATGGATGGAAATGCTACGGCTGCGATGAAGATTGTTGCCACGAAGGAACTACACATGCTGAAGATGGAAATATAAAATAGAATCAGTGAATATATATAGATGTATAGCTTTGATTGGGCGTTTCTTCTTGGTGGATATATAGGCCTATGTTTTCATAATAAGTAGACAAATAGATAGCTGCCTGCTGGCTGCGTATATACTTGTACTTGAACTTAATTAGCTACATGGCTCCATCCAGCAATTTGGCTGCTCGTTTTTGCTTGCTGTCTATCTATGGTTAATGGATATAGAGGAAATATATGGGCTGTAGTGGATGTTCATGTGTAAGGATGCTAACATAGATATATAGGTAGATCAATAGGTTAATGGATGCATAGTTTATTATGTATGTAATCTATCTTCTCGACTCCTGATGTAATTGAGAAATGCTCCTAGAAAATATTCCTGAAAATGTGACCTCTCCGACCACCATGACCAAACGGCCCAGGCGAAGTACAGGCGAAATGTCTCAGAAGACCGAACATTTCGCCTCATTACCGTGCACAAGCCGCCGTGTGTGGCGATATGCCGTCGAAATATCTCAGAAGTCTGAGACATTTCGACGACAATCCGCCTTGGCGAAATGCAGGCGAAATGTCTCGGGATTCTGAGCTACACGCGACGCGGGTATAGGGCTTACCGCTAGAGTCAGAAGTGCCAGGTCATTAAAGGACTATGACTAATCGCGGACCCCGCGTGCGTTCCGCGTGCATTCCGCTGCGCTCGTACGCATTTAGCGATCTGTCGACTTCCCCGAGTGATCTTACTCACAATGCTACAGACTCCTCAGACAATATAGATCTTACAGACCAGACGGATCTTACAGACTCCTCACAACTTCAACAACTTCTCTCAGACCTTCCACACCCTACATATCACATTCACCCTGCAGATCTTACAGAGCCCCCAGCTCCTACAGAAACTGTAGACCTTGTCTCTGATGATGAGGAGCCTCCCAAGTCTAAGAAACCTAAAAGAACCTCTACCCGTTGCAACCCCACTTCCCTCCACTCAAACTCTACACATAAATCACCGACCACCAAAAAACCACCCAGGGATACAACTCAACCTCCCAAATCTCTAACCACAAAACGTTCACACTCTTGCGCAAATCAGATGCAAAACACACCTCTCCCCATACCTAGCAAAATCACCCTCCCGGACTTTACCAAATTTCGCCAAAGCAGAATCTTTGGAGCAGAACCTCCTAACAAGAAACCTGATCCTCCCAGACTTAATACAAAAACCCTTCAAAAAAAAGAATTAAAATAACTCACACCACTTCATACCCTGTTCAGCAGCAGCGAACTGCACTCTATCTTACTAACATTATCACTTCCAACTGCAGAGGCATCTTCTCATCCTGGGAAACACTCTACGATCATATCCGAACTAATGAGCCAGACATTGCTATTCTCACCGAAACAAAACTCACCTCTAACAACACAGGTATAATTAATATGATCAAACAAGACCTATCTGACTACCACTTTCATCACAGCAGTAAAACCATTAAGCAGGCTACCAACGCAGATAACATTGTTACCCGCGCAGCTGGAGTTATCACACTTATAAAAAAGACTCTTACTACACACCCAATTAAACATGAAGTCCCCACTGACATAGCTGGGCATCTCACTCATCAAACTATTAACAACATTACCCACATCTTAGGCGTCTACATGTCCTGCAATGGCCCTGCCAAAAGAGCCCGAATTTATGAACACATTCACTATATTATATCCCAAAACCCCTCTCATCATTATATAGCAGGGGGAGACTGGAATGCAGCCTATTACCTTACTGATAGAAGCAACA
This sequence comes from Chlamydomonas sp. ICE-L, assembly GCA_013435795.1. Taxonomy (NCBI): domain Eukaryota; kingdom Viridiplantae; phylum Chlorophyta; class Chlorophyceae; order Chlamydomonadales; family Chlamydomonadaceae; genus Chlamydomonas; species Chlamydomonas sp. ICE-L. Next base: position 3,058,620 of record JACBWV010000626.1, read on the forward strand.
CAACCAAACACCTGGAGGACCAGCCCCACTATCAACACCTTAATAAATATCCAATTCACATTCAACCATCACCACGTCCTCACACCTATTCAGACAACACCTCTTACAGCAGCAGGATAGATGACATCATTCTCATCAACCCCCCACCTGCAACCACGGTGACAGAAACCACACACCAAATGGGGGACACAGTGGACCACTTGACCTTGGAACAACACATTACCTCCTCTCTCTTTCCCCCTCCTAACCTTGACATACCACCTCACAATCCAACACCGCAACTGCAGCTTCCCCTCAAACAACAAGACATGGCCAAAGCCAAAGAAGCCATCTCTAATCAATTTCTCCACCAATTTCAGCACAGCCACATTAACATAGATAAAGCCTGGACTATAGCACAAACTTTAGTGGGAGAAGATAAAACATCTGCACACATCCAAGCTATTAGACAAGAACTCAAAACTACCATACCAGAAGACCTTAACAGCATGACAAATCATCTCATGGTCACTCTGCACCAAGCTCTCTCCATCATGACTGACACCTGCCCTACCAAGCCTAGTACACCAGGCACCTTCCTGCCCATACAAACTGCTAAAGCCTACAGAAAACTTAACTACCATATTAAACACAATAAAGCACTTCGAACAGCTTCCAACCACCTTGATCAACAACAATACATGGAACTCAGAGGCACACCTCACACGGCATGCACATATTCACCCACCACCAAAATTAAAATACAACAGCACTTTCAAAATGCACTCATCTCTGACTATTGTCTCTCCTTAACTGACGATATTAAACAAAGTATTACAGAATTACGTAACATGCAGGCAGCACTCAAAGAGGAGAGAACAACCTCCTCCATTAAGAAATTCCGCCGCCGCCTCAGCACACAGGCGCGACAAACTCACAGGTATATTTTCTCTCCTGAAAATCACACACACACACCCACTGCTCTTCTGGACGTATCCACACACACACTCAGCACTAGCACCCAGGGTCTCTTGGAAGTTATGACTAAACACATGGGAAAACTCATGTCACCTCCCACTCCACCCATCTCAGATGACTATACTCAACATGCCACCCCCCCTCCATGGGAAACACACATAGACAAATACCACTTGGAAACTCCAGCCAACTCTATACAAAACACTGCCTCTCCCTACACCTTTCTCTCCTCCTCAACCACCTATGCTGCCTGTATTATGAAACTCTCTACCAACAAAGCCACTGGCTCAGACGGCATACCTAATGAATTACTTATGTGCCTCCCACAGGAAATGCACCTCATCATACACAAACTCATGCAGCTAGTATGGATCCTGGGAGAAACACCAGACTGCTGGAAAACCTCACACACAGTCATGCTCTACAAAAAATCAGATCCTTGCTTAACTCAAAACTACAGGCCAATAGGACTTAACAATGCTGTAGCCAAACTCTGGACCTCCCTTGTTACTAGCACTATTACTACCTCCTCTGAAACCAACCACATTCTTAGCGCCTGCCAAGAAGGTTTCAGAAAAGACAAAAGTACCTAAAGACAACTCTTGAACCTACACCACAACATTGAGGACGCTGCCCTCTTCCACCAGGACCTCTATGCTGCCTACTTTGACTTTAGCTCTGCTTTTAACATGATTGACCACCAAAAACTTCTCTGCATCATGCACAGCTTGGGTTACACCCACGACACTATAGACACTATTAAAGGAATATACCGTCGGTAATTAGGCAGACCTTTGAAATCGTTTGAATCAACTGGTTTGAATCAATGAACCCCTATCAAGCGGTTTTCCCCTTGAATCAGGGTACCTTGAAAACAGTTTGAATCAGTGATTCAATTCAAGCAGCTTATTCATTGAATCAGACGGAAGTCAATCAAGACAATATCAAACGGAATTCAAGGTGGTCGAAGATATTGCACTTCGAACTGTAGCTAAGCTCCCATATGTAGGCTGCCGAGAGGTAGGAAGCTTGAATCCGAGGCGGGCGAGCGCCTAGCGATAACCGGCACAAATCCGTACCTTGTAGTCATTAGTTGTGCTTTCATTGGCTAGACAAAAATCTAGGGTGGGGTTGTAGGTGCTAGCAAGATGATGGCTTGTAATCTCAAGTGTCACAACTGGCTATGTAACCGAGAGTGAAGTGTAGAGGTTCTGGCTATGTATGGTAACCAAGGTTTGAAGTTTTGGATATGTAACCTGAAGTTGAGTTGACATGTTAGGGAGTTTGGGAAAACAGCCCCATAAGTGGGGTTGAGTGGATGGTGGTTGACAGGTTTAAGTACTTGCAGCGCAACTGTTGGACAGTGGAGAAAGAAATGACGTTTAAAGAAAGGAAGAACAATATATGCACAAGAAAGAACCCACAAAATGAGGGTATACAAGATGGTAATTTTCCTGCTGAGGACGGGCTTAGCTGGTGCTCGAAGCTACCAAGCAAAACCTCCTAATATACAGAGAGACAGGGGTCGCTATGGAGCTGGGCTGGAAGCTATACAACCTGGCACACCAAAAGTGAAAAGTCTTTATGGGAAATGGCTGGGCTTTCGGAAGGCTGAGTAGCAACCTGATAAATGGAGCTGGGGGGAATGCGGTGTACCAACCTGCCACAACAAGTGGAAAAGTCTTAATGGAGACAATGCTGGCTGGAGAGGATCTCAGTAGCAACCCTAATGGGAATGGAAAGTCGCTGGCGCATAGACGCAGTACGCAAGAAAACAAGGCAGGCTGGCTGGAGCTGTACAAAACCCTACCCTCTAAGAATTCTGGCTAGAAGCTGTTACAATCCTGTCCACACAAAGTGATAAGTCTATTTGGATAGGCTGGGGCTTGGAAGTCTACAGGCCTAAAGGAGCTTAGCTGATAGGAGAAAACAGGATGTTGAGCAACCCTGGATGGAAAGCTGTGTTTAAACAAATCGTAATTGGGAAAGCTGTGGCAGGAATAGGTTCGGTCTAGTAATTGATGTCAGTGTGTAGGGAAAAAAGTGATTCATTCGTTGTGGTAATATGTGTTTTTTTCTGGGTATCGCACACTATTTTGGCTGTTTTGATCACAATTACAGTGCTCTCGATGGGTATTTATCAGCCACAAGAAAAGGCGTGTTGTTATATGTGTTTCTCAAACGTAGCCAGGCCCGGCTATTGTCCAAGGTGGTGGAAGGGATAATAGGCCTATCTACTGCTGTGCTTGAAATTTCAAATTAATTTTTTGGGTTTTTTGTATGAGGGTTTAAAGGTACTGCCTGTCCTGGTCAACAAGGACAGGCAGTACCTTTAAACCCTCATAAACAAAACCCAAACTAAGTCACCCTATGATTACTGCTCCATGCTACTATATATTCAAGGCACTAACATGCCTTATATCCCATTGGCTAAGCTTGGCACCACATGATGGCAGCTTCCAGGCAGCTCCACTACTGCATATTCGTCCCTTTACTTGCTCCCAACAGCCAGCATTCATGAATGACCTGCAAGGGAAAAAACATTAGAATGAGTAAGATAATGCTGCTTAGAATGTGCTGCACTTATCATTGTTTGGGGGAACCATGACGTCTTAAGTGTATGGTGGCAGGGAGGTGGGGGGTGGGGGATGATACACAGGGTCTTAAGACGCTAGTGTGACCACCACATTTGTAGCAAAGGGCAGCCTCACGGGGGCGGCTGTAATGGGCGGCCAGCATCGGTACAACAGTCAGGTGAGGGCAGTTGCCTAGGCTAAGCATCATGTACATTTTTATTAACTTGGGACAGCAGATCATTTAATGTGTGTAAATGGTTGTGTAAGGCATGAGGGTGGTTTTCAGGGCATAATCCATACGAGAGATGAGAGGGCCAAAAATCGACATCTCCGCCCATTGGTTGTCGGTAGGCAAGGCAGGCCTCAAGGGATGGCGACGCTTATTCGGGCTACAGTAATTGGGATGGAGAATGGTATGGGTAGTTCAGTACTAGGCCATATTGTTATTGGATATTATTGAGTATTGATGGAATGAGTAAACAGGCGAGATTAAAGTGTAAAAGTTGTGGGTAACATGGAGGGTGGTTCAGGCCATTACCATACAAGGGCAAATCGCTCTCCCCCCTGCCCATTTCTGTAGCAAGCAAGCTCAAAGGGCGCTCTTAATGTTATTTTCTGGGCTAACTAGGATATGGGGGTAGGTTAAGCAGCTACAGCAATATGTGATGATATTCATTGATATGGAAGATAGGACATGCAAATTAATTAATGGGGGTGTTTACCATGGAGGAGGTGGTTCAGGCATGTAAGCAGACCATACAATGGCAAAATCGATCTCCGCGCCCCATGATCTGTAGGGGCAAGCGAGCCTCAAGGAGGATGCGGGGCTTAAGTCGGGGTGACCACAAGTAGTGGAGATAGGTTTCGGGCGAAAGCCATATTATTGATATTATTGCATAAAGAGTAAAACATGCATTAATTACGTTGTGTTATGACGATGATGTGTATGGATGGATGTTTGTTATCAGTGGAGATGGGGGTTTAAATGGGGCCATTTTTTAACCATACAAGGCAATCGCATCTCCCGCCCTTCTGTAGCAAGCACCTCAGGGCGCTTCGGCTACAGTATGGGTAGGTTCAGCTAAGGCCCTATTATGATTTATGGATAAGTAACTGCATTCATAAGTGTGACATGAGTGGTGGTTCATGACATGAAAGCCATAACTCCCACACTTCGTGCCAAGTCCTAGTTTCGCACTCCCCCGAATCCTCCGATCGAGCTGCAAGTGGAAACAGACATCAAAGTTAGTGAATGAGTGAGTGTTTCAAGTAGCTTTAGTCCCCCCCCCCCCCCCCCCCCCCCCCCCCCCCCCCCCATCCCCCTCCCAACCCCCTTGTTCTATAGTGTTGTGTAGTGTTGTGTATTGTTGTGTAGTTTTGTACGGGTCCCAGCAGCTGCAGCATATTTTTACCAAAGGCCAACTCCCCACCTAGGGATCTGCCCAGAAGCTGCAGCATATTTTGTGTGGATCCAACTCTTACCCCCCACCCCGCCCACCCACCCCCCACCCCACCCCCAACCCCTGTAGATAGCGCACCTGCATATCCTTGGGCATAATGGTTACCCGCTTGGCATGTATAGCCGCCAGATTAGTGTTCTCGAAGAGGCCCACCAAGTAGGCCTCTGTCGCTTCCTGAAGGGCCAAATTTGCCCCTGCTTGGATTCTGTAATTTCCGAAATCTTGTACAATTTGTCGAACTAGCCTCGTGTAACTACGAGGAGCAGCTTGCACTAACGAGGCAACGATCACAAGGCCAAGATGCAGTTGGCGACCAGGGCTGCTCACCGATGCATGTATGCCTTGTGATCGTTGCCTCGTTAGTAGTTGTCTCCAGTCGAAGTGAAGAAAAAAAGAGAGAGGAGGATCGTACCGTAGCGTTCAGAATGCGAGTTTACAATCTGGTGGCTCGAATTGCACTTGGCCGGTTCAGTTTGTGGGTTCAGGGGTTTGGCGTGCGTGGGCTCCGTTGCCAGGGATCTTCTACTGGGCGCGGGGACAGCTGAGAGCCGGACAGGAGTACGGTACACGGTTGCTTGGAACAACAGTCCAGCTAGCACTACAACAGTTCGCGTCCCGGATTTATTGGAACAGGGAAGAGAGGAACCAACGGTGAAGGGCCAGCAAGGGTAGGAAAGGGTATATACGGTTAGCACAAGGGTCTATATTGCTTATTAACCGTAGGTATTTCGGCCCCAATTTCAGCAGTGAATACAACTGCATTATTTAATGAATAACTATTCAAATCTTTGCATACCGTACTTCCTTTAAGTTACATAGACTTAGATATGAATAAGGGATGCTTTGGAATATATGTCAAAGAGGTCATCAATGTAATAAAACATGTTTATAACATACCCCCATAGACTATCCTACAGTAGGAAAATGGTCCCTGAACTTGTCAGGTACCTATATGTGATCAGTCCGATTCAGGAAAACCAAAGATCAGAAGCAGATTCGAAGGAACGAGGAAGTTCTGAGTTCAAATCAGTAGTTACCGATCTGCGCTGTTTAAACCGTAACCAGTTGAGATCCTGAACCCCATAGACTATCCTACAGTAGGAAAATAGTCCCTGAACTTGTCAGGTACCTATATGTGATCAGTCCGATTCAGGAAAACCAAAGATCAGAAGCAGATTCGAAGGAACGAGGAAGTTCTGAGTTTAAATCAGTAGTTACCGATCTGCGCTGTTTAAACCGTAACCAGTTGAGATCCTGAACCCCATAAACTATCCTACAGTAGGAAAATGGTCCCTGAACTTGTCAGGTGCCTATATGTGATCAGTCCGATTCAGGAAAACCAAAGATCAGAAGCAGATTCGAAGGAACGAGGAAGTTCTGAGTTTACATCAGTAGTTACCGATCTGCGCTGTTTAAACCGTAACCAGTTGAGATCCTGAACCCCATAAACTATCCTACAGTAGGAAAATGGTCCCTGAACTTGTCAGGTACCTATATGTGATCAGTCCGATTCAGGAAAACCAAAGATCAGAAGCAGATTCGAAGGAACGAGGAAGTTCTGAGTTCAAATCAGTAGTTACCGATCTGCGCTGTTTAAACCGTAACCAGTTGAGATCCTGAACCCCATAGACTATCCTACAGTAGGAAAATGGTCCCTGAACTTGTCAGGTGCCTATATGTGATCAGTCCGATTCAGGAAAACCAAAGATCAGAAGCAGATTCGAAGGAACGAGGAAGTTCTGAGTTTACATCAGTAGTTACCGATCTGCGCTCTTTAAACCGTAACCAGTTGAGATCCTGAACCCCATAAACTATCCTACAGTAGGAAAATGGTCCCTGAACTTGTCAGGTGCCTATATGTGATCAGTCCGATTCAGGAAAACCAAAGATCAGAAGCAGATTCGAAGGAACGAGGAAGTTCTGAGTTTAAATCAGTAGTTACCGATCTGCGCTGTTCGAAAGGCGCGGATCTGTAACCAGTTCTCTAAGCTCAGAACTTCCCCGTCCCTTCGAATCTGGTTATGACATTTTGTTTACCTGAATCTAATTTATCAGATATAGGTACCTAAGAAGTTTAGAAACCATTATCGTAGTGTAGGATAGCCTACTGGCGTGCAGGGTCCCAACTGGTAGCTGTTCGAAAGGCGCGGATCTGTAACTAGTTCTCTAAGCTCAGAACTTCCCCGTCCCTTCGATTCTGGTTATGATATTTTGTTTTCCTGAATCGATATAATCATATATAGGTACCTAAGAAGTTTAGAAACCATTATCTAGGTGTAGGATAGCCTACTGGCGTGCAGGGTCCCAACTGGTCGCCGTTCGAAAGGCACGGATCTGTAACCAGTTCTCTAAGCTCAGAACTTCCTCGTCCCTTCGAATCTGGTTATGATCTTTTGTTTTCCTGAATCTAAATAATCATATATAGGTACATGAGAAGTTTAGAAACCATTATCATAGTGGAGGATAGCCTACTGGTGTTCAGGGTCCCAACTGGTCGCTGTTCGAAAGGCGCGGATGTGTAACCAGTTCTCTAAGCTCAGAACTTCCTCGTCCCTTTGAATCTGGTTATGATCTTTTGTTTTCCAGAATCGGAATAATCATATTTGGGTACATGAGAAGTTTCGGGATCATTATCCCCCATTGTTCATCAGGTTTGATTAGCATGACCCCCATCAGGGTTGTCTAGGTCCTGCGACGCAGATCCCGCATGCACCGCAGGCGCAGGCCCCGAGAATCCGATTCAAATATGGCGACCTGCTTCTCCGCCCATGCGCGTGCGGTTACGGCGGTACTGCATGCTGTACAGTTCAAACTGGTCAGCGCAATGGGTTAGCGCTTCAACTTAGCGGCTGTGCAAGCTTTCACTGTTCACTGCGCGTCAATTGGTTCTCGACTCAGCGATATTCCTGCAGAATAGCGCACCATGCTGCCTGCTTTCCTTGAATTAACTTGGACCGATCTATTCATAGCTTCAGCCATTCCCGAATTGCTTCCTAGATCCGTCAATACCTACATGCGCGAGCACTTTGCTTCCGCGGCACTTTGCTTTGGGAATGGTTGTGCTTCAACTCAAGACTGTAGCGACCTTCTTCTCCGCCCACGCCGGCGCGTGCGGTTAAGGTACTGCATTTTTCGTTTCGTCAAGTGGTGCCTTACTTGACCAGAGTTGTGTCGCAGGCATTAAGGCAGCTGCAGCAAAATGACCTATCATGGAGCCGCAAGAGTTCCAATGCTCGAGGTGTGAAACAGGTGCGCAGTCAGATAGCGACATGCTGCCTGCTTTCCTTGAATTAACTTGGACTGAGCTTGCTTTCATAGCTTCAGCCATTCCCGAATTACTTCTTAGATCCGTCAATACCTACACGCGCGAGCACTTTGCTTCAGCGGTACTTTGCTTTGGGAATTGTTGTGCTTCAACCCAAGACTGTAGCGACCTGCTTCTCCGCCCCCGCGCGTGCGGTTAAGGTACTGCGTTTTGCGTCTCGTCAAGTGGTGCCTCACTTGACCAGAATTTGTCTCAACTTTGACTGACTCGCTTTTTCGAGTTGTTCCGCAGGCATTAAGGCAGCTGCAGCAAGTCGACCTATCGTCCAGCTCATCATGGAGCCGCAAGAGTTCCAATGCTCGAGGTGCAAAACAGGTGCGCATTCAGATAGCGAATTTGGTTTGAACCATGGCTGCTTTTTGAAAGTCGGAAGAATGCGCATTGCTGCCAATGTATCTCAACTAACGCTCACCAACGAACATTTGTCTGCAGGTCTCACTCTTGCGACTGGTCTCGCGTCAGAACGCCTGGATGCTTATGACCTTGAGGCTGAAGACGATGTCGTTGATGAACAAGGAGCACAGCATGCTGAAGTTTCGTCAATTCGTACCTAAGGAACTACTTCGTGGCCAACTGCACTTCCTTAGTAGCATATATATCTAGCTCTTCAATCACTAATTACTATCATGTTTAACTATCTAAGGATTCATTCATTATGGTGCTTTCAATTTCTGTAACAAAGATCGAAGAGTCCTGCTGTCCAAATATGCGCCCTCAGTCTTCAGTGCTTGCATTGCTTTACGAAAAAACAGATCTATTTGAACATGGTTTGAGTCATGTTTGAAACAACCAACCTTGTTTCAAACCTTTTTCAAGGGGCACGTTGATGACGGCTTGATTAAGATCTATTTGAACATAGTTTGAGTCATGTTTGAAACAACCAACCTTGTTTCAAACGGATCTCAATCGGTAGGTTTGATGGCCGACTGATTCAAACAGGAAACAAAGATCGATTGAATCAAGGTTATCTCCGATTGAATCTAAGAATGAATCAAACGAACAATTCAAACAGGATTTTCTTTGTTTCAAACGACCCTCAAAGAAGTACTAAATACCGACGACACAAATTCTACTACACATATTCTCCTTAACAATACTCCTGGCTCCCCCATCCCCATCACTAGGGGCACCATCCAGGGAGATACTCTCTCCCCCCTACTCTTCATTATCTTTCTAGAACCCCTACACAGATGGTTCCGTTCTGGGGCACGAGGATACAGAGCAGCATCCCTACCCTCCAAAACAGCAGATGAACACCACACCAGCAGCTTGGGGTATGCTGACGACACTGCTGTCCTAACCGGCAGCTCAGAGGACCTTCGCATCCAATGTGGTAAAGTTCAAACTTTTAGCATCTGGTCGGGCATTCCTCTTAACGCCACCAAATGTGTGGTCAGTGGCATACTCCACAAATCACACCCCTCTCAACCTACTCACAACAACACTCTCAAACAAAGGCTAGATAACTTTTCCACTAGGAAACTCCTATGCTACCTACCAGCCGCCTGACCAAGCTTACAAATACTTGGGGGTTCACATCTCACTCACCTTAAATTGGAAAACTCCACTCCACTCTAGTATTGAAACCATTCACAATAAAGGTTTGAGTATCCTCACCAAAGCTAAAAACAAGGCAACCCCCACCCAATGCTTACGAATAATTTCACAATGTGTCAGAGCAGCTATTAAATACCCCATGACAGTAGCTCCCTTCTCACTAACCGACATTCACGTCATTGACAGAGCAGTATTAAAAACAGTTAAACTCTGCTGCTCCCTTCCCATATCTTTTCCGACAAGAGCACTCCACCTCCCTAAAACAGAGGCAGGACTAGGGGTGCCCTCTCTACTTACTGAATATACCCAGATTACTGCAACAGCCCTCACCCAGTCCATGAACGACCGAGGTCACTTGGGAATCCTCACTAGAGCTCTCCTTAATAAATCAACTTCCACCATGACCACTCTAGATCCTCTCTCTCTATCCCGCAAGCAACTTAAGTATATGTCCCTAGCCCGCCAGCTGGAAATTATTAAAAAGTCTGACATAACAATTTCTTGGAATGACACAGAACTTCTTGACAAACTTAACATACACTCTCTTCCTCTCCCTCCACAGGCAATCCCTGTATCACTCATGACTCCATTCCATGACCTGGACATATATTCAACCATGACCTGGTCACCCCCATGGGAACTCACCTTGTCAGCACTACAGATCTCTCTCTTATCACCTTACACAAAGTTACTAAACACCACAAACGGTCCCTGAACCGCCTCACCGCTCACCTCTCCTCCCTCCAAACTGTCGCCTCCCCAATACACTCTGACCCACTTCCCCTCTCACACCGACAACTTGCGCCCGGTTACGCAATTGCGCAGAACACAACCGATAACGTTAAATCTCCTGCTTCTATTGAACCCTCCACTCCACCCACCCAGCGTTACCAACCTCACTCCACTGTTACTGACGCAGACTACGAGGCGGATTCCATTGGGGACCTGGAAGGAAACCAATGGTGGGCGTGGCCCACGCAGACCGAAGGCAGTCACGCGCACCAAGCATGGGGCTGCCCCAGCAGTGATGCCACGTGGGCAGCACGCCACTACTTGTGCAAATCCTGGATCCGTCACTCCTCCACCTCTAAATTTTACCGTGCATATAGAATAACTCCCACCTCACACCCTGACAGGATCCGCGAGGCCATGACATCCCCCGACAGCAGCGCACCTGCACCACTGGCGCGCCTGCTCCACCTTACCTACGGATCCCAATACAAATTTGTCTATGATGGAGCACAACTTTCTACAAAGTTATCTTTTATCTACTTGGGATCCCTCTTTGTGGATGGTGACTCAAGCAATCGTGCAAAAGCTGCTTTTTCTAGGATGCTCACTAAGGCCCAAAAGGCACACCACATGCTTCGTAGGCGATGCCATACTATGGAGATATACAATATTGATATTCTCACCCACCTGTTTGATTCTCTTGTACAACCTATCCTGAATTTTGGCTGTGAGGTGTGGGCTCCTTCTATTCTGAACAACACACTTATCTCAAATGACCATGCTTGTGAGAAATGGCATAGAGGTATACTTAAACAAATGTTGGGTGTTTGCCAATCTACTACATCTAATATTATCATGGAAGAGCTGGGTAGAACCCCGTTGTGTTTTGCTTGGCTTAAACAAGCTTTGCGCTTCTGGAACAAGACCATACATAAAGAACCTGAGGATCTCATTAGAATGGCTCTTGAGGAATCTTTTGACTCCAACACTGGCTGGGTTCATGACTTGCGTTGTGCTCTCCACAAGCTAGGATCCAGTAAAAACATCAACATTTTGGAGGCTGTCGATGTCGAAGGTATTATGTCTGAAGTTTTTGAGTCATGGAGGTTTAAGTACCCAAGTGACACCAATGCAGTTAGAGACATCCCTGATGAGAGAAGGGTTGGCTTTAAACGCCTCCGATACCAAAAATGGTTCGCAGCCAACAGCAATGATGAGAATGGCTTGATTCCCTTTACATCCGCCTTACATAAGCAGGATCAGATTCGTTCTATAGCACAGTTTAGAATGGGTTCCCATTGGCTGAACACAGAAAGAATGAGGGTGGTGGATAGAGCACACATCCCTCGCTCAATGAGACACTGTCAAATGTGTGGGTTCCAAAAAACTGAGGATGAAATGCATATGTTTGAGTGCCCTTTTTATAATGATATTCGCCTCCGCTACCAGAATCTGTTTACAGATATTTATAGGCATGTCCATGAGGATACCGACTTAACCGTATGGAATGTGGAATTCTGCGATTCCACATTCAGAACCTTTATGAATGGAAATGGCACTAAGTCTTTTTGGAGCAACCTAGCCGACTATCTTTCTACTTGTAGAAGAGCAAGACAGGAAGCCCTGGACTGCTTAGTGGCACCGTAATTATTATCCCTTTTTTTCTTCTTGAGACTTCTCATTTGTTAGCTTCTTACCTCCGCCACTGTAAGTGGTTGAGATCTGGGTCCTGCTCTAAGGGGTTTAATACCTACGCCACCAAAACGGTGGTTGGGAGTTTGGTTTGTTTGTCCTCGACACACCCCTGATGTAATGGGGTTTTTTGCTTTGTGGGTGCTTTTTCTTTTTGTTTAAAGCACAGAGTCTCATACACCCTCGCGGTGTCAAGTAGACTTTAACATGTAATGTAATGTAATGTAATGTAATGTAAAGCCCTGCACATTACGAGCTGGCGGGGCAAGCACTCCTACAACGACGACAAACTAGTCACTTCCACTGTTGTCCACGTTCAATGGGCCCCAACCATCATGCACAACGAACATATCAACTCCTACACACACATGGGATACAGCATCCACCACAGCGCATCTCTTACCTCCACTACCTCCACCATACATTGGAAAACCCAATCTCACCATGCGTCTCACCTTGTTGAACTTTTGGGACAACCCGCATACGACCAATTAACCCACACTTTTAAAACTACTCCCCCATTAACCACACACCTCAACCCTAGGAAGGACACCCACCTTACTAACCTTCAACAACAAGGCCAATGGGCCACCTCCCCAGGATTTAATGCTGACAACCACAACCTTGTTCACAAACTTCTGAAAATTGACACACACGACAGGCACCCAGACTGGGACATTCAACCACCCTCAGCCTACATTATACAAACAGGCATCCTCACCACTCTGGATGACCAATCCACACACACACACAACCAACGTTTCATATCTTTATAACCCTACTGGTCACTGTCTTGGGCACATTCCCAACGACAGACTTACCTCTCTCAAACAAAACTATGACCACTTCAAAAATCACCACCCTACCAAATGGAACCAACTGACCCAAGGAGGGACATATCACACTGACTTAGCTGCCCTCTTCACCAGATACAGAGCTGCCTGGTCTGCTTCCTGCCGCCCACCAACTACTCTTTCTTTCTTTCTTTTCTCTTTTCCTCCCCCTCCTCTACCAAGCTGCAGCTGCCCTGGGCCATTTTACTTCACCATTCGTACTTCTAAACCCCTCTTAGCTACTACCAAACCAAAGCCTCACCAGCCCTTCCTTCTTCTACCAGCCCTGGCTGAATAATAGACCTTCTTGGCTGTAACCACGACCCCTTTCCTTACCATCTGGCTGGGCTCCCCTGGTGGAACATTTCTAACTCCACTACACCGCACACCAAGCCTCTAAGGTTGGGCCCTAGCCAAGTGCTGACCATGCTGAAAATATTCTTCCGCCAGCCCTACCAGCACCCTTGATGCTCCTTCCTGACGACCTTGCTGCCCCCTACAAAAACTCTCTGTTGACGTGCAACTCAAGTCGGCAACAGCCTGGACACGGTGGAGAACCCCCCGTCTTCGTCTGCTCGAGTCCTTGAATCGCTTGATCTTTCTCCGGTTGTTGAGGCTCTGCCTGCATACCGGAGTTTGCCAAGCCGACCAAGCTCCCTGCTGATGTTCTACGTCGTCTGTGCCCCCTTTGCTCTGCCCAGCCGACGGTCGGCTACTGGCATGAGCTTGCGCTCTAGTGGCTCTGTGCTACCTTCTGGAGAATTTTTTCGATCAAGCTGGCGGATCGCCGGCACTGCCGTAGGGTTCGCCAGAGGAGGACGACCTACGCGTCTGGACCTGGAGATTCTGGAGGTGGTAGGAAGCAGGGGGGTATGGTCAGCCCCACTACGGGTGCTGCTCCCTCTACCCCCCAACCGGGTGAGTCGAGCGATAGAGGGGGGGACTTGGGATTGACTGATCATCGACGGCGGGATATTAGGACCTTTACATGCCTCGGCTCTGCTCTTCGCATCCTAGCGATAAATGTTCGAATTCTGCCCTTGCGATTTGCGATTTTCTGCCATTGGTGCGATTTTCTGCACCAGGTGCGCCTTGCTGCACTGTTATTCGCGTCTCCTTTTTCCCATACCTCAAATCTCGACTTCGACCTAACGCTTCCCCACCTTCTGTGATCCCAGGTCTCGCAGCGCCGGACTTCGCCCATGCTACAGGCCGCAGTGGACGCCGTCCTGGCCCTAGTCCAGCGGCCGTGGAGGATCTTTGGCATGATATCTTGGTGGATATTTTTCTCTCTTAGGCTCCTTGTGACCCCTGGGTGCGTTCCGTGGTTCGACAGAGGTTACTACTTTGTCTTCCCGTGCCCCTGGTTCCCCCCCTTAGGTGTATGCCTTAGCTACGTGAGTTTGGGTTCAAGTGTTTGAGTTCTGATAGGGCTTAAGAATTTTTAGTTATGTGGTATAGAGGCATGGTTGATCTCGATTAGTTGGGGCATGCATGAGTTGTTAATGATGACACTGCTCAGCATGGTGCTAGTGTGTTATCTTCGCAATCGCGTGTTCATCTATGGGAGACAAGACTCCTTCGGAGCTTTTCTTTGGGGTTGCACCTGATGTGTCGTTGTTGCGTTTGTTTGGTTGCCCTTGCTATGTCACCTTAGTATTGGGCAGTCACGCAACAAGCTAGTTAGAAAGGTATTATTTGGTAGTCTGGTTGGGTATTCCCTGGTGAGTAAGGGTTGTTATTTTTGGGTTTCCGATGATGTGCCAGGTCGTAGAGAGTAGTGATGCACTCTCTATCTCCAGTTCAGTTCTAAACTGTCTTCCTGGGTTCTCCCATTAGTATGGGTCCCCGTGCCCGCTTGCATCCCTCCTGCCATCAAACGGTGATATGTTATGTGTTACCGGTAATTCCCTACGCCCTTTAACAACCCCAATTGTTGTTGGCTGGCCTGGCTGGATGTATCATTGTTGCATTCTAGACCAAGGCCGGATCTGCTGTATTGTGTGTGAAGTTTTAGGGCGGGTGGGAGTTGGATATCCAACTATAATCTTAGCCGAATCTCAGGGGGTCGCCAGGCCCTCCTCTGTGCCACGTTTTAGCGGTGAAGCTTTAGGATTTAGACAGCCTTCGATCATAGTGGTGCCTGGATCAGGTCCATTGACTCATCGTCGCCAACCTCCGACCACCTCGGATGGCTCGCGGGTGTTGTTCATTCAGACGCCTCCTGTCGTCCCTGGTGGATTACTCGGGTCAAGCCCATGTGATAATGTAGCCGTTGCCGATAGTGCAAGTGATGATCTTGAACACTGGTCTAGCTTGATACTGCGTATGGCTGGGGTGTTACAGTCAACCCAGGATTCATTGTTTTAGGTGCTGCTGGTTCTCATACGTAGGTTAACATGGCCCTATGTGTGAGTGCCTATTCCTCAGCACCTCCTAGACTGACTTATAGGGTAGTCTAGATTGGTGGAGCGTTACGACGCTTTGTTTAGGCAGCTTCCTTTCAGCTGTCTTTCTTGGTTTTGGTGGAAGGTGGTACTTAATTCAGACCACCGTTATAGCGTCTTGATGGTTTTCTGACTCTTAGTTCCATAGGCAGATGGTTCGTTCGGTGGAGCTCATCATAGATTAGCTATTTCTTTTTACTCCACACTGTTTTTAGATCACCAGCCCCTCATGTGATTGGAACTTTTTGTGGAGTGTAGTAGTTGTTTCCCTTCGGATTTTACTGTGAATTGGTGGGCTGGGTAATCTTGCAGTTGTACTTGCAGATGTACCGCCGCTCACCTCTTTCTTGTTCTTCCGAGTGTATTTCAAGCGCCCTTTCAGTCCATCCTTTGCAGTAAATTCTTTGAAGTCCTTTTTATGCGTTTACTATTTTTCAGGTGGACAATAGGTCTTATGTACTATGGTTGTACATCTTACCTTCTATTGATCATTGAACTGTGTTTCCTTTGTTGGTTACAAGTTTCTTGAAATTTCTCTCCGCATCCTTTGGATTTTCAGTTGCTGCAGGTTTGGTTTGCTTGTGGTTAGGCGCTTGGTTTGTCATGCGTGTACAAGTTCTTTGCGGTGCGATACCCACCTCTTAGACTGTTTTTCGTTAGTGCCGTAGCTGGGGATTTATGATAATTAACTTTCAAAAATCTTCTTACTTCCATCTTTGAGTGAGAAACCAGTTCATCATGTTTTTTTCATCCCAACCTAGTCATGAATTCTATGCTAAGAATAGTTTTTAAGGTAGTGGATTTTTCCATCGTTTTTTTTTTCCATCGTAGTCTTTAGTGTCCTCTTGTCTGCGTCCTTTAGGCTTTGATTCTCTCGTGTGCTGCGCTCACTCGATATTTCAATCCGTCTCTTTGGTTATCATTGATTGGCGTTAGGTTCCTATTCCCGGATTGGGTTTTCTATACCGCTGTTCCCCAACTTTGATATACGATTTTTTCAGTCTTCTCTTTAGGTTAAGTTCTCGGTTCTTTCAGTCACCGTTGTTCCCCTTCTATCAGCATGAAAAGCGGTGCTCTCGCTTGTTTTATGTCTTGGTGACTCCTTGTGTACTCCCTTAGAACTATCGGTCCTGACAGTACTATGTCAGCTTCCCGTAGACTGTGTCATTCTTCATGACACTATGACGACTTCCTGTTGACTGCGTCATCGGTTCTTCTGACACGCGCTGTCTAGCCTGTACCCTGATCAGGTTCCAGGCTACCACCCCTTTCCTCCGCTGGTGTCCCTTTATGGTTTCCCAGTCTTTTGTAATATTATTCTCGTCTCCGCATTTATAGATTGGCGTGCTGCACACACAAAGTCCACTCTCCGGAGTGTTATCCAAGCTGATAGGTTATACGGTCCTTCATTTACTACCACTGCTTTACGATGCAACTTCCGCGAGGACCTCCCGCCATTTTGAGAAACTCCATGACATGGATGGTCTTTCCTGGACGCGCGGGATGCGCAGTATCATTCTCAGCGATGGCTGCGACCAATCCTTCCAACGGAGGAACGGCTCCTCTTGATGATTGGCTAGACGTTTGTGCACCAGCTGCCTCTGCTAGCGGTCATGAGAGTCCTTCCGCCATCGTGGAAGTAACCCCCCCCGGTCATTCCTCCATCTTCTCTTCCTTTTCCTCCCCTGCCGTCTGTCGCCTCCTCCCGTCTGTCGTAGATGACTGTGACGTGCAGACTCAAGTCGGCGTCTAGCCTGGACATCGGTGGAGATACCCCGTCTTCGTCTGCTCGCGTCCTTGACGTCGCTAACCTTTCTCCAGTGTTTGAGGCTCTGCCTGCATACCGGAGGTTGCCAAGCCGACCAAGCTCCCTGCTGATGTCTACGTCGTCTTTGCCCCCTTTGCTCTGCCCAGCCGACGGTCGGCTACTGGCATGAGCTTGCGCTCTAGTGGCTCTGTGCTACCTTCTGGAGAATTTTTTCGATCAAGCTGGCGGATCGCCGGCACTGCCGTAGGGTTCGCCAGAGGACAACGACCTACGCGTCTGGACCTGGAGATTCTGGAGGTGGTAGGAGGCAGGGGGGTATGGTCAGCACCACTCGGGTGCTGCTCCCTCTACCCCCCAACCGGGTGAGTCGAGCGATAGAGGGGGGGACTTGGGATTGACTGATCATCGACGGCGGGATATTAGGACCTTTACATGCCTCAGCTCTGCTCTTCGCATCCTAGCGATAAATGTTCGAATTCTGCCCTTGCGATTTGCGATTTTCTGCCATTGGTGCGATTTTCTGCACCAGGTGCGCCTTGCTGCACTGTCATTCTCGTCTCCTTTTTCCCATACCTCAAATCTCGACTTCGACCTAACGCTTCCCCACCTTCTGTGATCCCAGGTCTCGCAGCGCCGGACTTCGCCCATGCTACAGGCCGCAGTGGACGCCGTCCTGGCCCTAGTCCAGCGGCCGTGGAGGATCTTTGGCATGATATCTTGGTGGATATTTTTCTCTCTTAGGCTCCTTGTGACCCCTGGGTGCGTTCCGTGGTTCGACAGAGGTTACTACTTTGTCTTCCCGTGCCCCTGGTTCCCCCCTTAGGTGTATGCCTTAGCTACGTGAGTTTGGGTTCAAGTGTTTGAGTTCTGATAGGGCTTAAGAATTTTTAGTTATGTGGTATAGAGGCATGGTTGATCTCGATTAGTTGGGGCATGCATGAGTTGTTAATGATGACACTGCTCAGCATGGTGCTAGTGTGTTATCTTCGCAATCGCGTGTTCATCTATGGGAGACAAGACTCCTTCGGAGCTTTTCTTTGGGGTTGCACCTGATGTGTCGTTGTTGCGTTTGTTTGGTTGCCCTTGCTATGTAATCTTAGTATTGGGCAGTCACGCAACAAGCTAGTTAGAAAGGCATTATTTGGTAGACTGGTTGGGTATTCCCTGGTGAGTAAGGGTTATTATATTTGGGTTTCCAATGTTGCGCCAGTTAGTAGTGAGTAGTGATGTACTCTCTATCTCCAGTTCAGTTCTAAACTGTCTTTCTGGGTTCTCCCATTAGTATGGGTCCCCGTGCCCGCTTGCATCCCTCCTGTCATCAAACGGTGATATGTTATGTGTTACCGGTAATTCCCTACGCCCTTTAACAACCCCAATTGTTATTGGCTGGCCTGGCTGGGATGTATCATTGTTGCATTCTAGACCAAGGCCTGATCTTGCTGTATTGTGTGTGAAGTTTTAGGGCGGGTGGGAGTTGGATATCCAATTATAATCTTAGCCGAATCTCAGGGGGTCGCCAGGCCCTCCTCTGTGCCACGTTTTAGCGGTGAAGCTTTAGGATTTAGACAGCCTTCGATCATAGTGGTACCTGGATCAGGTCCATTGACTAATAGTCGCCAACCTCCGACCACCTCGGATGGCTCGCGGGTGTCGATAATTCCGACGCCTTCTGTTATCCCTGGTGGATTCTTCGGGTCAAGCCCATGTGATGATGTAGCCGTTGCCGAATGGGTAAGTGATGATCTTGAACACTGGTCTAGCTTGATACTGCGTATGGCTGGGGTGTTACAGTCAACCCAGGATTCATTGTTTTAGGTGCTGCTGGTTCTCATACGTAGGTTAACATGGCCCTATGTGTGAGTGCCTATTCCTCAGCACCTCCTAGACTGACTTATAGGGTAGTCTAGATTGGTGGAGCGTTACGACGCTTTGTTTAGGCAGCTTCCTTTCAGCTGTCTTTCTTGGTTTTGGTGGAAGGTGGTACTTAATTCAGACCACCGTTATAGCGTCTTGATGGTTTCTGACTCTTAGTTCCATAGGCAGATGGTTCGTTCGGTGGAGCTCATCATAGATTAGCTATTTCTTTTTACTCCACACTGTTTTTAGATCACCAGCCCCTCATGTGATTGGAACTTTTTGTGGAGTGTAGTAGTTGTTTCCCTTCGGATTTTACTGTGAATTGGTGGGCTGGGTAATCTTGCAGTTGTACTTGCAGATGTACCGCCGCTCACCTCTTTCTTGTTCTTCCGAGTGTATTTCAAGCGCCCTTTCAGTCCATCCTTTGCAGTAAATTCTTTGAAGTCCTTTTTATGCGTTTACTATTTTTCAGGTGGACAATAGGTCTTATGTACTATGGTTGTACATCTAACCTTCTATTGTTCATTGAACTGTGTTTCCTTTGTTGGTTACAAGTTCCTTGAAATTTAACTTCGCATCCTTTGGATTTTTTCAGTTGCTGCAGGTTTGGTTTGCTTTAGTTAGGCGCTTGGTTTGTCTTGAGTGCACGAGTTCTTTGCGGTGCGATACCCACCTCTTAGACTGTTTTTCGTTAGTGCCGTAGCTGGGGATTTATGATAATTAACTTTCATAAATCTTTTTACTTCCATCTTTGAGTAAGAAACCAGTTCATCATGGTTTTTTCATCCCAACCTAGTCATGAATTCTATGCTAAGAATAGTTTTTACGGTAGTGGATTTTTCCATCGACTTTATTTTTCCATAATGGACTTTTGCGTCCTCTTGTCTGCGTCCTTTAGGATTTGATTCTCTCGTGTGCTGCTCTCACACGATATTTCAATCCGTCTCTTTGGTTATCATTGATTGGCGTTAGGTTCCTATTCCCGGATTGGGTTTTCTATACCGTTGTTCCCCAACTTTGATATACGATTTTTTCAGTCTTCTCTTTAGGTTAAGTTCTCGGTTCTTTCAGTCACCGTTGTTCCCCTTCCTTTGGTATTGGGATTGATTTCTGTTTGGCCTCCCTGTGATTTTCTGGTTTGGTGCCTACTATTCTGGATGAATAATATTTTTGCGCTTACCATGGATGGTTACATTTCCATTTTGGTCTCAGCTCAGCTCGGTATGACCCAAGTTTTTGCTGCTACATTTTCGGAGTACTACAGTGGTTTTTGGTTCATCCTTTCTCATCCTTTTATTTTAGACAAGGCTTTCTTCTGGTTTCCTGTTTTTCCGCCGTTCCTAAATAATTTTTGTTTGCTACCAGTTTATGGTTCTATGTCCCCAGTGCCATAGGTGGAGTACTAGTATTGTATGTCACCTGCGTCTTAGGTGGAGTATCAGCATGAAAAGCGGTGCTCTCGCTTGTTTTATGTCTTGGTGACTCCTTGTGTACTCCCTTAGAACTATCGGTCCTGACAGTACTATGTCAGCTTCCCGTAGACTGTGTCATTCTTCATGACACTGTGACGACGTCCTGTTGACTGCGTCATCGGTTCTTCTGACACGCGCTGTCTAGCCTGTACCCTGATCAGGTTCCAGGCTACCGCCCCTTTCCTCCGCTGGTGTCCCTTTATGGTTCCCCAGTCTTTTGTAATGTTATTCTCGTCTCCGTGTATAGATTGGCGCGTCTGTTCAGCTGCAATCATCTCTGTCCACTCTACGGAGTGCTTACAAGCTGATAGCCTCCAGGTCTACACAGATGGTAGCCTAATAAAAGGTAAACCAGGGCACCCTAGCAAAATAGGTGATGCAGTATATGTCCCGGCTGCAGGACAAAGCTACACCATCAACCCTGGGGGAATAGGGGCCACCAAAACTAACAACAGGGCAGAACTGGTAGCCATCCACCAAGCCCTTCTCAACATTGACTATGACAAATCTCTTACACTCCATACAGACAGCTTCTGCTCTCTTCAACTTATTAAAAAAATGATTCATGACCCTACCACAACAACCCGTTCTATTCATACTGAACTACTGCAATCAATTCAAAAACACCTCATTCAACGCATCCTGCATGGCTCCCACACCACTCTTTGTAAAGTCCGTTCCCACACAGGTATCCTTGGAAATGACAGGGCAGACATTCTGGCACGCAAGGCAGCTGAGCACCCTGCCTCCACCAATTTTACTGACAACACTGGGGAAATCCCCCGCCACAACTAATGTCTACTGGCCCACAGTTCAACCTCCTCGCACACCCATGGGAGATATTCCCCCACGCATCCTAGCACCTAACCTTACACAAGGTATCACCTCTAACCTGCCCACTAGCTGCCACCTTGGCCAACACCCTCTAAAAGGGATTTATGCAACCACCTGGGCTGATGACACTCCCCACCAACTTCCTCATGCAAGTAACAAATTTTGGACCTCAACCCTTATCCAACATAAAACTAAATTCCACATCCTTAAAGCCCGCTGGGGTAGACTATGGAACCGTAAACTTGCATTCCGCTGGAAACTCCCTTATATTACCAGCACTCACCCACCCACGAACTCCCTATGCCCCATCTGCCACACCTGTGAGGACGGAGCGGGCCACATCCTGGCGGGCTGCACACACCGGACTTGCAAGGGGCTCTATATCAAGAGACATGACGCCGCAGTGCGACTCATCCACAAGGCCATTTGCACCGGAGCCCTGGGATCCCGCAGAATGATCATGGACGCTGGCAAGGAAGAGGACCTCCCCAGGGGGGTCCTGGGCAAACGTCTCCCTGACTGGCTACGCCCCTCCACTATTACTGTAGAGGACTGGAAGAGAATGAGACCTGACCTCGCCGTCCTACCTGACATAGACTCTCCTACCTTTATGGCTGATAAAGAACTCTGGGTTCTTGAGCTTGGATACTGCTCTAATACCAACCATGCTACTAAGTTTATCACTAAACACGCCCAGCATGTTGAATTAGTAAATGGCCTTAGATCGGCTGGATACCTCGTTCACTACGAAGTTATCACCGTTGGAACAACTGGTACTATTCCAACCTCTTTTTTTACTTCTATGACCACACTTGGACTTAAGAGACCGTGTGCCCTTAAACTGGTGGACACAGTCCACTCCCACACCATCACTAGCTTTCAGAGTATTTTACAGTGCAGACGTTTTATGGAAGCACACCCCGGGTCGATACCCGGGGACTAGCACACAGACCGTGCCCCCCCTCAGGTTTTGTCTTGCCAGCTGCATTGTGCTGGTGCTTCCCAACCGGGGTGAAAAACCCCCGTATTAAGCTGCACCGGCATGATGTGGCCACGATGCCTGCCGGTCAGGCATCGGTGGTGATTCTTTTTACTGAGGTGGCCCTACGGTGACTGTAGCTAGCTCCGGCTTACGCTATGGTGTCCTTAACTTCACGTCCTGTGAGTAACGGTATAACACGGATGTAACAATTTCAATTTCAATTATCATCCCAGATGAGATGATGATTGTCAGCATGAATTGCGGTGCTCTCACGCGTTTTATGACTTGGTGACTACTTATGTACTTCCTTAGAACTATCGGTCCTGACAGTACTGTGCCAGCTTCCCGTAGTGACAGCTTCCTGTGGACTGCGTCGCCGATTCCTCTGACACGCACTGTATAGCCTGTACCCTGTTAGGTTCCAGGCTACCGCCCCTTTCACCGCTGGTGCCCCTTGATGGGTCTCCAGTGCTTGTAACGTTATTCTCGTCTCCGCATTTATAGATTGGCGTGCTGCACACACTAAGTCCACTCTCCGGAGTGTTATCCAAGCTGATAGGTTATACGGTCCTTCATTTACTACCACTGCTTTGCGATGCAACTTCCGCGAGGGCCTCCCGTTAATTTTGAGAAACTCCATGACAAGAATGGAGAATCCTGGACGCGCGGGATGCGCAGTGTCATTATCAGCAATGGCTGCGACCGTGTCCTTCCAACGGAGGACCCGGGCCCTCTTGATGATTGGCTAGACGTTTGTGCACCAGCTGCCTCTGCTAGCGGTCATGAGAGTCCTTCCGCCATCGTGGAAGTAACCCCCCCCAATCAATCCTCCACCTTTGCGGCTCCTTCTGCTACTGTCCGACGCCTCTCTCCTGAGGTTGAGGACGTTCTGATGCGACTCTGCTGTGCTTCCACTCAGATTATCCAGTACGCAAGGGCGCCTCCACCTCCTGATGCCCGTTTTGACTACGACTATCAAGACCTTGCTCGTCATCGCCGTGAAGATGGCTATGCTGATGACTCTGATGATGGTGATGAAGATCTGCAGAGTGCTATGAGTGGTGACTTCGGTGGAGTCACTCCTTCCACTGCTACTCGAGTGTTCAATTCTACCGTCTCTCCTGTGTATGAGCCTCTGTCGGCACCTGCTCTTGCGCCTTCCCCGGAGTTTAAGCCTGAGCCCGATTCGGCGCCTCTGCTTGCGCCCCTTCCACCTGTCCACCCGGAGGTGGCCAGGCCGTCTTTGATGCAGAGGTCTGCGTCTTTCACCTTGCCTCCGGACCGAGGTCTGTCTGGCTACAATACTCGTGCTCGAGAGGCTTCTGCTGCTGCTGCTGGCCGCGCATCCTTTGCTGGCCCTTCGCAGGAGCCCCCTCCACCCCCGCCTCCGCCGGTGGAGCAGCCACCTGCTCCTGGCCCTCCGCCATATGTGCCTCCTTCGCTGTCATGCGACTCCTGGGAGCATCTGCTCGATGGCGGACATCCTCTGCGTCTATCCCTGCAGGACTGCCGTCTTATCCGCCAAGCTCAACATGCTGGGGACTCCTTGGACCGCACTCTGTACGGTAGGCTGGATATGACAGCCACTCAGGCTATGGTTGATAGCAAGGGTCGCCCTAGGCCTAGGCGTGTGATGGCTTATTCTGAGCTAGGTCTAGAGTGTCGAGCTTTTCTGGGACCGGTTATGCCAGGGATTAACTACCCTCCTGCTAATGGGGTGACCTTTGGAGGGGTTGGGCGTAGGAACAGTGACCTGCGAGGTTACCAGCTTGTTAAGGTGCCCCTCCCTTTCTGTCCTGTTCGTCCTGATTTCGAGCTCATTGTGGGTGTTGCGCGTTCCCTAGATCTCATCAGGAACTTAGATGACCAGCGCGCTTATGACGCTGGTCTTGCTGCTGAGTATTTTCTGGCGATTCGTGAGTCTTTAGCTCCTCGGTCTGCTCCTCCTGCTGCTGGAACTTCGGCCTCTCATGGTGAGTCTAGTGTCGATCCTGCACTGTTGGGTTTCAGTGCGCTTACCCTACCCCGCCAAGAGTTCATGATCTTATCCATGATGCTTGCCAACATGACGGATGCCCTAGTCAAGGTATATAAGGACTTTGCTTCACCTCGGGATATCTTTTTGCATATCCGGAGGCAGCAGTCCGATGCCCTTGCCTCGCGTGTCCCTCTCTTGCTGAAGGAGTATCATGCTTCGGTCATGGGCACTCATGAGCAGGTTGACGCTTTCTTTGGTCGGGTTCGCGGTATGTGCACTGACCTGCGTAGTGCTGGGTTTCCGCAGACTCAGCGTCACGCCATGGGCATTATAGTTCAAGGTGCGAGTCTGCCCCGTTTCGAAACGCTGCGGATTAAGTATGGTATCCTGATATACAACCAGCAACCTGTTGAGTACTGGTCCTGTCTAGAGGAATATAGGCAGCTAGACATTCTAAACATAGCGCTCCCTCAGTCGGATTCCAGGCATCCTGGTTGGTCCCGGAACACTCCCCAGTTTCCTGCTAATGCTGCATTTCAGCGGCGGCAGAAGACTGGTGGTGGTTCTGGGTCTAACAAGAGGCGCCTGGAATGCACCTGGGGACCATGCCCCCACAAGGATGGTCACTCGGAGGACCGTTGCTGGACGAAGTTCCCGGCCCTGCGAAGGGTCCGTGGTGGTGCAGAATCAACGCTTCCTTCACCGTTGCCTGCTAACCTGGCCCTTCCAGGTCACCTTACTCCAAAGCAATTGTCATCCTTGCAGGCTCAAATTGATGGGTTTGCTATGCAGAAGTAGCAGGTAAGCCCTGTCCTATTCTCCTGCACCTCTAGGTTCTCAAATGTGTGTAGCCCGAGCTTGTCTGAGGGTGTCTGGCATGTGGATTCTGGAGCTGGAATGTCCATCACAGGTGATAGATCTTTGTTCACTGTGTTTAATGTTCCACTGAATCTGCCATCAGTTCGATTTGGTGATGGTGTGGTTCAATGGGCAGTGGGTATGGGATCCATTGAGTTATGTAGTGATTGGTTACCAACACCAATCATTCTAACTAATGTTCTCTACATACCTCACTGTCCGGTGAACCTCCTGTCAGTAAATGCTGTGGCTCATTCTCTCCACTGCAAGATTTCTTTTGATAGTATCAGTTGCACTGCCACTCAGGGCTCTTCTATTCTCTGGTCCTTCCCTGCCTCCAGTGATGGTGTTTACAAGTTTGCATGTAGGCCTTGTTACACCACCAGTGGCTGTTTGTTTGGTGCTGACAATTACCCAGCTTTTGCACTTGATGTTGATAAGGACGGTGGAGTTGTTATCCCTACCACTCCTGAATGGCTGTGGCATAGGCGGCTGGGTCACCCCGGCTATGATGCCATGCACAGACTTGTCAAGAAGGGTATGGTTAAGAACTTACCCCTCTCACTCAACCAGGTCCAGAAACTGGCTAAGATCCCTTGTGATGCTTGTCAAAAGGCTAAGGGCAAACGTCTCCCTTTTCCTAAAGCAAGCACAACTCCGATCAATGCACCTCTCCAACGCCTTCAATTGGACATCATGGGGCCGGTTCATATAAGAGGTCTGCGTGGGGAGTTTTATATTCTGTGCCTCACAGACCAACACTCTGGCAATGCTGAGGTGTTGTGCTTGAGGACCAGGGATGAAGCTCCCTTAGCAGTTCAAACTATCATCCTCAGATGGATGAATCAGCTGCACGGGTTTGCCTTTAAGTGCCTGAGATCTGACAGGGCTAAGGAGTTTATAGTAAAGTGGTTTGAGGATTGGCTGATATCGGTTGGGGCAGTGCATGAGTTATCTTTGGCATACACTGCACAGCAGAATGCAACTATGGAGAGGTACAATGGGGTCTTACAGTCTATAGCTAGGAGCATCCACCTGGAGTCTAAGCTAACTAAGTCTTTCTGGCCCTATGCCTTCCTAGCTGCTTGTTACCTTCGTAATCGCTTGCCCAATCAGGGAGATAAGACTCCTCATAAGCTTTTCTTTGGGGTTCAGCCTGATGTGTCGATGTTGCGCGTGTTTGGTTGCCCTTGCTACGTTACGTTAGTCAATGGGAAGAAGCGCAACAAGCTGGACGAAAGGGCGTTATCTGGTAGACTGGTTGGGTATTCTCTGGGAGTAAGGGTTATTTTGTTTGGGTTCCTAAGTTGCGCCAGGTAGTAGAGAGTCGTGATGTACTCTTCTATGAGCAGTTTGATCATAACTGTATTCCTGGGCTATCTCCCTATGACGGGTCGCCGTATGTCTCTCGCATCCCTGCCGCTATCAACGGACATATGCTTGCGCCTGCGGCTAATTCCTTTGACCCTTTACTAACCCCAATTGTCGACCGCTGCCCTGATCATGGGATGACCTTGCATCCCAGGTCAGGGGCTGATGGTGCTGTATTGTGTGTGAAGGCACTGGGCGGGCGAGATTCTGCAGTTCTTTCAGATAAAATCTTAGCCGGATCTCAGGGGGTCGCCAGGCCCTCCTCTGCGCCACATTTCGTCGGTGAAGATTTAGGATTACGACAGCCTTCGATCATAGTGGTACCTGGATCAGGTCCATTGACTAATAGTCGCCAACCTCCGACCACCTCGGATGGCTCGCGGGTGTCGATAATTCCGACGCCTCCTGTCGTCCCTGGTGGATTATTCGGGTCAAGCCCATGTGATGATGTAGCCGTTGCCGATAGTGCAAGTGATGATCTGGAACGCTGGTCGGGTTCCGATACTGCGTATGGCTGGGGTGTTCCGGTCGACCCAGGCTTCGTTGATATAGAGGCAAATAAGGCCGGCCCTGTTCAACCAGGCAGTAGTTCTGCACTGGGGGCTATACTACCGGTTACTGCTGATACTGCTGATATCCCCGCTGCTCATGTACAAGTACACTGCTTGTACGTGGGAGCATACATTTCCACTTCCACTGAACTAACCTTCAAAGCTGCCATGCTTCCCTCCAACCCTGACAGGGATCAATGGCTCCTTGCTATGAAGGATGAGATGGCGTCCCTACATGCCCATGGCACTTGGGCGCTCACTCCACTGCCTCCTAAACAGAGGGTCCTGTCTGGCCGATGGTTATTTGTGAAGAAGGATGGGGTTGATGGTTCTATCCGCTTCAAGGCACGTTTTGTGGTTCGTGGTTTTCTGCAGCGTCCTGGGTTGGATTTTCATGATGTATATGCCCCCGTTTCTTCTAAAGCAGGTCTGAGGGTGCTCCTGGCTGCCATCACTAATAGGAAGATGTTTGTTCGGCAGCTGGACATCAAGACTGCATTTCTGAATGCTCCCCTTGAACCTGGTCTGGACCTGTACTGCCACCAGCCTGAGGGCTTTAATGTACTTGGTCCTAACGGTGTTCCCCTTGTGTGCAAACTGATCAAATCCCTTTATGGTTTGAAACAGTAGCCAGGGCTTGGAGTATGGATGTCAAGCGGGTTTTGGTTGCACATGGTTTTATTATGTGCAAGGCGGAACCTGCTCTGTATTTTAGGAGGGATTCTAATGGTGGGTGGAGCTATGTCCTAACCTATGTTGATGATTTTATCTGTGCTTTTAGTGAGCTGGATAGGTATGTTTTGCTGATCAAGGCTATGGAGAAAGCTGGCTGGGAGGTCAAAGAGATGGGTGTGCCGGTTCAGTTCCTCTCCTTGGACATGGCTTGTACACTTGACTCTGACGGCAGGTGTGTTCAGATCAACCTCTCCCAGCACTCCTACATTGTTGATCTGGTGGAGCAGTTTGGTCTTACTGCTGCTGCCAAGCCCAGGTTTGGTGCCCCCATGGACAAGTCCACCGTCACTGACCCACCTGGAGAACCCCTGTCCTCTAATAGCCAGTACCTCTCTCTTGTTGGTGCTTTGCTATACCTGGCTACTTGCACCAGGCCTGATATTTCTTTTGCTGTGAGCTACCTGTCCAGGTTTTCTGCTCACCCTACCGTCCCCCTGTGGGGGGCAGCCAAGCGTTTGCTCTTGTATTTGAGGTCACATTCCCACCTGGGACTCACTTACACACACAGCCCTGATTTCTCTTTTACTATCTTTAGTGACTCATCCTTTGCTGATGATGGGTCTGACAGGAGATCTCGGGCTGGCTTTGCTGTACTAGCTGGAGGGTGCATAGTGAACTGGATGAGCAAGAGGCAGCCTACAGTTGCCATTAGCTCTTGTGAGGCTGAGTATCAGGCCCTGTCTCAGGCTGCCAGGGAGGTGCAATGGTTGAAGAAGTTGAGGGTGGATCTGGGTCTGCCTTGTGACTTGGTTACCATTCAGGGTGACAACATAGGGTCTCTGAGATGGGCCAATGACTGGCAGCTCCTCCCTCGCAGCAAGCACATTGATGTTATTCATCACTACATCAAGGAGCTGGTGGAGGATGGTTCACTAGATGTTGCCTATGTTAACACCAAGGACAACTGTGCTGACCCCTTCACCAAGCCCCTTGATCGTGCTGTATTCTGGAGGTTTATGCGGATGCTTGGGATGACCGCTTCTTCTTAGGGTCATTTTTTTTTTGGTTACATCGGTTTCTTTGGTTATCATTGTATGGCATTAGGTCCCTATTCCCGGATCGGGTTTTCTATACCGTTGTTACCCATCTTTGATATTCGGTTTTCATTTTTTTTCTACCTTGGCAAATATTGGTTTTTGCCTTGTTTCATTCCTTCCTATAACCCTTTGGGTTCCATTTGAAGTTCTCTCGATTTTTCGGAGTTCTTTGATTTTTTTTTTTTAATCTGTTACATATAGTTCTATGTCCCCAGTGCCATAGGTGGAGAAGTAGTATTGTATGTCACCTGTGTCATAGGTGGAGTGTCAGCATGAATTGCGGTGCTCTCACGCGTTTTATGACTTGGTGACTACTTATGTACTTCCTTAGAACTATCGGTCCTGACAGTACTGTGCCAGCTTCCCGTAGTGACAGCTTCCTGTGGACTGCGTCACCGGTTCCTCTGACACGCACTGTATAGCCTGTACCCTGTTAGGTTCCAGGCTACCGCCCCTTTCACCGCTGGTGCCCCTTGATGGGTCTCCAGTGCTTGTAACGTTATTCTCGTCTCCGCATTTATAGATTGGCGTGCTGCACACACTAAGTCCACTCTCCGGAGTGTTATCCAAGCTGATAATGATTTATTTTTATTGTGTATAATTAAATGATCACTGTAGCACGAACTCAGGGCCCCCGTCGATAAGTCGATTGTTTGGGGTTTAGTTCATCAGTGCCTTTTCTTTGTATGCCCTTCCTACACGGTTGGGCAAGTCCCTTTAGCCTATTTTCTTGGCTCACCCCCGGACTGTCACATACGGTACATACACCTACAGGGGTAGGCAAAATAAGCTAGAGGGACTTGCCCAACCTCAAAATCAGGAGCGGATAACTTGAACTTCATCGTATCGCAGCTTCATCGTAAGATCGGGGGCGAGGTCCAAACTGGGCTAAAGAGTCTTTCCCTAGCGAGATCCCAAGTTGAAGTGGAGAGAATGAGTTATCTATATCAGGAGCTTGAACTTGAAGTTGCACTTGGTTACATACCGGTAGCTTCAGCCAGAAATTGGCTACTCGCCGTCTTCGGAATATCCTCCACCAGGAACAAAGAAGGATAGCTTCGGGACTGGTAAGAAAGTGGAGTATCATGGGATACAGGCTCCACCTCGAGTTTTTGGAAGCTGGTGAGGAGGTGGTGCAACCTGGGACCAAGCCTTCTGAGTGGATGGATGGATGGATGGATGGATGGAGCATTATGGGATCCTGGTTCCACCTCGAGTTTTGGAAGCTGGTGAGAAGGTGGTGTAACCTGGGACCAAGTCTTCTAAAGAATCGTGAGATGCATGTTCCACCTCCAGTTTTTGGAAGCTGGTGTGGAGGTGGTGCAACCTAAAACCAAGCCTGCGAAGGTATCATGGGACCAAGTTCCACCCTAGACAGTCGGGGACGTTTTCGGAAGCTGTTGAGGTGGTGCAACCTGAACCACATCTATTCAGGATCATTTGATCGAGATTTCTTCCAACGGATGTAAGCAAATATTGGAAGTCGACTCATCAGCTTTTGTTGTGGCCAGGGTTGTTCAGGACGCTGCGTCCTCCGTCGAAGAGTCCGTTGCGTTGCCGGACGCAACGTGGGAAGGGACCGTTAACCAGATGGAAAGGTCCGTTGCGCTGCAGGACGCAGGCCGTACAATTGGTTGCGTCTCGGGCAGCAGATCCAGGGGTCCTTCTGAAATAGAATAGAATAGAATGAACGCCTGGAGGCGTGGCTATAATTCCTAGCCGCAAGGGCCGGCGTTGTTGTTTGCCCTGGTGGTGGCATATGTTGAAGTCCGCACGGCATGTTGTCCAGCTGGCAGTACAGCAGTTTGGATGTAGACGGATGCATCCGACTTATAAATATGTCTGTACACGAGTGGGCAAAGAACGCCGTATACTCGTTGTTAGTTAAAACTCAGGCCCGAAACTGGTTCTTCAGATTCCGATGTCTCCGTGAAAACCAAAAGCGAACGCAAAGCAATTTCTGGAGTTTGCATCGTAGTTTCGCAACCTGCCATGGTCTGTGGCGAAAGTTGCTCGAAAGTTCCGAGGGTACACGATCGTACGTGAGTGACTGCCGCGAGCTCAACAGAGCACAGATCGAGCCAGAGAATCGATAAATCGCCATCAAATTGTGCCATCCATCATTTTGCCTGAAGTTGAATTGTTAGAAACTGCGTGATTCTGCCTCTCGTTCCGACTGCTGCGAGTCGGTTTGCCAGCCTGTGAGGGCTAGGAATGGCCTGGCATGGAGCTTGTGTAGGTCAAATTGGCGACCATCTCAACTTCTACACCAAATCCACCTGGGTAGAATCTTCTGGGAGGGTGCAAACTAGTGCTCTGCAACTTGGAAGTTACCATCTTGAATGAGACTCCTCTAACCAAAGATGTGCCATTTTGGGTTGAATTATACGAGCTGTGCCAAATCCTATCTGAAACCCAGAACGGGAAGGTTTGTTTTTTTCAAAAATGTTTTGCATCTTGGCTAAGGGTGTTATGAAGTCGAGCTTACAATTTTGGCTCGAAAAAAGTGAAAAAGTGTAACTTTTTGCCCTATTTTCGTTTATTTGGGGCATGTTGAGGCCACTATTTGGGGGTGATGGTTCGACAGGCACAAAATATTTTAGCGGTACTTCACCACGAAGCTGTCGACTAAAGGTCTATAAAAAAAATCGTGTGCCAGTCGAACCAGCACTGACCTAGAGACATGCCAAAACGTGTAACCAGATCTGGCCCCAGCTTAACCCCCCCGCACTGGACTCTGTTCCCATCAGGTTTCGTTTTGTCTGCTGCCAGGCGTCCAGGCTAGTACTATACAGTACGTATTAGATCTTCCCTACATATCGCTCTATTGCGTCTAACAGCTACCTTGGCTCTATTGAGTCTGCAGTGTTAACTACTACGTCTTAAAGCATATGGGAGCAGGGTACTTCAAATGGCCAATTTGGCCAGCGCTTAAGTGCACTTGAAAACAAAAAAACTGCGCTTTGTAGTGCAAAAAGTGCAAAAATTGCTTGCAGCGCCCACAGGGGGTTGCAAAAAACTGCGCTTAAAGCGCAGAGGGGGTCAAAAAGTCAGCGCTCAAAAGCGCGCGCTTTGAATTACCCTGTATGGGAGACAACAATATTCGCGGGGGCATTTCTCAGTATGACAGTTTGAAAGCGCTATCCATTTAATAGTCATTTTGTTTGTGTTGTTGTGAAGCATGCTTACATCCTTCGTGTTTTTCTTTATTCGTTAGTCTTGTTTTAAAACAGGTTTTGTTGGCATGAAAATGATTCTAGTGCTTCGCACGAGTTTCGATTGTTTCCCACAATATGGGAAACAAAAATGCAAGCAAGGGATTTGCCAATACAATGATATATCGCCCAAATAGCTTTAGTTACACAATTTGTCCTGCAAAACATCATACACAAACATACACGTGATTGGCCTTTTCATGAAGGTAAAAACCAGCAGGTTCATTGTACTTTTTATTCAATGTACTTTTTGTATCCATGTACTTACACGAAACAGCTTTGGAAATTGGAACTTGCCGTTCCCAACTGATACCGAAGCTTTAAGGTACTTATTGATTCCATGTACTTATATACTCAGAACAGCTTTGGAAGCTGAAACTTGCCACTCCCAGATGATCCTGCAGATGCTATGTACTTTTTGCACATGTCCCTCACGTAGCTTGTGGTCTGTGCTCCAAATGCTTTCTCATATGCGGGGCGGGCGGCGCATCGAGCCATGTAAGCTGAAATGTTTGGCCATTTACCCATGTCTACCTTAGCAAAGAACTGGGGCACATAGAGCAGATACGCGGCTATGGAGATGTCTGCCACGGTGAACTCAGAGCCAGTAACGTAGTCGGATTTTGCTAAAATAGCCTCCAGGCGTTGCAGGCCCTTAGGGTCTCCCACTGCCCCAGTCCCAATCACTTTGCCCTGCTCATTCTCCTTGAACAGGATTGGGTCGAGCGATGCATTTGCCCATACAATCCACTTAGTGACGCCCGCACGTGCCTCGGGAGTGTCCAAGCCTCCATATTTGTCAGCTGGGGAGGAGAACAGGAGGTATTTGGTTTCAGTTGTTTTTGGCCGGATTTCGTTGTTTCTTGTTATCTTTGTTATTATTTTTGTTAGTTTTACCCATACAATCCATTTAGTGATGCACGCACGTGTCTCGGGGGTGTTTGGGTTTGGTCAAACCTCCATATTTGTCAGCTGAGGAGGAGAACAGGGGGTGTTTGGGTTTGGTTGGTTTTTGCTGGTTTTGGCTGGCGTTGTTTGGTTTGGTTGGTTATGGTTTTCACTTTCATGGCTAGTTCAATGTTGTTCAGCCTTGTAAAAACCATTGGGTGCCCTCAGCACGAAAATAAATTGAAGACTGAAGCAGGAAGGAGTGGAGGGAAGCTGAGGTAAGGGGGGGGAGGGGTACCTTTGGTTTTGGTTTGGGTTCCGTATTCTTTGGTTTTACTGTGGTTTGTGCTGCTATGGCTTGGCCTTATACTGCTAAGGCTTGGCCTTGTACTGCTATAGCTTGGCCTTGTATTGCTATGGCTTGGCCTTATACTGCTACGGCTTGGCCTTGTACTTATGTATATCCTGATTTCACGGTTGGGCAGGTCCCTTTACCCTGCTTGGCTACCCCTGAACTGTAACAACATACTGGACCTCGGGGCATAGTTCAGCTCAGTTTGATTCAGTTTAGTTGGGGTTAGTTGGGGAGGGGTTAGGGTGGGGGTTAGTTGGGTTCAGTTTGGGTTGGGATGGGGTTAATTAAGGTTAGTTGAGATCAGTTTGAATTTGATTGATTGACTGATAAGTTAGATGCAGTTGAGTTTGTGGCTGAGAGGGACCAGTAGGTGCTTAATTTTTGTAAATGTGTTTATTTCAGTCCAGGGGTCCCTTCAGCCAAATAGGCTAAAGGGACCTTGCCTATACTTTACAGTGACATTTTTTTCAAATCTGAAAGAGCAAATCTTATTATGTTCTTGTCTTTGCCTCCTCTCAGGACAGCATCCTCCTTCCAATGTTAGTCGATTTTAGACAATTTTGGTCGATATTAGTATATTTAAGTCAATTTCAGCTTTTTTCTTTAATTTTGAGGTCTCTCATCACGATAACTTGGGCCAAAACGGGGTCTAACATTACGATCGTAATATATTACGGGGAAAAATCCCTGATACTTTAAAACAAAGAGTTAGGGGCGTGAAGACACGACAGATCGACTGCTGTCATTCTCCAGCATATGCATGCCTAGTAACGATAACGCCTGGTGGGGCGTGATATTAAGGGAACCCATAGTACACGAGCAGAGAACGGCCTACCACCTCGACTGGACAAGCTACCATCACGGTTGACAACAACCTGCAACGCTCAGGGTTACCGCAGGGGGAATCGAACCCCCGACCCCGCTTTGTTTCAGTAATTTTGTGTACCACTAGACCAATCGTATCACTGAAACAGGCTCATATACATGCCTACACAATTAGCCGCTTTGTAGCTTCAGCGATTAAATTAATTATCACTGCACAGCGTGTACGATTTACCAAGGTGCAATTCACGATGTACCAAGGTATAGTTCACCTTTGTTCTGGTAAGGTGGTTGGCCCCAGTGCAAGCAAACGGGCTGGCCCCCTCAAACTCACACCTTGTAATAAGTAGGGACCGGCAAATCATATGATGTTGACCAAAGGCGAGTATGATATCATGTGATATCACTGGATATCATACAAATTGCATCAAATGGTACTGTTTGAAAATGGTAACTTTAGCCTACTTCGACTGCCGGCATCATATGATATCATATGATGAAATGATATTATATTTCATGATGTTGCTGTTTCCTAGTAATAAGGCATACTATTTATTTATTTGTTCTGGTCAGACAATACGATGGTTGGCCTCAGTGCAAGCAAACGGGCTGGCCCCCTCAACTTCACGCCTCGTAATAAGGCGTATTATTTATTCATGTATTTGTCTTGGTCAGACAATATGATGGTTGGCCTCAGTGCAAGCAAACGGGCTGGCCCCCTCAACCTTACGCCTCGTAATAAGGCATACTATTTATTTATGTATTTGTTTTGGTCAGACACGATGGTTGGCCTCAGTGCAAGCAAAGGGGCTGGCCCCCTCAACCGTACGCCTCGTAATAAGGCGTACTATATATTTATGTATTTGTTTTGGTCAGACAAGATGGTTGGCCTCAGTGCAAGCAAACGAGCTGGTCCCCTCAACCGTACGCCTCGTAATAAGGCGTACTATTTATTTATGTATTTGTTTTGGTCAGACAAGATGGTTGGCCTCAGTGCAAGCAAACGGGCTGGTCCCCTCAACCTCGCGCTTCATAAAAAGGCGTGCAATATTTATGTATATTTTTATTTTGGTCAAACAACAAGATGGCTGGCCTCAGTGCAAACAAACGGGCTGGCCCCCTCAACCTCACGCCTCATACTTAGGGTTGGGCCGACATAAAACCGTATAATATACGTTTATAAGTTTATACGTATAAATACGCCGTATAGTTTTTCTCAAATCGACCTTATACACATCGTATACAAAACATATAGTCTGTACTTCGAGAAGTACAACACATGTCCTGGCACTTAACTTTCTTGGCTTGCATTATATTTTTGATTTAGATAGCTCATTGGAAAGCTTTTGACCTCCTTTATCACAATATGCAATAAAATTGACCATTCACATGCATTATGTTATTAATATTTGGCCCAAAGGTTGATCTAGATAGCCAGGATGGCACACATATCAGAGCGCCACCTAGCCTTCCATTCCACAAGCTGTGCTACTACGTGGGTTTGAATAATTGATGGTGCAAGCCTGGTGCAATGTGAACATGGACAATACTGCAATATCGTTATGTACTTATATTATTATACAATTATACAGTTATATAATAGACCAACTGGCATTTAATGGCTCCCTTATATTGGCACCGCGCTTCTGGGTCATCGCGCCTTCTGGTCGTGATTTTTTTCTGTGATTTGAACAACCTAAACTTGCCAGATTATTTTTCTGGGAGTTGATATGTGATGCCAATGAAATTAGCTACGCGGCAATACCTTTAAACCCATGTAAAAGTATTTTCTCAAGAAGTGCCTAATTTTTATATCATTTTTTTACCTTTATATGCATATGTTAATACGTTTACACGGCTTATACAAATAAAAATATACGTTTGCTTCCCAACCCTACTCATACTAAGGCGTACTATTAATGTATATATTTGTTTTGTCAGACAACAAGACTGACACCTTGTTGGGTTCGTCGTATCACGGGTCGCACAGTCATTGTATGAACAGCGATCAGAGGTCTTACACGATCGTCATGCGGGGTCAATGTTTTCGGACCAGGGTACTACATGACGCGCGCTATTGCGCTCTAGCACGCAAGGTTTTGGAGACCGACTGCGTGATGGACGCAAATGTGAAAACCCCTTCTAGTCGCAGCGCACAGATTTCTGTTTTCATTTGAGGCAAAAGCACAACCCTAAAGGAGGCAGTCAAGTCAGAAGCGCAACCCAAAAGACAAAATGTAGTACCTACTCCGGACTGAACAGCGATAGGAGTTGTTGAGTATTATAGCCATTCAGGGGATGATTTGGGAAGCACACTTTGTACTTGGTTCTCAAAATCTCAGGCCAAATATCGAGAATTCTCGCGAGAATTCTCAGATTTCCAGGCCAAATTCTCGATTTCATGTACGAAGTCCGGTTTCTTCAAAAACCTTGAACCCAAATCATCCGCTGAATTGCTATAATCCGGACAAAGGCTACCACTACACACAATACCACCATCAACAAACTGAGCCAAACAGTGCCTGTAACGTACGTCCAGAAATTGTGCATGTGTTTTAAACTGCCCGCCACCGAGTCAAACAGTGACTGCAACGTACATGCAGGAATTATGCTTGTGTTTTAAACTGTCCGTCATGCCTTGAAGGTAGTGCAAGGCCCTGTAGTGTGTTTGGCGACCCAGAATCAGTGTTTCTTTTTTCGACCATGTGTCGCCAATACGTCGCCATTCTGTCGAATGCTACACCCTCCAGACCCCCCGATATCGGGACACGCTGCCCCCCAACCCCACCAGGCTCCGTGCTTTGCGCTCTGCCATGCGATGGCTATGCAAATATCCTGAAATCGGGTTTGAAGAGTTCAAGTAGCTACTCAAACTGGACTGCATAAATCTGACATAAAAAACACTGCCCAGAACTCTCTAAAAAGTAACGGGAGTGAACAAAGGCTAATCTAGAATTAGACTAATTAAATAAGCGTAAATGCAAGGAGCATAACCCAAGAAGTGGTGGCCATGTAGCATGTACGTCGACCCCTGGACTGTAAGAGCACAAATAATTGTACAGGTGTACAGCAAACCCACCACTGATTGCACCCATCAAAGCTGTTTTTAGCACTTCTCAGGCTACTGCTCAGTGCTCACTTTTAAGAATTATCATGGCTGGTCCTTCCTCATCTATTGGTTGCAGCTCCCTCTACCAACCAACTGTTAGAGGTCATATGTGAAACTATCTAGTGACTAGTCTGGTGTAATAAGACTGCTGCTTACTCTTAAGAATTATCCTGGCTGGTCCTTCCTCATCCATTAGTTGCTGCTCCCTCTACCAACCAAGTGGCAGAGGTCATCCTATGTGATACTGTCTAGTTACTAGTCTGGTGTAAAAATCATCTTCCACCTAAAGGTCTCCTGAATTGTCATACTCGAACTGTGCATTAGTCTCCCTTCACTATAAAGGATGCAGGTTGTATTGCTCCACTCCTTGCCTTACCCCACAATTTGTATTGCCTCCCATGTCTGATTCTCTTTGAGGGCGCATGAGGAGTCCAGTAGGGCACCAAGAACAAAGTCATCATCATCATCATCATCATTATCGTCATCATCCTCATCCTCATCATCCTCATCCTCATCCTCACCATTACCATCATCATTACTATCATCATCATGAGCATCATCATCATCAACATCACCATCATCATTACCTTCATCATCATCATTAGCAGCAGCAGCAGCAGCAGCGGCATCATCAGCAGCAGCATTATCATCAGTACCATGATCATCATTACCATCATCATTACTATCATCATCAGCAGCAGCAGCAGCAGCAGCATTATGGTGGTCTCACTGTGGCACATGAGAAAAACGTGTGGTCCGATTGGGAAATGTATAGGGTCGTATGCGTCATACACCACACTCACCTAGGTAGAGAAGGATAGCACCACTTTCGAAGATCTCCACACCCCCGTCGTCGCTCAACGCTGGGACTTGTCCAAAGGGGTGCGGGTTACCGGGCTCGTTGGGCAATTTTGACTCGAAGGGGCAGCTGATCTCGTGGAGGTACCAGTCCACAAGTGGTGACCGTGTCCCAGGGTGCCCGTAGAGCTTGACTGCACTGCATGGTACAGCGCGCATACCTTGTCGGTTCCCGACCACCGAAGCAGTCAAGCGGGGCCTAGTAGAAATAGAAGTAGCGATGCTGTTATGAAGCAGCATGGTGGAGGAGTATAAAGGTTTTTCACATTGAAATTGGGGCTCTGTATAACAGTAGTGAACAGCAAGCACCGCGGCGTGGCTTAGTGGAATGCGCAGTGACGTGGCCTCACGAGAGCAAAGTACCGGGCCATCATGATGGCCACCAGGGACTGACCCGGGGACTGACCCTGCGGACCTCCCTCCTCATACCAACCGCCTTAACTGCCTCTCTGACATGGTGCGGTACGCCCCCGCAAGATAAGACACTAATGAACGCCTATACCGTGGTGTCACTTAAACTGTGTTACTTGAAAGACCTTATTTACTTAAACGAACGCGCTGATGTTAATATGGCGATGTTTTCGGTGGCTTGCAAGGTGCAACAGCTGTGTGTAGGGTTAGGGCGGAAACGAATACCGGTATTGAAGTGTGTGGCATGTGATGTATTGGGTGGCTTGCACCGGCTGTTTTAGGTGCGTGGTATGTGATTGCTCACCTGTTGTTGCTGAAAACGGAATTTGATTGTAAAAAAAGAGGAATAAATGAAAAATGATCATACGGTATACACCGTCCGGGGTCTTAGCTTCTGCATATTACAATCCCCACCTGTGATACCCCCTGAAACCACGGAGTACAACCATTAGAGCTTGGCGTTCTTGTGTGTGTGCCATGCATCGCAAATCAAGCTCAGTGCGATAAATCCCTACGTCAAAATCATATGATATGCCTCTCCCTAAATATAAGTGACTTCAAAAATCACACCGTGTCCTGCGATATGATTTTACGGAGTTATGTGCAGTGACGAAGCGCACAGTGACGAAGGGAAGACGCAGAGAATCTGATCAAGTTACAGTAGATAAAGCATTCAATGAATGCGCTAGGAGGTAGTACTGAGATCGCGCGGTACCTCAGGGTACCGGCATCAGAGTCCGTGCCATAGCTGGCTGCGGCACCGCAGTACAGTGCTACAGGGCGGGAGACCTGTGCACTCTAAGTCACTCTAGGTGAACCGGGAAAACCTGGTGAATAACATCCCCCCCAATTCCTGGCATTCTTCATATTGGAGAATTCCGGGAATTATAGGAGTTAAAGGAAAAACTTAGAGGGACTGGAAATAATTAATACAGCCATGCTATTTAAGATAAAACTTGGCTGGTTGTAAACTAAAGTAGGAGGGCAGATATAAATGTAACTAAAGTCTGGGAAAAGCCTGGATTAAAGCTGTGAGAAATAGTCCATGGTGAACTTTGGAGTAGCTGCTGGGAAGCTGCAGGAGATGATTTAAGTATAGCCTGTGAGGCAGGATCTCTGTCCAGAGCTAAAGTAAAATAGAAGAAAGCAGTCAGTCATGATGCAATCAATTAATATCTATGAAAAGTCTGGATCTTGGACCTACAGGAAATCAGGGAAGTGTCCAATCTATATCTGCCAGTGGGAGCAGGGCTGATAAAATTGGGTAGCCTAGTAGCTACAGGCAGATGCTTAGAATCCCAGTCTGCTACACAGGTGATGAATGGGATGCTCATGTGTCATCATCTAGGTATGGGATCTGGTAGAAACCATCACGTTTGAGCCTAGTGGTGATAGCCTGGTGCAGGTCATCCCATAGGTCAGCTGTGGGGTCAGAATAGAAAACAGGGGGGCAGAAGTTGAGGATGAAACAGTCCTGATGGTTCCATGGCATTATGGCATCATCTACGTAGATCAGGATGGGGCTGGTTGCACCATCTGTCCTGATCTGGTGGGACTGTAATAGGATCCCAGGTTGCTTGTGGGCAGCATTGCAGTAGGCACTAACCATTGCTGCCTGCAGGCAGATGGTCCATTTCAACCTGTCTTTCATGCTTGCTGAGCAGGTATCATACTTGTAGATGAGGGTGGCCAGGAGCCTGAAGTGTGTGTGGATGGGACTAATGACATGAGCAGGGTTGGTGGGTATCAGCTAGAAAGCACTTCGAAGAGTGGAGAGAGATGTATGCAGCGGAGACAGACGCGCCAATCTATACACGGAGACAAGAATAGCGTTACAAGGACAGGCGGACGCCAAAGAACACCAGCGGTGGGAGAGGCGGATGCCTGTAACCTGACTAGACCCTAAGTCAGGAATCTTAAGCCAGGCACCGGCTATACAGAGTGTGTCAGTGAGAGACCGATGACGCAGTCAACAGGAAGCTGTCACCGTGTCATGAAGGATGACACAGTCTACGGGAAGCTGACACAGTACAGACAGAAACACTGTCTGGGCCGATAGTTCTAAGGAAGTACATAAGTAGTCACCAAGTCATAAAACGCGTGAGAGCACCGCAATTCATGCTGACACTCCACCTATGACACAGGTGACATACAATACTACCTCTCCACCTATGGCACTGGGGACATAGAACTATATGTAACATATATATAAAAAAAAAAAATCAAAGAACTCCGAAAAAATCGAGAGAACTTCAAATGGAACCCAAAGGGTTATAGGAAGGAATGAAACAAGGCAAAAAATTCTAAAACAATTTGCCAAGCTAGAAAGAGAGGAAAAACTAATATCAAAAATGGGTAACAACGGTATAGAAAACCCGATCCGGGAATAGGAACCTAATGCCAAACTTTGATAACGAAAAGAAACTAATATGACCAAATGCAAGGATGACCCTAAGAAGAAGCGGTCATACCTAACATGCGGACAAACCTCCAGAACACAGCAGGATCAAGGGGCTTGGTGAAGGGGTCAGCACAGTTATCCACGGTGTTAACATAGGCAACATCCAGTGAACCATCCTCCACCAGCTCCTTGATGTAGTGATGAATAACATCAATGTGCTTGCTGCGAGGCAGGAGCTGCCAGTCTTTGGCCCAACTTAGAGACCCTAAGTTGTCACCCTGAATGGTAACCAAAGCACAAGGCAGACCCAGATCCACCCTCAATTTCTTCAACCATTGTACCTCCCTGGCAGCCTGGGACAGGGCCTGATACTCAGCCTCACTAGAGCTAATGGCAACAGTAGGCTGCCTCTTGCTCATCCAGTTCACTATGCACCCCCCAGCTAGCACAGCAAAGCCAGACTGAGACCGCCTGTCAGACCCATCATCAGCAAAGGATGAGTCACTAAAGACAGTAAAAGAGAACTCAGGGTTGTGGGTGTAAGTGAGACCCAGGTGGGAATGTGTTCTCAAATACAAGAGCAACCGCTTGGCAGCCCCCCAGAGAGGGACGGTAGGGTGAGCAGAAAACCTGGACAGGTAGCTCACAGCAAAAGAAATATCAGGCCTGGTGCAAGTAGCCAGGTATAGCAAAGCACCCACAAGAGAGAGGTACTGGCTATTAGACGGCAGGGGTTCTCCGGGGGCGTCAGAAACGGTGGACTTGGCCATGGGGGCAGCAAACCTGGGTGGGGCAGCATCAGTAAGACCAAACTGCTCCACCAGATCAACAATGTAGGTGTGCTGAGAGATGTTGATCTGAACACACCTGCCTTCAGAATCAAGTGTAACATGCATGTCCAAAGAGAGGAACTGAACCGGAACACCCATCTCTTTGACCTCCCAGCCAGCCTTTTCCATAGCCTGTATAAGCAACACATACCTATCCAGCTCACTAAAAGCACAGATAAAATCATCAACATAGGTCAGAACATAGCTCCACCCACCATCAGAATCCTTCCTAAAATACAGAGCAGGTTCAGCCTTGCACATAGTGAAGCCGTGTGCAACCAGAACCCGCTTGACATCCCTACTCCAAGCCCTGGGTGCCTGCTTCAATCCATAAAGAGACTTGAGCAGCTTGCACACAAGGGGAACACCGTTGGGACCAAGATGCTGAAATCCCTCAGGCTGGCGGCAGTACAGGTCCAGACCAGGTTCCAGCTTAGCGTTCAGAAACGCAGTTTTGATGTCCAGCTGCCGAACAAACATCTTTCTATGAGTGATGGCAGCCAGGAGCACCCGAAGACCTGCTTTAGAGGAGACAGGGGCATATACGTCATGAAAATCCAGCCCAGGACGTTGCAGAAAGCCACGTACCACAAAACGTGCCTTGAAGCGTATAGAACCATCAACCCCAATCTTCTTCACAAATAACCACCTGCCTGACAGGATCTTTTGCTTACGAGGCTGTGGAGTGAGTACCCAAGTACCATGGGCATGTAGGGAAGCCATCTCATCCTTCATAGCAAGAAGCCATTGATCCCTGTCAGGGTTGGTAGGGAGCATGGCAGCTTTATAGGTTAGTTCAGTGGAGGGGGCAACAGATGCTCCCACGTACAAGCAGTTTACTTGTACATGAGCAGCGGGGATATCAGCAGTATCAGCAGTAACCGGTAGTAGAGCCCCCAGTGCAGAACTACTGCCTGGTTGAACAGGGCCGGCCTTATTTGCCTCTAATTCAACGAAGCCTGGGTCGACCGGAACACCCCAGCCATACGCAGTATCGGAGCCTGACCAATGATCAAGATCATCACTTGCACTATCGGCAAAGGCTACATCATCACCCGGGCTCCCAATTAATCTATCAGGAACGGCAGGAGGCGAAGCGCTCACCAACCCCTTCGAGCCATCCAAGATGATTGGAGCAGGGTGACTATTAGAAAATGGACCTATAAGAGGCTCCACTATGATCTGAGATTGTCGTAATCCTAGAGCTTCACCGACGGAATTTGACGCAGAGGAGGGCCTGGCGACCCCCTGAGATTCGGCTAAGATTTTATCCGTAGGAACTGCAGAACCTCGCCCGCCCAGTGCATTCTCACGCAATACAGTACCAGCAGCCCCTGACCTGGGACGCAGAATCATCCTATGGCCAGGACAGTGGTCAACAATTGGGGAAAGCAAAGGATCTAGGGAATGGACCGCAGCCTCAGGCATGTGTCCGTTGATAGCGGCAGGGATGCTAGAAACATACGGCGACCCGTCATAGGGAGGAAGCCCAGGAATACAGTTATAGCTAAGCTGTTCATAGAAGGGTACATCACGACTCTCTACTACCTGGCGCAACTTAGGAACCCAAATAAAATAACCCTTACTCACCAGAGAATACCCAACCAGTCTACCAGATAACGCCCTTTCGTCCAGCTTGTTACGTTTCTTCCCATTGACGAACGTGACATAGCAGGGGCATCCAAACACACGTAACAACGACACATCAGGCATCACCCCATAAAACAACTCATAAGGTGTCTTGCGTCCCTGATTGGGCAGTCGGTTACGAAGGTAACAAGCAGCTAGGAAGGCATAAGGCCAGAAAGACTTAGCTAGCTTTGATTCCAGGTGGATACTCCTAGCTATAGACTGCAAGACCCCATTATACCTTTCCACAGTTGCGTTCTGCTGGGCAGTGTACACCAACGATAACTCATGTACTGCCCCAACCGATATCAGCCAATCCTCGAACCATTTAACTATAAACTCCTTGGCCCTGTCAGATCTCAGACACTTAAAGGCAAACCCCTGCAGCTGATTTGACCATCTGAGGATGATCGTTTGGACTGCTAAGGGAGCTTCATCCCTGGTCCTCAAGCACAATACTTCAGCAAAGCCAGAGAATTGGTCTATGAGGCACAGGATGTAAAACTCCCCACGCAGACCCCTAATATGAACTGGTCCCATTATATCCAAGTGAAGTCGTTGGAGAGGTGCACGGATCTCAGTTTTGCTTTCTTTAGGAAAAGGGAGACGTTTGCCCTTAGCCTTGTGACAAGCATCACATGGGATCTTACCCAACTTTTGCACTTGACCCAGACTGAGGGGTAAGTTCTTAACCATACCACTCTTGACAAGTTTGTGTAAGGCACTATAGCCGGGATGACCCAACCGCCTATGCCACAACCATGCAGGAGTGGTAGGGAGAACAACTCCACCGTCCTCATCAACATCAAGTGCAAACGCTGGATAATTGTCAGCAACTCTTAAACAACGACTGGAGGTGTGACAAGGCCTACATGCAAACTTGTACACACCATCACTGGAGGCAGGGAAGGACCAGAGAACAGAAGAGCCCTGAGTGGCAGTGCAACTAAGACTATCAAAAGAAACCTGGCAGTGGAGAGAATGAGCCACAGCATTTACTGACAGGAGATTCACCGGACAGTGAGGGATATAAAGAACATTGGTTAGAGTGATTGATGTTGGTAACCAATCACTACATAACACAATGGATCCCTTACCCTCTGACCGTTGAATCACCCCGTCACCAAATCGAACCGTAGGCCCAACAGCAGAAGATTCAAACACAGTGAACAAAGACTTATCACCCGTGATTGACATTCCAGCTCCAGAGTCCACATGCCAGACACCCTCAGAAAGACTAGGGCTATACACGTTAGAGAACTTCGTAGTGCAAGAGAATAGGACAGAGCGTACCTC
Source organism: Chlamydomonas sp. ICE-L (assembly GCA_013435795.1). Taxonomy (NCBI): domain Eukaryota; kingdom Viridiplantae; phylum Chlorophyta; class Chlorophyceae; order Chlamydomonadales; family Chlamydomonadaceae; genus Chlamydomonas; species Chlamydomonas sp. ICE-L. The sequence continues at coordinate 3,103,456 of JACBWV010000626.1, forward strand.
CTAGTTCTTGGACATGGCGTACCCATCAATCTGAGCCTGCAAGGAGGACAACTGCTTGCGAGTCAGCGAACCTGGAAGGGGGGGTGGCTTCCATGATGGCGGAAGGAGACTCATCTCCGGCAGCAGAGGCCGCTGGCGCGCAATCATCTAGCCAATCAGTGGGAACACGAATCTTTAGAGGAAGAATTCGGTCGCATCCATTACTGATAATGACGCTCTCCATACTGCGCGACCAGGAAATACCATTCTGTGGGGTAAGTTTCTCGAAGCCGGCAGGAGGCCCACGCGGAAGTTGCATTGTAAAGCAGTGGTAGAAGTAATAAGCCCGTAACCTATCAGCTAGAAAGCACTTCGAAGAGTGGAGAGAGATGTATGCAGCGGAGACAGACGCGCCAATCTATACACGGAGACAAGAATAGAGTTACAAGGACAGGCGGACGCCAAAGAACACCAGCGGTGGGAGAGGCGGATGCCTGTAACCTGACTAGACCCTAAGTCAGGAATCTTAAGCCAGGCACCGGCTATACAGAGTGTGTCAGTGAGAGACCGATGACGCAGTCAACAGGAAGCTGTCACCGTGTCATGAAGGATGACACAGTCTACGGGAAGCTGACACAGTACAGACAGAAACACTGTCTGGGCCGATAGTTCTAAGGAAGTACATAAGTAGTCACCAAGTCATAAAACGCGTGAGAGCACCGCAATTCATGCTGACAGTGGGCATGTCTTGTTCTCTCCAAGTCTGATTGGGGAGTGACCTAAGGTGTCTGTACCTTGCATAGAATCCATGGATCAGGGTATAGAGGGGAACTCTGAGCATGTTAATTATGCAGGGTGGAGTGGGCAGTGACATCATGTGGTCCATGTATGATTTCCATCAGTTCTCCAAGAGGGTAGTATCCCTCCTGATCGTCCTCCAGGGTGTAGCTGACTTCAGACATGTGTGTATTGTTCTGGATGTCAGCATCTGAGGATGGTTCAGATGTTGGTGGGGTGCTACCTAGAGAGAACTCAGTAATTCCGCTGGGGGTCATAGTCTGGAGTTGAGTGTTCTCTTTGAACAGGGATGGGGTGGTGACATCATCTGCTAGTCCTACATGTGGTAATTCTACAGGTGGCAGTTCTACAGGTGGCAGTGCAATTGGGTCTACATCAGATTGTACTGCCATGATGGGTTCCTGCAGTACTGGAGCAGGGGAAGGTTGTTGTACTGCAGGTACAGGTGGCACCTCAGTATGATGCTCTGGTGGGAGGCTAGGTCTAGCTGGGTATCTCTGCTTATAGATTGCCAGCATGGAGGCTTTCATGTGGGCCAGCTGTTCTCTAAAGTCTATGTCACCATCTTGGCTACTGCTGGGGCCACTATCTGGTTGCCTGAAATCTGTGTATCCTGCCTCTTTGTGGCAGTCTGAGTGTCTGACCAGTATAGGTACTGTGGGGCAGGTTGAACTGTAGATCTTTTCTTTTGCCTACTGGTGCCAGGGTCTACAGGTGGCATTTCTACAGGTGGCAATGCAGCAGGTGAGCAGGTCCTACTGGTGTCACAGGCATAGGCACAGCAGGTGGATCTACAGGTGGCTTGAAAGCCAAGCCTGTGAATGCTAAAGAACACTCACGTGAGCTATGACCAAGGCCTCCACAGTTCCAGTATGTCATTGCTGAATTGAAGTCCCGTCTTTGAGTTCCTCTCTGTTCAGCAGGTGACATGAACATCATGGCTATAGAGCAGGATGGCTGGGGAGATGGAGATGGAGGAGAGGGAGATGGAGAAGGGGAAGGGGGTGGTGGAGGAGGAGGAGGAGGAGGAGGAGGGTGGTTTAATCGGGATAGTAGGGATAAGGTTGGATCCCGATCCATACTCTCGTCTTAGGTACCGCAATGCAGATGCAGCATTGTTCGTGTGATCCCGGAGGGTGGCAGCAATAGGCGCATGAACTGAGTTGCAAATGTGGTTCATTGCAAGAAAATTGCTGAACACAGTGATCCTGTGGTCGAGGGAGTCTGATGGGTAATGCATGCCATTTATAGGCTCACTAGGATGGATGGTGTCTATGTTCCCGTCGAGGACGGAGCTTCTGCAGATGTTGTCCAGCATATATAGGGCTGGTCAGTTCCTTGTACCAGGTTGCGAAGGATTGAAGGTTTCCCTTACCATCGAATCTGGAGCATGGCGGCATACCGTATGCATCTTGGTGGTGGCGACGCGGAGAAGTGGGAAGATGCGGAGTTTTGGGTAAGAATTAGTATATCTGAGTTGTGGGAGCAGCTCAAAAAACTGGGGTAGGAGTAGATAGGGAGGGGTGGTTGAGAGCGGCGGAGGTTGCTATGCAACGGGACGAGTGTGAGGGGTTTACGGGGGGGGGGGGGGGGGGGGGGGGGGGGGGGCAGTGGTCAGGCTGCTGTCTTGCGACTGGTGCTGTAGGAGAGCTTCTTTGCTCGAGGGAGCTTAATCAATCCGGACGCGGATGATGGTTGTGCACAAAAGATGTTCCTCACGGGGGAAGTTAATGTCACAGGGGTGGAGAGGTTATCCTACTCTTCCTTTCAAATGTTGAGATGAGCGCACGACAACAGTCAAACTGTCCTTTGCTCGGCGTTAGTACCACAGCGAAGGCCAATCTAGCAGCGAGGGGACCGTAACCTATGATTTTCCGGAGTTATGTGCAGTGATGAAGCGCACAGTGACGAAGGGAAGACTCAGAGAATCTGATCAAGTTACAGTAGATAAAGCATTCAATGAATGCGCTAGGAGGAAGTACTGAGATGGCGCGGTACCTCAGGGTACCGGCATCAGAGTCCGTGCCATAGCTGGCAGCGGCACCGCAGTACAGTGCTACAGGGCGGGAGACCTGTGCACTCTAAGTCACTCTAGGTGAACCAGGAAAACCCGGTGAATAACATGCGATATGTATTTGGAAGAAACTTGCCACTGTTTCATTTTTGGCCCCCATCCCAGGGTTACCCATTTGTCCGTCTGTCCGACCGAACAATTTCTTGACACCCGACATGTCAGCCAACAGTCGCGTAACTAACTCGCTTCGGCCAGCTCCATCGTTGCCACCTTTCGTTCCGTTGCCAACACACTCCACCAATTTTCCGCGTCGCTGGCGACGCTGCATAGTACTTGTTCGGCTAAATGTAGCAGCTTCTTGATTGCTAACGAACGAAGAGTCGGGGGTTCGACTTCCCCTTCGGTCGCTCTTGGTGTTGCAGGTCGTCGTCAACCGCGATGGTAGCTTGTCCACTTGAGGTAGGAGACCGCTCCCTACCCGCGTACGACGGGCTCCCTTAACACCACGCCCCAACAGGCGTTATCATTACTTTAGCAGCTTCTAGGCAGCTCCCTTTCCCTTTCCCTGTTTTGTCCTTTCCCTTTCTCTGGCCAAGCCTAAAGCTAGCTAGCGCGTCTGAAGAAGCTGGTATAAACATCATTCCAATGCAGCTTGAAGCATTGGGTTTGACTTAGTGGATGGCTATTGGAGCTGCTGGGAAGCTTCCATGATTAGCCCAAAAGTGAAAGAGGGCAACTTTCCCTGTTGTGCATATGTGTAAGGACCACGGTGTGAGTGTGTTGGCCATGACATGCATGTTTCCACACTACTGCCTCATCCTTTGCCTTTGTTTCTGACAGAAACGCATACAGTATTAACCTGCTGTTGTGCTGTCGCGCGGTAATTAAGTTAAGAAAAAATGTTTTTTTACTGCTGAAGACGGTGAGCAGCCAAATTGCTGGCTGAAGCTTTGTAACCAAGTTCAAGTTCAAGTTATGTTGCACGGTAGTCCGATCTCAGGCGCAGTAGCAAGCGAACTGGAAGGTTCCTTCAACTTAACGTCCCGTGGTAAAGTGTAACTATTTTCATTTTTACTCTTGCTGCTGTGCATATGTGTAGGGAACGGCAAATCATATGATGTTGACCAAAGACGAGTATGATATCATATGATATCATACACAAATCATATGATTTTATATCATATGATATGATGACCCAGGCCAAAGTTACCTAGTCAGACCGTCTATGATGATATCATATTGCCGATCCCTACAAATGTGCAAGGACCACGGTGCTGCTGTGCTGGCCATGACCTGCATGTAAGTGCAAAATCAATGAGCTTATCCGAGGACACGTACAGAGCTCACAAGGCACCCACACACAATCTTACCTGAGACAGGGCGACGTTGCTTGTCGGACATATCTGTCCCCATCTGTTCGAGGGCGCTTGCTTGAGCCAGCGCCTTCTAGCCTGTCAGCCCCCCGCCCACACCCACACATAATCATACCGGGTCAGGGCGACGTTGTTTATCACATTTGTCACTGTCCCCATCTCTGCCTCTGTCCCTGCCTTCGTCCTTGACTCTGTCTTTGTCTCTGTCCCCATCTGTGAGAGGGCGCTTGCTAGAGCAAGCGGACAACAATGCTTCTGGATCTAGGTAGGTTCTAGTGGTATACTTTTGGGCTACTCTTAGTAGCTTCCCGCCAGCTCCAATAGCCAGCCACAGGGCCAAGCCCAATGCTTGAAGCTGCATTGGAATGCTTGTTTTATCAGCTTTCACATGCACTGTCGCCGGGAGATATGAGACAGTGCTGGACACTGTAGATGACGACTGGGTGAGGTTCTGTTTATAGAACGAGACAATGTTACATGGTTGGGTCGGTCATTAATATGACCGACTCCAGGTCATAGAAGGCGAAACATAAGACCTAATGACAGTCATGTCTACACGTCTTCATGTGTAGACACTTGTTATACTCGATGTTATATCACGTATAACGGTATCAAGACAAGAGAAGGACAGCAAAAGAGTAATGTAGCAGAATGCTGACATGCACCCGCCAGCTTCAGGGTTGACTCAAGAACAGGGAAAGAGAGCTGCTTAGAAGCTGTGCTACGTGTAGCCAACAAATGAATGCAAGTTATACAATTATACTTGGTAAGTTATACAACAGGTATACTAAGTTATACAAACTCAATTATACAAACTAAGTTATACAACTATTTATCGCTAAATTGAGTGGCTTCTGGTTGTATAAATGCCGACTCCTGTCACCACAAGTAGAGACCTGGACAGCAGGGTCGTTCAAGAGGACCCCCGACTCCTGTCACCACAAGTAGAGACCTGAACAGCAGGGTCGTTCAGGAGGATCCCCGACTCCTGTCACCACAAGTAGAGACCTGGACAGCAGGGTCGTTCAAGAGGACCCCCGACTCCTGTCACCACAAGTAGAGACCTGGACAGCAGGGTCGTTCAGGAGGACCCCCGACTCCTGTCACCACAAGTAGAGACCTGGACAGCAGGGTCGTTCAGGAGGACCCCCGACTCCTGTCACCACAAGTAGAGACCTGGACAGCAGGGTCGTTCAGGAGGACCCCCGACTCCTGTCACCACAAGTAGAGACCTGGACAGCAGGGTCGTTCAGGAGGACCCCCAACTCTCATTCCCGAGACGGAGGCAATTGCATAGCCTCCTTCCTGATACGCAACCAATTTCACAGCCTGCGTCCTGAGATGGAACCTACCAGCATAGCTTGCGTCCTGACCCACAACCGACCCATGGGAGACGCAACCGGTCTGCAACCGACCTGTCTGCGATGCAACCAACCCACTGAAGCTGCATCTGCGACGAAACGGACCCTCCCCACATTGCGTCTCAGGATGCAACAGACCCTCTTTTGCCTGTGACGGAGGATCCTGAACAACCCTGCTGGACAGATCTATCTTCCAAGGCTTGAGTTTAAACCCTGTCACACTCCCTGGATACCGTGGCTATCGCACGGGGGATAGTTTTTTATTCTGCAGACAGCTAGAAACCAAATGTACGGCATATATAACCTTGTAACAAATATTTTGCTTTTTCTTCACCCCCTCCAACAGAAAGTAGGGAAGGGGCAAGGAAGGGTGGGGTGCAGGGTACTACATTTTGTCAAATTGGTCAGCGCTTTTCAGTGCATAAAGCGCAAAATCTGCGCGCTGCGCCCACAGGAGGTTGAAAAAACTGCGCGAAACACGCAGTTGGGCTCAAAAAGCGTGCGTGAAATCGCGCTGCCTTGCGCTTTGTAGTACCCTGGTGGGGTGGCCTACCAATCAAAGCGAGTGCCACCCACAAACTGGCCAGGGTCAGGGTACGTCCTGTTCCAGTCCTTCCCAGTGTATGGGTCTCCTATAGGGAACTCGGCAGTGACGTTCCATTCGTGGCCACACCTGTGTGCAGAGAGAGGGGGGAAGAGTGTGATGATGGTGGTGGTGGTGATAACGGTGGTGGTGGTGATGAGGATGGTGGTAGTGGTAGTGCTGGTGAGACTGAGAATGGTATGTTTGATGGTGATGGTGGTGAGTGGTGATGGTGTTGGTGGTGTTGGTGGTGGTGGGGGGAGGAGCATGTTTGATGGTGGTGGTGTTGATAACAGTGGTGGCGGTGGTGGTGATGGTGAAGATGAGGATGGTGGTAAGGATGACGACGAGGAAGCGGAGTGGTGGGTCTGGAGTGCGAGCACGTATCGTGTGGATGCCAAAATGTGTGTTTCCGTGTGTTTGTGGTGTGTGCGTGTGCACGTGTAAAATTGTGCTTGCTGCGCGTCGATGTGTGTGGACTTGGTTTTGTTTGGTGGTTTGGCTTGGTGATATGTACTGTGGTGAGGGAGGTTAAGCTGGTGATATGTTGTGTGGCGTGGTAGGTGGGTGGTGGTAGTGGTCAAGCAGTGAGGGGGGGCATTACCTGGCCACCCTATGATCTCTGACGTTGAAGCTCCCCGTTCCGACAAATGGCTCGATGGTTGAGCTCCTAGAAAAAACAAAGAAATTGCCGGGTTTGAATCCCCACGGGTGCGATTTAGTGTTGGCCATCGCTGTCAACCGCCATGGTAGCTTTGTACAGGTAAAGTAGCAGCCCGTTCCCTACCGCCGGAAGACGGGGCTCCCTTCACACCACGTCCCACTAGGCCTTATCATTATTTTTTCTGACGTTGAGGGAGCAAGCTGGCTGTTGTGTTGCATGGTTGGGTGTGGTAGTGAGGGGGGGCATTACCTTGGGAACCCACGCTTGCTGACGTTCAGGGAGCAACAAGGCGGGTGCCATGAGTACCGCCTGGGGTCCTCGTTGGTTGGCTGTCCATACTTCAGAGTCCATTCAAAGCCCTTGTTCAACATATCTGCGTGGGGAAGGGTTAGGGTGGGGTGGGGGAGGGTTAAGGAGGGAGTTTTAGGCGGAGCCCCCCTCTAGTAGGGGCATACGCCCCCACATGCGCCCGTTGTTTATCTTTCTGCGTGTGTTTTTGCCTTCTTGTTTTTTATGACACCCTTGCCCTAGTCCAGAGTTTGGCTGCCACTCAAGTTGTGGGCTACCTGGCCCTAGATTTGAGGCTGTAAACCCTGGCTTTTCCCCTGAGAACCAGAGTCTACCCGGTTCTAAGCATGAAGGACTAATAATTAGGGAAAGGCGAAGTTAGATCACATTAGTGAATAAATAATATTAGTGAATGTTAGATAATATTAGACTGACGAGCCGTCTCACCAGAAATTCGAATTTATTTGAAAAAATAATAGTATTGTGCCACTATAATAATATTAGTTAATATTAGTTTTTTTAACACTAATATTAGTTGCCCTTCGCTACCTATACACCTCCATCGCCTCTGCTGTTGACATACTTGCTAACTTGGCGGGCTTACCCCCCCTCCCCCCCCCCCCCCCCCCCCCCCCCCCCCCACACACACAAACACACTCACCTCTTGCTCTGCTAACCAGAGCCTGCCCATTGCGCAACATTGGAAACTTGTACTCCTGTGTCACCTCCTCTGCTGACATACTTGCTAACTTGGTCAGGCACTTGGTCAGCATAGGCGGGTAATTGATGCCGATCTCTCCCCCATCCACATAGCAGCGATAGTCAAGCAGTACCATGGGGTCAACCTTTTCCCTGAATGCATTGACATCCGCCTTGGGAACCTTATTGACTTGTAAGTTTCCGAAGGTGACAATTTCTTTTCTCCTTGTCCCGGGCAAGAAAATGGAATCGACACCACATCGTGCCCAAGTGTACTGCAAGGCCTATGTTGTTCAGGATGTGGTGTAGTATTTAGTTTGTTGTTTGGTGAAGAGGTTAGTTTGTGGTGTGATGTGATGAGGTGTTTTCTTTAGTTTGGTGTTTGATGTGGTGTGATGTGGTGGTATGAATGTATAGGTTTGCGGTGTGATGTGATGATGTGCAGTATTTTGTTCGTCCCATGCAAGAAATCAGGATCAGTACCACAACATATCCAGCCAAGATTTCAAGCTTCCAGTCTGTTGATGACTTTGGTGTTGCCATGCTCATTGCTGGACATGTTTGGGCATCACACTGCATCATTGTGCATCTACTTCAGAAACTAGTACTTTAGAACTCAAGAAGCATAATATTGAACAAGTCCTATGCAGCGTCGCAAGCGATGCGGAAAATTGGTGGAGTGTGTTGGCAACGGAACGAAAGGTTGCAACGATGGAACTGACCGAAGCGAGTTAGTTACTCGACCGTTGGCTGACGTGTCAGGCTTCAAAATTTTTTTTTGTCGGAGGGACAGATGGGTAAACATGGGGGCTCCCGCCCCTTTGAAGAGGGGGCTCCGCCAAAAAATATAGACAGAGCGCCGTGTAAGCCGGAGTTTTCCAACTGATAATAATTTAATACCTGTAAGTTGTCGATCATAATAATTTCATATCTGTTTATTGTCGATTATAATAATTTCATACCCATTAGTTGTCAATCATAATAATTTCATACCCATTAGTTGTCAATCATAATTATTTCTTACCTGCAAGTTGTCGATGACCTTGATGTTACCTTGCTCGTTGACGAACACGTTTTGAGGATGTCTATAACACTGGCTAGTCAAAAGGTCCATGAGGGCTACTTCAGCTACTTGTGTCTTGTTCAGTTTGAGCTGTGGGTGGAGGGTAGAGGGGGGATTGTGAAAGGGTGCATGGAGGGTGGTGGGGAGTGGAGGGTAGGGGGTGGAACGTGGAGGAGTGTCTATCGCACTGTGATGGCTGATCAGCAGGTCCATGAGGGGAACCTCGACCTCTTGTGCCTTGTTCAGTTCGACCTGTGGGTGGAGGGTAGAGGGGGGAATGTGAAAGGGTGCATGGAGGGTGGTGGGGAGTGGAGGGTATGGGGTGGAACGTGGAGGAGTGTCTATCGCACTGTGATGGCTGATCAGCAGGTCCATAAGGGGAACCTCGACCTCTTGTGCCTTGTTCAGTTTGAGCTGTGGGTGGAGGGTAGAGGGGGGAATGTGAAAGGGTGCATGGAGGGTGGTGGGGAGTGGAGGGTATGGGGTGGAACGTGGAGGAGTGTCTATCGCACTGTGATGGCTGATCAGCGGGTACATAAGGGGAACCTCGACCTCTTGTGCCTTGTTCAGTTCTACCTGTGGGTGGAGGGTAGAGGGGGGAATGTGAAAGGGTGCATGGAGGGTGGTGGGGAGTGGAGGGTATGGGGTGGAACGTGGAGGAGTGTCTTTCGCACTGTGATGGCTGATCAGCAGGTCCATGAGGGGAACCTCGACCTCTTGTGCCTTGTTCAGTTCGACCTGTGGGTGGAGGGTAGAGGGGGGAATGTGAAAGGGTGCATGGAGGGTGGTGGGGAGTGGAGGGTATGGGGTGGAACGTGGAGGAGTGTCTATCACACTGTGATGGCTGATCAGCGGGTACATAAGGGGAACCTCGACCTCTTGTGCCTTGTTCAGTTCTACCTGTGGGTGGAGGGTAAAGGGGGGAATGTGAAAGGGTCGATGGAGCGTGGTGGGGAGTGGAGGGTATGGGGTGGAACGTGGGAGGAGTGTCTATCGCACTGTGATGGCTGATCAGCAGGTCCATGAGGGGAACCTCGACCTCTTGTGCCCTTGTTCAGTTCGACCTGTGGGTGGAGGGTAGAGGGGGGAATGTGAAAGGGTGCATGGAGGGTGGTGGGGAGTGGAGGGTATGGGGTGGAACGTGGAGGAGTGTCTATCGCACTGTTATGGCTGATCAGGCGGGTCCATGAGGGGAACCTCGACCCTCTTGTGCCTTGTTCAGTTCGACTGTGGGTGGAGGGTAAAGGGGGGAATGTGAAAAGGGTCGATGGAGCGTGGTGGGGAGTGGAGGGTATGGCGGTGGAAGTCGAGGAGTGTCTATCGCACTGTGATGGCTGATCAGCGGGTACATAAGGGAACCTCGACCTCTTGTGCCTTGTTCAGTTCGACCTGTGGGTGGAGGGTTTAGAGGGGGAGGGAATGTGAAAGGGTCGATGGAGCGTGGTGGGGAGTGGAGGGTAGGGGGGGTGGAACGTGGAGGAGTGTCTATCGCACTGTGATGGCTGATCAGCGGGTACATAAGGGGAACCTCGACCTCTTGTGCCTTGTTCAGTTCGACCTGTGGGTGGAGGGTAAAGGGGGGAATGTGAAAGGGTGCATGGAGGGTGGTGGGGAGTGGAGGGTATGGGGTGGAACGTGGAGGAGTGTCTATCGTCTGTGATGGCTGATCAGCGGGTACATAAGGGGAACCTCGACCGCCTATGCCTTGTTCAGTTCGACCTGTGGGTGGAGGGTAAAGGGGGGAATGTGAAAGGGTGCATGGAGGGTGGTGGGGAGTGGAGGGTCTGGGGTGGAACGTCGAGGAGTGTCTATCGCACTGTGATGGCTGATCAGCAGGTCCATGAGGGGAACCTCGACCTCTTGTGCCTTGTTCAGTTCTACCTGTGGGTGGAGGGTAGAGGGGGGAATGTGAAAGGGTCGATGGAGCGTGGTGGGGAGTGGAGGGTATGGGGTGGAACGTGGAGGAGTGTCTATCGCACTGTGATGGCTGATCAGCGGGTACATAAGGGGAACCTCGACCTCTTGTGCCTTGTTCAGTTCTACCTGTGGGTGGAGGGTAGAGGGGGGAATGTGAAAGGGTGCATGGAGGGTGGTGGGGAGTGGAGGGTATGGGGTGGAACGTCGAGGAGTGTCTATCGCACTGTGATGGCTGATCAGCGGGTACATAAGGGGAACCTCGACCTCTTGTGCCTTGTCGAGTTCGACCTGTGGGTGGAGGGTAGAGGGGGAATGTGAAAGGGTCGATGGAGGGTGGTGGGGAGTGGAGGGTAGGGGGTGGAACGTGGAGGAGTGTCTATCGTCTGTGATGGCTGATCAGCGGGTACATAAGGGGAACCTTGACCTCTTGTGCCTTGTTCAGTTCGACCTGTGGGTGGAGGGTAGAGGGGGGAATGTGAAAGGGTGCATGGAGGGTGGTGGGGAGTGGAGGGTATGGGGTGGAACGTCGAGGAGTGTCTATCGCACTGTGATGGCTGATCAGCAGGTCCATGAGGGGAACCTCGACCTCTTGTGCCTTGTTCAGTTTGACCTGTGGGTGGAGGGTAGAGGGGGGAATGTGAAAGGGTCGATGGAGCGTGGTGGGGAGTGGAGGGTATGGGGTGGAACGTGGAGGAGTGTCTATCGCACTGTGATGGCTGATCAGCGGGTACATAAGGGGAACCTCGGCCTCTTGTGCCTTGTTCAGTTTTACCTGTGGGTGGAGGGTAGAGGGGGGAATGTGAAAGGGTGCATGGAGGGTGGTGGGGAGTGGAGGGTAGGGGGTGGAACGTGGAGGAGTGTCTATCGTCTGTGATGGCTGATCAGTGGGTACATAAGGGGACCTCGACCTCTTGTGCCTTGTTCAGTTCTACCTGTGTGTGGAGGGTAGAGGGGGGAATGTGAAAGGGTGCATGGAGGGTTGGTGGGGAGTGGAGGGTATGGGGTGGAACGTGGAGGAGTGTCTATCGCACTGTGATGGCTGATCAGCAGGTCCATGAGGGGAACCTCGACCTCTTGTGCCTTGTTCAGTTCGACCTGTAGGTGGAGGGTAGAGGGGGGGAATGTGAAAGGGTGCATGGAGGGTGGTGGGGAGTGGAGGGTATGGGGTGGAACGTGGAGGAGTGTCTATCGTCTGTGATGGCTGATCAGCGGGTACATAAGGGGAACCTCGACCTCTTGTGCCTTGTTCAGTTCGACCTGTGGGTGGAGGGTAGAGGGGGGGGAATGTGAAAGGGTTGCATGGAGGGTGGTGGGGAGTGGAGGGTATGGGGGTGGAACGTGGAGGAGTGTCTATCGCACTGTGATGGCTGATCAGCAGGTCCATGAGGGGAACCTCGACCTCTTGTGCCTTGTTCAGTTTTGACCTGTGGGTGGAGGGTAGAGGGGGGAATGTGAAGGGTCGATGGAGCGTGGTGGGGAGTGGGGGTATGGGGTGGAACGTGGAGGAGTGTCTATCGCACTGTGATGGCTGATCAGCGGGTACATAAGGGGAACCTCGACCTCTTGTGCCTTGTTCAGTTCTACCTGTGTGTGGAGGGTAGAGGGGGGGAATGTGAAAGGGTGCATGGAGGGTGGTGGGGAGTGGAGGGTAGGGGGTGGAACGTGGAGGAGTGTCTATCGTCTGTGATGGCTGATCAGCGGGTACATAAGGGGAACCTCGACCTCTTGTGCCTTGTTCAGTTCGACCTGTGGGTGGAGGGTAGAGGGGGGAATGTGAAAGGGTGCATGGAGGGTGGTGGGGAGTGGAGGGTATGGGGTGGAACGTGGAGGAGTGTCTATCGCACTGTGATGGCTGATCAGCAGGTCCATGAGGGGAACCTCGACCTCTTGTGCCTTGTTCAGTTCGACCTGTGGGTGGAGGGTAGAGGGGGGAATGTGAAAGGGTGCATGGAGGGTGGTGGGGAGTGGAGGGTATGGGGTGGAACGTGGAGGAGTGTCTATCGCACTGTGATGGCTGATCAGCGGGTACATAAGGGGAACCTCGACCTCCTGTGCCTTGTTCAGTTCGACCTGTGGGTGGAGGGTAAAGGGGGGAATGTGAAAGGGTCGATGGAGCGTGGTGGGGAGTGGAGGGTATGGGGTGGAACGTGGAGGAGTGTCTATCGCACTGTGATGGCTGATCAGCGGGTACATGAGGGGAACCTCGACCTCTTGTGCCTTGTTCAGTTCGACCTGTGGGTGGAGGGTAGAGGGGGGAATGTGAAAGGGTGCATGGAGGGTGGTGGGGAGTGGAGGGTATGGGGTGGAACGTGGAGGAGTGTCTATCGTCTGTGATGGCTGATCAGCGGGTACATAAGGGGAACCTCGACCTCTTGTGCCTTGTTCAGTTCTACCTGTGGGTGGAGGGTAGAGGGGGGAATGTGAAAGGGTGCATGGAGGGTGGTGGGGAGTGGAGGGTATGGGGTGGAACGTGGAGGAGTGTCTATCGTCTGTGATGGCTGATCAGCGGGTACATAAGGGGAACCTTGACCTCTTGTGCCTTGTTCAGCTTGAGCTGTGGGTGGACAATCACACACAAACACACCAACAAACTCTCCCACACAATCATAGACACACACACAAACACATAGACACACACACAAACACACCAACAAACTCTCCCACACAAACATAGACACACACACAAACACATAGACACACACAAACAAAGACACACACACAAACACACCAACAAACTCTCCCACACAAGCATAGACACACACATAAACACACACAAACATAGACACACACATAAACACACACAAACATAGACACACACAAACACACAAACAAACTCTCCCACACAAACATAGACACACACACAAACACATAGACACACACATAGACGCACACAGACACATACACACACACCTGAAGCAGGTCCATCAGTGCCTTGGTCGACTTGGAGAGCTGGTTTATGGAGATTCCGTCAGCCTTCTCCATCCACAAACCATTCCACCAGATGTGCACTCCGTACCCAGGAACGATCGCATCTACTGAGTGGATCCAAACCTGCGACATTAGTAATCCAATGAGGGTTGTTTGTTGAGGACAATCACAACACGACATGACACAAAACGGCACAGGCAGCACGACACTGCACAGCACAAACCAGCACACCTGGTCACACCATGACACAACACAAACAATAGGGAAAGATAGCACAACACAATAATGGGAAGACATAACACATCACAACATGCCCCGCTCCTCTTCCCTCCATTTCATTTCCCCTCCCTTCTCCCCTCCCTCAATTATTTGAACCCTCACCATACATTTCCTCTTCCTAGAAGCCTTTGCCCCCCCCCCCCCCCCCCCCCCCCCACACACACTCACATATGCCTCCCATCCATCCATCCTTCCCTTCCACACATCCCTCCCTTCCCACCCTCCCTATATTGCATCCCACCTCCCTCCCTCCATCTGCCCATCCCTTCCTCCATTTCTTAACCCCCAGTTTTCCCTCCATCCATTTCAACCCCCCTCCCTAAATTCCCCCCCCCCCCCCCCCCCCCCCCCCTTCGTCCATCCTCCATCCCTCATTCCTTTACAAACCGCTGCCCCCCTCCCTCCCATCCTCCTCGATTTCACCCCATCTCCCTCTCTCCCTACCTCTATTTTCACCCCTCTCCCTCCCTCCATTTCACACCCCCTACCTGCCTCCCTCTCTCCCTCCCTCCCCCCACCCTTCATTCACACACGCTCACCTTATATGTTGCATGCATCAATCCACTCTATTTCCACCCCCCTCCCTCCCTCAATTTCACCCCCCTACCTGCCTCCCTCCCCCCCCTCCCCCCCCCCTCATTCACACACGCTCACCTTAGATGTTGCATGCATCAATCCACTATATGAAACCCCCTCCCTCCCTCCCTCCCTCCCCCCCTCCCCTCCCCCCCCCCTCATTCACACACACTCACCTAAGATGTTGCATGCATCAATCCACTATATGAACCCCCCTCCCTCACTCCCTCCCCCTCATTCACACACACTCACCTTAGATGTTGCATGCATCAATCCACTCTATGAAACCCCCTCCCTCCCTCCCCCGCCCTCATTCACACACACTCACCTTAGATGTTGCATGCATCAATCCACTCTATGAACCCCCCTCCCTCACTCCCCCCCCCTCATTCACACACGCTCACCTTAGATGTTGCATGCATCAATCCACTATATGAACCCCCCTCCCTCCCTCCCCCCCCCTCATTCACACACACTCACCTTAGATGTTGCATGCATCAATCCACTATATGAAACCCCCTCCCTCCCTCCCCCCCCCTCATTCACACACACTCACCTAAGATGTTGCATGCATCAATCCACTATATGAACCCCCCTCCCTCACTCCCTCCCCCTCATTCACACACACTCACCTTAGATGTTGCATGCATCAATCCACTATATGAAACCCCCTCCCTCCCTGCCCCCCCCTCATTCACACACGCTCACCTTAGATGTTGCATGCATCAATCCACTATATGAACCCCCCTCCCTCCCTCCCCCCCCCCTCATTCACACACACTCACCTTAGATGTTGCATGCATCAATCCACACTCCTCCACTACAGACTGTTGAGCAAGCAAGAATTGGTTATCTCGCATTTCCTGCCGATCTCTCTTGCAGGCCCAGTTCACGACCTTGTTAATCCTCTTGTCGATGGGCATGCACCACACCTTGACCATCACTTTGCCATTGCTGGCCCCGATGTCCTGCCTGCTACCAACAGGAAGAGCTGGGGAGGTGGGTGGTTTTGGTGTTAGTGTTGAACCACTCCACTCCCCCCCCCCCCCCCCCCCCCCACTCCCCCGCCTCCCCCCCCCCCCCCCCACTTGCGCAGACACAAACATACCCCCCCACACACACCCAAACGCACACCCAAACACACAGCCCACATCCACTACCCCCCCCCCCCCCCCCCCCCCCCCCCCCCCCCACACACACACACACAAACCCACACACCACCTCCACTGCCCCCCCCCCTCCCCCCACCCCCCCCCAACCCACACCCTAGGAATATTCATCAGTCCCGATGGTCTGAAGATTAAGCTCTCTATCAAGTTTTTCCATCTTTCACCTCGTACACTGCTATATTTTTTATTTTCGGCGCTAAACGGCCAGCGGCAGTCGGTCGGCCCTCATTAGCACGCACGATGCAGCAGTGCATGGAGGGATGAAGCATGCAGCATGAAGGTGGTGCATCTCACATGGTGGTGGGTATGCTGGGCTCATCTAACTTGCATGCACATGTGGGCGGGGGGAGGTGGGTGGGGGTGGGTGGGGGTTACCTGTGGGTTTTTTGTTCATGCATTTTGTTTTTACATGTAGGGTGCTAGAGACAAGGGGCTGGAGGCATCCAAGTGAGCATGTGTGGCCATGGCACACACCAACACCAGAATAGCACACCATTTCATGCAGTCTGGACTTCTACATACATGCATGCATGCAACATGGGATTTGGGGAGGGGGTGCATTTTAGCATGCCCCAAACACTAGGGACTTTTATTTCCGCAATATATAGCGATTGCTAGTTTTGACCCCGTTTTAGCTAAATTATCGCTATAAAAAAAGTAAACAATTTTTTTTTTTTTTTTTTTTTGCCCTCAATGGCCTGCTTAATGGCCCTAAAAAGCTACAAAAAGCTACAGAAAGCACTACAATGCTGTCCCTGGAGGAGGCCTAAAACCATAAAGCTACAAGACACCCACTTTCAGATTTGAAAATAAATCACTGCCAAACACCCATGTTAGTTGACTAGCACAATGGGGACAAATCGGTAACTGGTTTACATCTGCCTTGTCAATGCTTATTAAAATATGATGGGCCATGCTTACAGATCATCACGTACCCACTCATACTGCCTGTGTTGTTTAAGAATGTCACTGGCCTGTTTTGTTATTTTACAAAAATCCAAAGATTCTTGAACAAGCCTACCCCAACCACACACAGACATATGCACACCCCGCCCCATCTCACAGACTCACTAGTAGGGGTCAGCTATGTTATATAATACTAGTGAATAAATAATATTAAATAATATTAGTCGGACCAGCCATCTCACCAGAATTTCGAATTTATTTGAAAACCTAATATCATTGTGGCACTGTAATAATGTTAGTTAATAATAATTTAAAACAGTTATATTAGTTGCCGTTCCCAACTCACTTGCTGTAAAAACCCACTCATTCGATGCTCCCTGTTCTTCGCTAAAGTTCTTGCCAAACGCCACCGTCGGTTTCAGCGTATTTAAGCTGGTTGTGCAACCATAACAGTGTGTGCAGTTGGGAAGCAGCTTCTTGGCAGCAATATCAGCCATAGTTGGAATAATGCGTTTATGTTTTGCCTCAAGGGGGGTACCCCCGAATTTTAGGGCGTGAATCCGATCCAGCGCATCTCCTTCCTGATCCACTATTTCCTCATGCTCCTTGTCCTTATATTCCAGGAGGGTACGAAGCTAGGGTAGAGAGCGGTGTAGGAAATGGTTTCGTTTAGGTTGGATTGGGTTGGGATGGCACCATACGGGGTGATGCAGTATGCAATGGGGAAAGGTGTGTGTGTGGGGGGGGGGAGGGTGGGGGGGGGATTCTACTCATATTCAAGGTGGCACTGTTGAGAGAGGGGTAGGGGATGGGTACGTTTTGTTTTATTGCGTTTTGGATGGTGTTGGATGGGAAGGGATAGCATGCTATGGGGAGGGGGGGGATTCTACTCATATTCAAGGTGGCACTGTTGAGAGAGGGGTGGGGGATGGGTAAGTTTTGTTTTATTGCGTTTTGGATGGTTTTTGATGGGAAGGGATAGCATGCTGTAAGAGGGGGGGGGGGGGGGGGGGGGGGGGGGGGGGGTACCAGTTCATTGGGGCTATTTGATTTGGAATGATTATGTTCCTGCCAAAGACAGCGTGTAGCCTTCAAAGGCTGAAGCTATGTAACCAAGTTCAAGTTATGGGGGTTATAAAGACTACTGAAGATCCGCTTTAGAAGCACTTGGGTGAACCCCAAGAAAACAACAGAGGTTGAATTCCAGGTGAACGTATTTGATATCAAGTATGAATTAGCTTTCGCTAACTTGAGCAATGTTAGCTGAAATTTATGTTTTAAATCCGAAAGACGAAACAACATACATGCGATGAGGCCAGAGGCTTATGTATACATACAATATAATGCATACATAGTAATATAGGTCTACATCCCTCCTGAATCACTGGGAAGGATAGGCGATTCCAAATATCAACAATTAGACAGTTAATTAATGCTACAACTGTATATATTGCATTGATATTTATTTTTGGTCGGAAGTCACACATCACAATTTAGGGATATATTTTATACATTTAAATATCTTTTAAGTATCTATATTTGTATTTAATTTAATACATATTTTTTAATTTATATATAGTAAAATTAGCTCAATTATAAACGCATCACATAATACTTAGTTTTATGGGACCTGGGGGTATCACTCTTGATGCTGTAATGGGAGACCCACCTCCTGGGGTGAAATCCTTCCACAACTTAAACAAATAATTTGGGGTATCCATCTACCACATTATGGTCGCATTCGTTTACTTGAAACTCAAACAGAAGTAAAAAAACGCTTTGCTCAATAAATCCATTAACTACTTATTTAAAAGGGAGCATATTGAGATTTGATTAAGCCCTAGCTACCAATCTTTGAAGGGGGCTATGGAACAAGAGAGTACAATGGAAAATGGTACAATGGAAAATGGTTAACAGTCATAGCTCTATAGCAGAGAGTAACAATACAAATTAAAAAGCCGGAGGTATTTACAATGGGAAAATACTTCCGCCTTCATAACTTGGAGATTCGCCGGCTCTATATTAATCAAACACATATTGAGAAGAAATATAATTCCATCGCACTGTGTGTGTTTGTGTGTGCGTATGGTGGGAATATTGAGCATACATGCAATCCAGCGCTTGCTGCCTGAATTCCAGCAGCCAATGAGTCCCACTCAAGTTTATGTAGATCCAACCCAAACGCATCACTATGCCCCTTGGCTTTCATCTCATTGAACATCATGTTCAGGTGCTCATCTGTCAGCAGGTCAGCTGGATCAGCCGGTCGCTCCTGGTGTCCATCCCCGTTTAAATTGAAACTAAGCATTTCTCGTTGTCGTCGATGCGCCTGGCCTGGGTTTATTTCGCATGATTCACACAAGTTGCATTTGCTGACGTGCGGTATGTCCCTGCTGAGGGCTATATGCGTGACGCTGCGACTAGAAGAGAAAGAGACTAGAGCGACAACTACCCAAATCGTAAGTGCAGCAAGAAGCGCGAGGGAGAGGACCAAGCTCCTCGAGGCCATTTCTGAGCGAGATTTCACAAATCGCTTCCCAGTTTGGGTTAAAGCTAGCGTCAAGGGAAAGGGGTCCAAAAGGATGTAGGATATATTGCATGCCTTCAGTTCTGGCTATGGAGGGTTGGAATAGACGGGTAGCGATGATGGCTGCTGATCTGGGATGCCATTTATGAAGGAACGTTGTGCGTGAGGGAAGAAAGTGTTCAGCTTTCCTTTCCGGACTCTTACCAGAATGGTACCCGAATGCGGTACTTGCAAGGGCAGTGCATGGGCCAGAGGGGCATGGGCAGTACGACAGTGGAGGCGTTCCGTTAGCCAACACTCCCCGCATTTTTTTCGCGTCGCTTGCGAGCTGCATAGGACTTGTTCAACGGCTTATCACAGGATCGAGGCGATACCGATAGATAGAGAGCCATCTCAGGAGAGAGCTGACTGAAGGTAATAGTGCATTATTATGCCTAAAATGGGTTGTCCCATCCGAAAGTACCAAGAGCCGAACGCCTTTGCATGGGTTGGCCCATTTTCCAGCTTGCACTTGTATCCAAGTTTGTTTGTTTTATCCTGTGCATTTGTCCCCATTTGGCATAATCAGAGGCAGGCATGACGTTAGGCTTGTACCATGGGAAGAGGTGTTGGTGTAGTGGTGTTGGTGTTCGGGATGCTCAAAAGTAACCAGCCACGTGAGCATAAGTAACCGAACCACTATTACATGGGCTTGGACTGCTCCCATTTCCTAGTCACTTTGACCCGAGGGTAACCGCTTCCAGGTCTGGATGGGTGACACCCACATCTTGCTTGGGTGGGTGGTATTAGCATCAATTGCGGTTCACTCAATCGTTTTATGTCTTGGTGACTACTAATGTACTTCCTTAGCACTATCGGTACAGACAGTAACTCCTTTTTTGTCAGTTTTGTGTCAGCTTCCCGTAGACTGTGTCATCCTTCATGACATAGTGACAGCTTCATGTAGGCTGCGTCACCGGTTCCCCTGAAACGCGCGGTATAGCCTGTACCCTAATTAGGTTCCAGGCTTCCGCCCCTTTCCTCCGCTGGTGCCCTTTGGTGGTTCCCCAGTCATTGAAAAGTATTATCATCTCCGTGCGTGTATAGATTGGCGCGTCTGACCGTGCAAGCATCTGTCCACTCTTTGAAGTGTTTAAGCTGATAGGTTATACGGTCCATCAAACTATCCCCTACTTTATACCATGCAACTTCCGCGTGGACCTCCCGCCGGCTTCGAGAAGCTCCATAAACAAAATGGTCCTTCTTGGTCGAGGGGTATGCGCCATGTCATTGTGAGCAATGGCTGCGACCCAGTCCTTCCTAAGGAGCCGAAGGTCCCTAATGATTGGCTTGATGTGCGCGCACCTACGGCCTCTGCTGCCGAAGAAGAGTTTCCTTCCGCCATCGTGGAAGCCACCCCCCCTCACCATTCCTCCAACTTTCCTGCTCCTTCTTCTACTGTCCAATTCCTCTCTCCTGAGGTGGAGGACGTTCTTATGACCCTCTGTGATGTTCAGACCTAAATCATTGCCTACTCTTCGGGTCCGGCGCCTCCTACCGCTCGCTTCTAGGGTGGCCACATCTTTGATGCCGATCTGACTGAGGACGAGATGGAGGATGATGATGATGATGACGACTTGAAGAGTGCTACGAGCACGGACAATGGTGGAGGCACTCCGTCTACATCTACTCGAGACTTTGCTGCTGCTCCTGTCTCGCCGGTGTTTGATGCTGTGCCTAAGAAACCGGCCGTGCAGGAGGTGGCATTCTCCAAGCCGTCTAAGCTGTCTTCTACTGCTTTCGTCACGGCTGCTCTTCCCCTCGAGCGCTCTGCCACTGGCTATAATCTGCGCTCTGGACCTGGGACTTCAGCTTCGCAGGAGCCACCGCCTCCTCCTATGGAGACGCCACCTCCTGCCCCTCCCCCTCCCATGGGACTGCCCCTGTCTTGTCAAGCTTGGGAGCATCTGCTCACTGGAGGACCTGCTCCGGACCTGACATTGAGGAACTATCGCCTTGTCCGTCGGGCTCAAGTGGATGCTGGATCCCTGGATCGCATCCTGTTCGGTAGGCTCAGTGTTCCGCTCTCTCATCAGGATAATAAAGATAGCAATGGTTGTGCTTCTCGTGTGATGGTTCTCAGTAAGCTAGGACAGCAATGTCGCCTTTTTCTAGGGCCTCTTCCTGTAGGAATTAGGTACCCTCCTAATTCTGGTGTTACTTTAGGAGCTGGGTGGCGCGCTGCTGCCAAGAAGGTAGGCTACCAGTTTGTGAAACAGCCTTTCCCTCGCTGTCCTGTTGAGCCTGACTTTGAGCTGTTAGTGCGCTATGCCAAGTCCCTAATGAGTGAGATCAGGAACATAGATGATCAGCGCGCGTATGACGCTGGTCTAGCCGCATAGTACTTTCTGGCAGTTGGAATTATTATGATTCGCTGTCTGCTGCTGCTGCTTCTTCTTCTGGACGCCCTGCTGCCTCTTCGGCCTCTCGTGGTGAGTCCTCTGTTGATCCTGCTCTGTTGGGACTGAGTGCACTGCCCCTGCCCCGTCAGGAATTCATGGTCTTGTCCATGATGCTCGCCCACATGACAGAGGACCTTGTCAAGGTGTATCAGGATTTTTCAACACCTCGGGATATCTTTTTGGATATCCGGAGGTGAAATTCCGATACACTCTCTGCCGAGGTGCCTCTGTTGGTGGGTGAGCTTCGTGATGCAGTGATGCGCCCTGATGAGCGCGTCGATGATTTCTTTTGCAAGGTTCGGGGTTACTGCTCTAATCTCCGAGGTGCTCGGTCACCAGTTACTTAGCACTACGCCATACATGGGTATCATCATTGGGGGTACTACTCGACTCTCTGTATATCAAGTACGGTATGATGCGCCACCTGGGGGTTCCTCTAGATTACTGGATCTGTCTCAATGAGTATAGGAACATTGATATCCTGAACATAGCGCTCCCCAAGACGGACTCCAGGCATCCTGGGTGGTCCCGGGACTCTCCCCACTCTCCTGCCAATGCTGCTTTTAAGCATGGGCAGGGATTTGGTGCTCAGGGTTCCGGTTCCGCCAAGCGATTCCTGTAGTGCAACCGGGGACCCTGCCCCAACAAGCGGACCCACAAGGAGGAGAACTGTTGGACGAAACATCCGCATCTGCGAAGGGGCAAGGATGGTGCACTGAGTAAAGCACCCGTGCCCATCAACTTGGCCCTTCCAGCTACGCTGACTTCGAAGCAGTTGTCCTCCCTGCAGGCCCAGATTGATGGGTATGCTTTGTCCAAGAAGTAGGTAGGAAGCAGGGTACTACTAAGCGCGCGCGGCGAGCGCGGCCCGCGCTGCCTTTTTGAGCCCATCTGCGCGTTTCGCGCAGTTTTTATCAACCCTTGTGCGCGGAGCGCGCTGCTTTTTTGAATACCACAGCGCTTTCCTATTTTCACTCACTCAGAGAAAGTGCAGAAAAGCGCAGAAACCGCTGTCCCCACGTGCGCTTTCTCATTTTTTGAGTGTGAGTCATCGAGTGACTCAAGGGCTGGATTGCCCTCCGGGATTTAAATTGTGTGACAGCCAATGACCATCGGTTATCGCCATGGAAGCTGCCAGGTAGGGGGACTCTCAGGCCGTCGAATTTGAACACTAAGAGGTCGTTCACACGGGACTGGTTTATTTGGGTTTGGGTTTGGGTTTGGGTTTGGTTTGATGTTAACCTGCCGCGTCGTCAGAGGGGGTTAGCCGAAGATTAGCCGAGGTTAGCCCAAACCCGCCCAAACCCATGAATTTCGTTCGGACGGCATTCCAGAGCTTCTTGTCAGTTGGAAAAGTTTGAACATTTTGAATTGCCGATCCGCAGCAGGAGCGCTCAAATCAAGCAGGCGATAATGTGAGGAAGGCGGAAGCTGCGTCTCCTCATACTGCGTATCACGCTAGTACTGAGTATCACGCTACTACTGCTGCATCTCATGCTGGCGTGGATCTGCAGGTGGCGGCCCATCCAGATCGGACCCTTCCATACAGCGCAGTGAATATTATAGATGGCTCGAAAGGGAGGACGGTTTCGAAAACAAGCGGCTGAAGGAAATGCGGCGCAATTTATCGCAACAGAAACAACGAACAACACGTGTGCGACATAACCATAATCATAACCCAAACGTGGGGGGTGGGGGGGGGGGGTGGGGGGGGGGCACGTTTGGGTTTGGGTTTGGGTTAGCATTTTGCATTTGGTTAACTAATTTGACCCAAACGAACGCGTCAATTTTTTCCCGTGTGAACGGAAAAAAGTTTGGATGTACGACAGAAACGCCCAACTACCACTTAACACAAACCCAAACCAGTCCCGTGTGAACGACCTCTAACAGAAACAACCGAACAGACATCTTGATAACTGAACCTGTAGGCTCTGTCGAAGCAGTTCTAATGTCTTCAAGTCCCTCATCCCTTCTCGAGGGATCATTCAGCGCTAACGCTCCTTAGCCCCACCCCTGCCCCAGCCCCGCCCCGCCCCTGCTGCCGCCATTTCGTCACTGCTCTAGTCTGATAGTCTCCTCCCCCCGCACCAAACGAAAGTTTGTTTGCTTATGAATCGACCAGTCGAGTAGTCAAACCTGCCGAATTGCTGAAAACTTCAAGTTTCTAAACTACTCCTTTTCCCCTGTGCAGTCCTCCTCCCACTCCTCCTCCATCGCCTGCTGCTCCTCCTCGCTCCTCCTCCGCGCTCTTCCTCCTCATGATGAATGCCCTCTGGCCTCCCGTTCCACGTTCCTTGTTTGCACTCGCCTTTTGCTCATTTGCTCTCGTTCGTTGTTGCCCGCGTGGAATTGAACCGAGAAGGAAGCTGGGTGAAGGGGTGGGACAGGCAGGCCGGGGCGCATGTGATGGCCGGCGGGGAGGGGGAGGGGGGGGGGGGGGGGGGGGGGGGGGGGGGGGGGGGGGGGGGCATGCGACCACGCTTTGCCTCTGCCTGGATGCTGTCTCCATAGTCGGCTTAACTGTCTTGTATACCGTGAACCGAGCGTCAGCCTATGCGATTCGACGCAGTTTCCTCGAGTCGTTTCTACCTACTACGCGCTATCCTAAACTCCTGATCCGATCGATCCAGCCCTCTACTCCAGAGCGCAGAAAATAGCGCACAAAAAGCGCAGGAAAGCGCAGAAGTGTTTTACCAGAAGAGTGAAGAAAGCGCTTTTTTTATTTTGAGGAGCGCTTTTTTTCACAGCCCAGTTTTATTTTTGGGCTGTGCGCTCACCGCGCAGTTTTATTTTTTGCCTGTGCGCTTAAGTGCTGGTCAATTTGGCCATAAGTAGTACCCTGGCAGGAAGCCCTGTCCTATTCTCTTGCCACACGAAGTTTTCAAACGTGTGTAGCCCGAGCCTTTCTGAGGGTGTCTGGCATGTGGATTCTGGAGCTGGATTGTCTATCACTGGTGACCTGTCCCTGTTCACAGTGTATAATGCTTCTCTTAATGGGCCAGCAGTTCGATTTGGTGATGGTGTGGTTCAACGGTCAGAGGGTAGTGGATCCATCGTTTTATGCAGTGATTGGTTACCAACACCAATCACTCTATCCAATGTTCTCTACATCCCTCACTGTCCGGTGAACCTCCTGTCAGTAAATGCTGTGGCTCACTCTCATCACTGCAAGATTTTTTTGATAGTCATAGCTGTACTGCCACACAGGCCTCTTCTGTTCTCTGGTCTTTTCCTGCCTCAAGTGATGGTGTGTACAAGTTTACCTGTAGGCCTTGTACCACTCCCAGTGGGTGTTCCTTTGGTGCTGACCCTTATCCAGTCTTTGCACTTGATGTTGATGAGGATGGTGGAGTTATTATCCCTACTACCCCTGAATGGCTATGGCATAGGTGGCTGGGTCACCCTGGCTATGACGCCATGCACAAGCTTGTCAGAGGTAAGATGGTTAAGAACTTACCCCTCATCGAAAAGCAAGTGAAGAGACTGGCTAAGATCCCTTGTGATACTTGTCAGAAGGCAAAGGCTAAACGTTTGCCTTTTCCTAAAGAAAGCAAAACAGAGATCCGTGCACCTCTGCAACGCCTGCACTTAGATATCATGGGACCTGTCCATATTAGGGGCTTGCGTGGGGAGTTTTATATCCTGTGTCTCACAGATCAATACTCTGGCTATGCTGAGGTATTGGCCTTGAGGTCCAGGGATGAGGCTCCCTTAGCAGTTCAGACTACCATCCTTAGATGGATGACTCAGCTACATGGGTTTGTTTTCAAATGTCTGAGGTCTGACAGGGCTAAGGAATTTTTAGTTAAGTGGTTCGAGGAATGGTTGATCTCGGTTGGTGCAATGCATGAGTTGTCTATGATGTACACTGCTCAGCAGAATGCTACTGTAGAGAAGTACAATGGGGTCTTACAGAATGTAGCTAGGAGTATTCACTTAGAGTCACAGCTCCCTAAGTCTTTCTGGCCCTATACCTTTCTCAGTGCTTGTTATCTACGCAATCGGCTGCCCAATCAGGGTGACAAGACTCCTTATGAGCTGTTCTACGGTGTGGTTCCTGGTGTGTCGTTGTTACGTGTGTTTGGTTGCCCTTCCTATGTCACTTTAGTCAATGGGAAGAAACGTAACAAGCTTGACGAAAGGTCATTATCTGGTAGACTGGTTGGGTATTCCCTGGTGAGCAAGGGTTATTTTGTTTGGGTTCTGAAGTTGCGCCAGGTAGTAGAGAGTCGTGATGTACTCTTCTATGAACAGTGAAGCTATAACTGCATTCCTAGGCTCTCCCCTTATGACGGGTCCCCGTATGTAGACAGCATCCCTACTGCCATCAACAGTCATATGCTGGATGCTGCTGGAAATGCCTTAGCCCCTTTAGCAACCCCAATTGTTGATGGCTGTCCTGGTCATGGGATGACATTGCGGCCCAGGTCAGGGACTGATCATGCTGTATTGCGTGTGAAGGTAAAGGGCGGGCGTGTAACGGTACAGAACCCTTCACGGGTACTCTGGCCGTCCAGCAAGGCATACGGGTACACCTCACCCGTAAGCCACGTGACGAACGCACATGATACAGTACCATACCCATGTACTGCTTCATCTCTCACAACGCACACGTTGCGCACATAGACACGAGCTACTCGGAACGAACCCTGCTACTCCAACCACGAAGACGTTATTTCCAAGCTACTCGACATCCCATACCTAGGTAACCATATACTTGTTCTGCTAGTTCACCCATACCAACGTACACGTAAACTCACATCACGCATCACGGTCCCTAGCCTAACCCCCCAAGCTGCTAAGGAGCATCCTGAGCTGTTACACCGGTAGCGGAGCTGGTTTCGTTCCTTAGGGACCTCACGCATACACATACGCACGCATACGCATTTTCTTTCGAATAAATAGCACCCGACAGGACATCCTGTCAACTTTTCTGCTCTTTGTTCCTGCTCTTACCTGTGGCTACGCATACACGTAGCGCCTGCTCGGTTATCGCAGTGAACTGTCCTGTTAAGCTCGACACGCACTAGGCCGCCTGCGACCTGTCTTGCATGGGCATCTTATCTTAACCTGCCCGGCCCCTGTCTGCCTACGTTCTCGATTCTTGCATTCACGTCCTGTCCTTTTGGTCATAGCTTCTAACGAGTTATTCCCGAGCATCTACCTCGCGGATTGATCATTAGTGCAGCATCGGCTCCATTGGCCACCTCGGCTGTACTTGCTTTAATTAGGGTGCTTCGCGAGCCTGTCCTGCAGCTCTCACGGTTTGCTGCATTACTAATTCGTGCTGCCTACCTGCTATCTTGCTCATCCTGTCGCGCATTTCGATTCGTCGGTTTCCTTCCTGGATTGCCTGTGGTCCGTGCCTTCGCAGTGCTAGTATCCCTCATCGTATTCTGGACGAACGCGTCATTACAGTTACGCTTGAGGCATTATCAGCTCGTTACGCTCGCAAAATTTACGAGTCACTGTGGCAGGTGAATTTTGGCATCCTTGAGTTGCGAGTAATTCTCCCTCTCTCGCCCACCACTCATTCCTGTCCAGCCTACTGACTTGTTCTGTTGCTTACGCAGAATGGCATCACATAAAACCACCAAGGTAACCGACGACGCGGCTGACCAGCCTACGATGTCAGTGGTCGACACCAATCCCGAAGGGATGGGGTCTTCTGACACTGAGCCCGACACCGAGCTTGGTGCTACGCGGGATGAGTCCGCGTCCACCGAAGCGCGGCCCTCTGTGTCGGTGGGTACGCTGCAACCGCTGGTAGACGGCCTCAATGGTCTATCGGCACCCTCGGGTGCCCCGCCCGCTGCCCCGCCTCCGCGCGCGGGCATGGCTCCGACGACAACGCCGCTGTCTGAGTCTTCCCTTGGGGAGCTCAGCACTCGCTATGAAGCGGGCGCGGAGCGCAGGCGTCACGCAAGGGTTGACGACCTCAATGGTCTGGCGGCACCCTCGGGTGCCCCGCCCGCTGCCCCGCCTCCGCGCGCGGGCATGGCCCCGACAACGACGACGACGACGCCGCTGGCGCAGCCTTCCTTCGAGGAGATCAGCGCTTGCTATGCCGAGGGCGCGGAGCGCAGGCGTCACCAGTATATGGGTGACCTGATCGCTGATCACCTGATCGCTGCGGAACAAATTGGTCAACTCCGCGCGCAGCTTGACCAGGCCTCCATCGCCAACGCAGCTCTCACCGAGCAGTTTGTGGCTAAGGTAGCCGCTACGAACGCCGAGGTCGCTGACCTAACGCAGCGCCTCGCCGTCTCCAGCGCGGCTACCGAGGCCGCATTGGCCAATGGCGACCCTACGGAGAGGCAAGAGCTGTTGACCAGCCACTACTTCCTCAGCAGAGATCTGGCTACGAGCCAGAAGGCTCTGGCCGACCTCCAGGTCGCTTCCGCTGAGGCCGCGGCGACCGCAAGGTCCTCCATGGATGTTTGGCGCGTTGAGCTGGCGGCTAAAGAGTCCGAGCTCGGTGCGGCGCAGGCCAACCTCGCTCAGTCTCAAGCAGGTGAGCGCAGTTTGACGCCTGACGAACATATGACGAACATACCATTCTCGGTTTACAATCCATTTGATCATATTGAGGACTCACCTTCCCAATTGGTTACCCCTCCCAATGTTTTGCCCGTTAATCGCACCCTGTTTCATAATCTGCCGACGCCAAGGTCTAACTCGCCACGTTTTTCCCCCCATGCAGCGCTCGCCCCCGCTCTCGCTGAGAACGCGCGCTTGACTGAGGTCGTCGCGCAGCTGACCTGCGAGATCGTCGCCTCTGGCGATCGCCCAATGACTGCTCCCGCGGCTGCACCTCCCGCCGCCATTACCATGGCTGATGTCATGGCCATGATCGCGGCGAGCCAAGCTCCTGTGGCGCGCAACGAGACTGTGCCGATGGACACTGAGGACCCTGGCGGTTCTTCCAGCGGCGCCCGCTACATTGGGTGTGGGAACGGCAGGACTGTGGGGCGCAAGCATGCGCTCCCTCAGGCCGCTCGCGAGGACGACGCTGCCGCTCAGGTTACCATCGCTGCGCGCAAGCAGGCGTTTCTGCGCGGCCGCGAGCTCAAGGCGTCGCCCACCTATGCAAAGGCAGCGAAGTCGGATGGTCTTCTCCATTACCACTCCGCTGACCACCCTGTCACGCCGTATGCCGACGCCAAGTTGGCGGTGCATATGAACGCTTACGCAGACAGCCTCGTCCTTGACTGCGATCCCGAGGACATCGTGGATGCGCTGCAGGCGGTCGATGACCTCCGCGACAGCATGACCCGTTTGTACACGGCGTGCAAGATGCGCAAGCAGAGGTGGATGGAATTGATGCCTGTGAACATCAAGGACATCGCCGACAAGGACGCAGCCCTCAAGGGCACTAAGCTGAAGCCCCACTACCCTGCGGCGGAGGCCAACGACGACAAAATAGACGAGACGTTGCCTCGTGCACCTGACAGGCAGGTGCGGGTTACGGGGAATTCAGGGTTGTTTGATAAACTAGCTGTCGCTCAATTAGCCCCGGCGTTTCATCCAGACCCCTTTCGACTCCCCGACGTATATGCCCCTTCGGGTGTCCTTACTGGCAAAATGCAACGTGGTTCGATTCCGCGGGGGGGCGCTACCCCTTCCCCGCCGACAGCGCATACCGCCGCTCCCTTATCACCAGTCGGCCCCTTTTCGGTCTCCGATTACTCGTCATCGGACCACGACTTAGCCGATTCCCCAGGTTCGCCTCTCCAGGTTCCACCTGGCGACCCGACCTCTATTCGCGCTCCTCGGGCTACTCTGCTCGAGCACCCAACGACGCCAGCGGTACCTACGGTGGCTTCCCCAGCCGCTTGTTGGCCGGGGAAGCCGCTTGTTTCCACAGCCGGGGAAGCCACGTGCAATACACTGTACACGCGTGTGTATAGTGTGTGTATGTGTATAGCCATAACGGTAAGGGAATCCCCGGCCGCTTAATAAGCCACATAACGGGTACACCTCACCCGTAAGCCACGTGACGAACGCACATGATACAGTACCATACCCATGTACTGCTTCATCTCTCACAACGCACACGTTGCGCACATAGACACGAGCTACTCGGAAAAAACCCTGCTACTCCAACCACGAAGACGTTCTTTCCAAGCTACTCGACATCCCATACCTAGGTAACCATATACTTGTTCTGCTAGTTCACCCATACCAACGTACACGTAAACTCACATCACGCATCACGGTCCCTAGCCTAACCCCCCAAGCTGCTAAGGAGCATCCTGAGCTGTTACACTGGTAGCGGAGCTGGTTTCGTTCCTTAGGGACCTCACGCATACACATACGCACGCATACGCATTTTCTTACGAATAAATAGCACCCGACAGGACATCCTGTCAACTTTTCTGCTCTTTGTTCCTGCTCTTACCTGTGGCTACGCATACACGTAGCGCCTGCTCGGTTATCGCAGTGAACTGTCCTGTTAAGCTCGACACGCACTAGGCCGCCTGCGACCTGTGTTGCATGGGCATCTTATCTTAACCTGCCCGGCCCCTGTCTGCCTACGTTCTCGATTCTTGCATTCACGTCCTGTCCTTTTGGTCATAGCTTCTAACGAGTTATTCCCGAGCATCTACCTCGCGGATTGATCATTAATGCAGCATCGGCTCCATTGGCCACCTCGGCTGTACTTGCTTTAATTAGGGTGCTTCGCGAGCCTGTCCTGCAGCTCTCACGGTTTGCTGCATTACTTATTCGTGCTGCCTACCTGCTATCTTGCTCATCCTGTCGCGCATTTCGATTCGTCGGTTTCCTTCCTGGATTGCCTGTGGTCCGTGCCTTCGCAGTGCTAGTATCCCTCATCGTATTCTGGACGAACGCGTCATTACAGTTACGCTTGAGGCATTATCAGCTCGTTACGCTCGCAAAATTTACGAGTCACTGTGGCAGGTGAATTTTGGCATCCTTGAGTTGCGAGTAATTCTCCCTCTCTCGCCCACCACTCATTCCTGTCCAGCCTACTGACTTGTTCTGTTGCTTACGCAGAATGGCATCACATAAAACCACCAAGGTAACCGACGACGCGGCTGACCAGCCTACGATGTCAGTGGTCGACACCAATCCCGAAGGGATGGGGTCTTCTGACACTGAGCCCGACACCGAGCTTGGTGCTACGCGGGATGAGTCCGCGTCCACCGAAGCGCGGCCCTCTGTGTCGGTGGGTACGCTGCAACCGCTGGTAGACGGCCTCAATGGTCTATCGGCACCCTCGGGTGCCCCGCCCGCTGCCCCGCCTCCGCGCGCGGGCATGGCTCCGACGACAACGCCGCTGTCTGAGTCTTCCCTTGGGGAGCTCAGCACTCGCTATGAAGCGGGCGCGGAGCGCAGGCGTCACGCAAGGGTTGACGACCTCAATGGTCTGGCGGCACCCTCGGGTGCCCCGCCCGCTGCCCCGCCTCCGCGCGCGGGCATGGCCCCGACAACGACGACGACGACGCCGCTGGCGCAGCCTTCCTTCGAGGAGATCAGCGCTTGCTATGCCGAGGGCGCGGAGCGCAGGCGTCACCAGTATATGGGTGACCTGATCGCTGATCACCTGATCGCTGCGGAACAAATTGGTCAACTCCGCGCGCAGCTTGACCAGGCCTCCATCGCCAACGCAGCTCTCACCGAGCAGTTTGTGGCTAAGGTAGCCGCTACGAACGCCGAGGTCGCTGACCTAACGCAGCGCCTCGCCGTCTCCAGCGCGGCTACCGAGGCCGCATTGGCCAATGGCGACCCTACGGAGAGGCAAGAGCTGTTGACCAGCCACTACTTCCTCAGCAGAGATCTGGCTACGAGCCAGAAGGCTCTGGCCGACCTCCAGGTCGCTTCCGCTGAGGCCGCGGCGACCGCAAGGTCCTCCATGGATGTTTGGCGCGTTGAGCTGGCGGCTAAAGAGTCCGAGCTCGGTGCGGCGCAGGCCAACCTCGCTCAGTCTCAAGCAGGTGAGCGCAGTTTGACGCCTGACGAACATATGACGAACATACCATTCTCGGTTTACAATCCATTTGATCATATTGAGGACTCACCTTCCCAATTGGTTACCCCTCCCAATGTTTTGCCCGTTAATCGCACCCTGTTTCATAATCTGCCGACGCCAAGGTCTAACTCGCCACGTTTTTCCCCCCATGCAGCGCTCGCCCCCGCTCTCGCTGAGAACGCGCGCTTGACTGAGGTCGTCGCGCAGCTGACCCGCGAGATTGTCGCCTCTGGCGATCGCCCAATGACTGCTCCCGCGGCTGCACCTCCCGCCGCCATTACCATGGCTGATGTCATGGCCATGATCGCGGCGAGCCAAGCTCCTGTGGCGCGCAACGAGACTGTGCCGATGGACACTGAGGACCCTGGCGGTTCTTCCAGCGGCGCCCGCTACATTGGGTGTGGGAACGGCAGGACTGTGGGGCGCGAGCATGCGCTCCCTCAGGCCGCTCGCGAGGACGACGCTGCCGCTCAGGTTACCATCGCTGCGCGCAAGCAGGCGTTTCTGCGCGGCCGCGAGCTCAAGGCGTCGCCCACCTATGCAAAG
The DNA here is from genome assembly GCA_013435795.1 of Chlamydomonas sp. ICE-L. Classification (NCBI taxonomy): domain Eukaryota; kingdom Viridiplantae; phylum Chlorophyta; class Chlorophyceae; order Chlamydomonadales; family Chlamydomonadaceae; genus Chlamydomonas; species Chlamydomonas sp. ICE-L. Next base: position 3,135,561 of record JACBWV010000626.1, read on the forward strand.
GCAGCGAAGTCGGATGGTCTTCTCCATTACCACTCCGCTGACCACCCTGTCACGCCGTATGCCGACGCCAAGTTGGCGGTGCATATGAACGCTTACGCAGACAGCCTCGTCCTTGACTGCGATCCCGAGGACATCGTGGATGCGCTGCAGGCGGTCGATGACCTCCGCGACAGCATGACCCGTTTGTACACGGCGTGCAAGATGCGCAAGCAGAGGTGGATGGAATTGATGCCTGTGAACATCAAGGACATCGCCGACAAGGACGCAGCCCTCAAGGGCACTAAGCTGAAGCCCCACTACCCTGCGGCGGAGGCCAACGACGACAAAATAGACGAGACGTTGCCTCGTGCACCTGACAGGCAGGTGCGGGTTACGGGGAATTCAGGGTTGTTTGATAAACTAGCTGTCGCTCAATTAGCCCCGGCGTTTCATCCAGACCCCTTTCGACTCCCCGACGTATATGCCCCTTCGGGTGTCCTTACTGGCAAAATGCAACGTGGTTCGATTCCGCGGGGGGGCGCTACCCCTTCCCCGCCGACAGCGCATACCGCCGCTCCCTTATCACCAGTCGGCCCCTTTTCGGTCTCCGATTACTCGTCATCGGACCACGACTTAGCCGATTCCCCAGGTTCGCCTCTCCAGGTTCCACCTGGCGACCCGACCTCTATTCGCGCTCCTCGGGCTACTCTGCTCGAGCACCCAACGACGCCAGCGGTACCTACGGTGGCTTCCCCAGCCGCTTGTTGGCCGGGGAAGCCGCTTGTTTCCACAGCCGGGGAAGCCAAGTGCAATACACTGTACACGCGTGTGTATAGTGTGTGTATGTGTATAGCCATAACGGTAAGGGAATCCCCGGCCGCTTAATAAGCCACATAACGGGTACACCTCACCCGTAAGCCACGTGACGAACGCACATGATACAGTACCATACCCATGTACTGCTTCATCTCTCACAACGCACACGTTGCGCACATAGACACGAGCTACTCGGAACGAACCCTGCTACTCCAACCACGAAGACGTTATTTCCAAGCTACTCGACATCCCATACCTAGGTAACCATATACTTGTTCTGCTAGTTCACCCATACCAACGTACACGTAAACTCACATCACGCATCACGGTCCCTAGCCTAACCCCCCAAGCTGCTAAGGAGCATCCTGAGCTGTTACACCGGTAGCGGAGCTGGTTTCGTTCCTTAGGGACCTCACGCATACACATACGCACGCATACGCATTTTCTTTCGAATAAATAGCACCCGACAGGACATCCTGTCAACTTTTCTGCTCTTTGTTCCTGCTCTTACCTGTGGCTACGCATACACGTAGCGCCTGCTCGGTTATTGCAGTGAACTGTCCTGTTAAGCTCGACACGCACTAGGCCGCCTGCGACCTGTCTTGCATGGGCATCTTATCTTAACCTGCCCGGCCCCTGTCTGCCTACGTTCTCGATTCTTGCATTCACGTCCTGTCCTTTTGGTCATAGCTTCTAACGAGTTATTCCCGAGCATCTACCTCGCGGATTGATCATTAATGCAGCATCGGCTCCATTGGCCACCTCGGCTGTACTTGCTTTAATTAGGGTGCTTCGCGAGCCTGTCCTGCAGCTCTCACGGTTTGCTGCATTACTTATTCGTGCTGCCTACCTGCTATCTTGCTCATCCTGTCGCGCATTTCGATTCGTCGGTTTCCTTCCTGGATTGCCTGTGGTCCGTGCCTTCGCAGTGCTAGTATCCCTCATCGTATTCTGGACGAACGCGTCATTACAGTTACGCTTGAGGCATTATCAGCTCGTTACGCTCGCAAAATTTACGAGTCACTGTGGCAGGTGAATTTTGGCATCCTTGAGTTGCGAGTAATTCTCCCTCTCTCGCCCACCACTCATTCCTGTCCAGCCTACTGACTTGTTCTGTTGCTTACGCAGAATGGCATCACATAAAACCACCAAGGTAACCGACGACGCGGCTGACCAGCCTACGATGTCAGTGGTCGACACCAATCCCGAAGGGATGGGGTCTTCTGACACTGAGCCCGACACCGAGCTTGGTGCTACGCGGGATGAGTCCGCGTCCACCGAAGCGCGGCCCTCTGTGTCGGTGGGTACGCTGCAACCGCTGGTAGACGGCCTCAATGGTCTATCGGCACCCTCGGGTGCCCCGCCCGCTGCCCCGCCTCCGCGCGCGGGCATGGCTCCGACGACAACGCCGCTGTCTGAGTCTTCCCTTGGGGAGCTCAGCACTCGCTATGAAGCGGGCGCGGAGCGCAGGCGTCACGCAAGGGTTGACGACCTCAATGGTCTGGCGGCACCCTCGGGTGCCCCGCCCGCTGCCCCGCCTCCGCGCGCGGGCATGGCCCCGACAACGACGACGACGACGCCGCTGGCGCAGCCTTCCTTCGAGGAGATCAGCGCTTGCTATGCCGAGGGCGCGGAGCGCAGGCGTCACCAGTATATGGGTGACCTGATCGCTGATCACCTGATCGCTGCGGAACAAATTGGTCAACTCCGCGCGCAGCTTGACCAGGCCTCCATCGCCAACGCAGCTCTCACCGAGCAGTTTGTGGCTAAGGTAGCCGCTACGAACGCCGAGGTCGCTGACCTAACGCAGCGCCTCGCCGTCTCCAGCGCGGCTACCGAGGCCGCATTGGCCAATGGCGACCCTACGGAGAGGCAAGAGCTGTTGACCAGCCACTACTTCCTCAGCAGAGATCTGGCTACGAGCCAGAAGGCTCTGGCCGACCTCCAGGTCGCTTCCGCTGAGGCCGCGGCGACCGCAAGGTCCTCCATGGATGTTTGGCGCGTTGAGCTGGCGGCTAAAGAGTCCGAGCTCGGTGCGGCGCAGGCCAACCTCGCTCAGTCTCAAGCAGGTGAGCGCAGTTTGACGCCTGACGAACATATGACGAACATACCATTCTCGGTTTACAATCCATTTGATCATATTGAGGACTCACCTTCCCAATTGGTTACCCCTCCCAATGTTTTGCCCGTTAATCGCACCCTGTTTCATAATCTGCCGACGCCAAGGTCTAACTCGCCACGTTTTTCCCCCCATGCAGCGCTCGCCCCCGCTCTCGCTGAGAACGCGCGCTTGACTGAGGTCGTCGCGCAGCTGACCCGCGAGATTGTCGCCTCTGGCGATCGCCCAATGACTGCTCCCGCGGCTGCACCTCCCGCCGCCATTACCATGGCTGATGTCATGGCCATGATCGCGGCGAGCCAAGCTCCTGTGGCGCGCAACGAGACTGTGCCGATGGACACTGAGGACCCTGGCGGTTCTTCCAGCGGCGCCCGCTACATTGGGTGTGGGAACGGCAGGACTGTGGGGCGCGAGCATGCGCTCCCTCAGGCCGCTCGCGAGGACGACGCTGCCGCTCAGGTTACCATCGCTGCGCGCAAGCAGGCGTTTCTGCGCGGCCGCGAGCTCAAGGCGTCGCCCACCTATGCAAAGGCAGCGAAGTCGGATGGTCTTCTCCATTACCACTCCGCTGACCACCCTGTCACGCCGTATGCCGACGCCAAGTTGGCGGTGCATATGAACGCTTACGCAGACAGCCTCGTCCTTGACTGCGATCCCGAGGACATCGTGGATGCGCTGCAGGCGGTCGATGACCTCCGCGACAGCATGACCCGTTTGTACACGGCGTGCAAGATGCGCAAGCAGAGGTGGATGGAATTGATGCCTGTGAACATCAAGGACATCGCCGACAAGGACGCAGCCCTCAAGGGCACTAAGCTGAAGCCCCACTACCCTGCGGCGGAGGCCAACGACGACAAAATAGACGAGACGTTGCCTCGTGCACCTGACAGGCAGGTGCGGGTTACGGGGAATTCAGGGTTGTTTGATAAACTAGCTGTCGCTCAATTAGCCCCGGCGTTTCATCCAGACCCCTTTCGACTCCCCGACGTATATGCCCCTTCGGGTGTCCTTACTGGCAAAATGCAACGTGGTTCGATTCCGCGGGGGGGCGCTACCCCTTCCCCGCCGACAGCGCATACCGCCGCTCCCTTATCACCAGTCGGCCCCTTTTCGGTCTCCGATTACTCGTCATCGGACCACGACTTAGCCGATTCCCCAGGTTCGCCTCTCCAGGTTCCACCTGGCGACCCGACCTCTATTCGCGCTCCTCGGGCTACTCTGCTCGAGCACTCAACGACGCCAGCGGTACCTACGGTGGCTTCCCCAGCCGCTTGTTGGCCGGGGAAGCCGCTTGTTTCCACAGCCGGGGAAGCCACGTGCAATACACTGTACACGCGTGTGTATAGTGTGTGTATGTGTATAGCCATAACGGTAAGGGAATCCCCGGCCGCTTAATAAGCCACATAACGGGTACACCTCACCCGTAAGCCACGTGACGAACGCACATGATACAGTACCATACCCATGTACTGCTTCATCTCTCACAACGCACACGTTGCGCACATAGACACGAGCTACTCGGAACGAACCCTGCTACTCCAACCACGAAGACGTTATTTCCAAGCTACTCGACATCCCATACCTAGGTAACCATATACTTGTTCTGCTAGTTCACCCATACCAACGTACACGTAAACTCACATCACGCATCACGGTCCCTAGCCTAACCCCCCAAGCTGCTAAGGAGCATCCTGAGCTGTTACACCGGTAGCGGAGCTGGTTTCGTTCCTTAGGGACCTCACGCATACACATACGCACGCATACGCATTTTCTTTCGAATAAATAGCACCCGACAGGACATCCTGTCAACTTTTCTGCTCTTTGTTCCTGCTCTTACCTGTGGCTACGCATACACGTAGCGCCTGCTCGGTTATCGCAGTGAACTGTCCTGTTAAGCTCGACACGCACTAGGCCGCCTGCGACCTGTCTTGCATGGGCATCTTATCTTAACCTGCCCGGCCCCTGTCTGCCTACGTTCTCGATTCTTGCATTCACGTCCTGTCCTTTTGGTCATAGCTTCTAACGAGTTATTCCCGAGCATCTACCTCGCGGATTGATCATTAATGCAGCATCGGCTCCATTGGCCACCTCGGCTGTACTTGCTTTAATTAGGGTGCTTCGCGAGCCTGTCCTGCAGCTCTCACGGTTTGCTGCATTACTTATTCGTGCTGCCTACCTGCTATCTTGCTCATCCTGTCGTGCATTTCGATTCGTCGGTTTCCTTCCTGGATTGCCTGTGGTCCGTGCCTTCGCAGTGCTAGTATCCCTCATCGTATTCTGGACGAACGCGTCATTACAGTTACGCTTGAGGCATTATCAGCTCGTTACGCTCGCAAAATTTACGAGTCACTGTGGCAGGTGAATTTTGGCATCCTTGAGTTGCGAGTAATTCTCCCTCTCTCGCCCACCACTCATTCCTGTCCAGCCTACTGACTTGTTCTGTTGCTTACGCAGAATGGCATCACATAAAACCACCAAGGTAACCGACGACGCGGCTGACCAGCCTACGATGTCAGTGGTCGACACCAATCCCGAAGGGATGAGGTCTTCTGACACTGAGCCCGACACCGAGCTTGGTGCTACGCGGGATGAGTCCGCGTCCACCGAAGCGCGGCTCTCTGTGTCGGTGGGTACGCTGCAACCGCTGGTAGACGGCCTCAATGGTCTATCGGCACCCTCGGGTGCCCCGCCCGCTGCCCCGCCTCCGCGCGCGGGCATGGCTCCGACGACAACGCCGCTGTCTGAGTCTTCCCTTGGGGAGCTCAGCACTCGCTATGAAGCGGGCGCGGAGCGCAGGCGTCACGCAAGGGTTGACGACCTCAATGGTCTGGCGGCACCCTCGGGTGCCCCGCCCGCTGCCCCGCCTCCGCGCGCGGGCATGGCCCCGACAACGACGACGACGACGACGCTGGCGCAGCCTTCCTTCGAGGAGATCAGCGCTCGCTATGCCGAGGGCGCGGAGCGCAGGCGTCACCAGTATATGGGTGACCTGATCGCTGATCACCTGATCGCTGCGGAACAAATTGGTCAACTCCGCGCGCAGCTTGACCAGGCCTCCATCGCCAACGCAGCTCTCACCGAGCAGTTTGTGGCTAAGGTAGCCGCTACGAACGCCGAGGTCGCTGACCTAACGCAGCGCCTCGCCGTCTCCAGCGCGGCTACCGAGGCCGCATTGGCCAATGGCGACCCTACGGAGAGGCAAGAGCTGTTGACCAGCCACTACTTCCTCAGCAGAGATCTGGCTACGAGCCAGAAGGCTCTGGCCGACCTCCAGGTCGCTTCCGCTGAGGCCGCGGCGACCGCAAGGTCCTCCATGGATGTTTGGCGCGTTGAGCTGGCGGCTAAAGAGTCCGAGCTCGGTGCGGCGCAGGCCAACCTCGCTCAGTCTCAAGCAGGTGAGCGCAGTTTGACGCCTGACGAACATATGACGAACATACCATTCTCGGTTTACAATCCATTTGATCATATTGAGGACTCACCTTCCCAATTGGTTACCCCTCCCAATGTTTTGCCCGTTAATCGCACCCTGTTTCATAATCTGCCGACGCCAAGGTCTAACTCGCCACGTTTTTCCCCCCATGCAGCGCTCACCCCCGCTCTCGCTGAGAACGCGCGCTTGACTGAGGTCGTCGCGCAGCTGACCCGCGAGATCGTCGCCTCTGGCGATCGCCCAATGACTGCTCCCGCGGCTGCACCTCCCGCCGCCATTACCATGGCTGATGTCATGGCCATGATCGCGGCGAGCCAAGCTCCTGTGGCGCGCAACGAGACTGTGCCGATGGACACTGAGGACCCTGGCGGTTCTTCCAGCGGCGCCCGCTACATTGGGTGTGGGAACGGCAGGACTGTGGGGCGCAAGCATGCGCTCCCTCAGGCCGCTCGCGAGGACGACGCTGCCGCTCAGGTTACCATCGCTGCGCGCAAGCAGGCGTTTCTGCGCGGCCGCGAGCTCAAGGCGTCGCCCACCTATGCAAAGGCAGCGAAGTCGGATGGTCTTCTCCATTACCACTCCGCTGACCACCCTGTCACGCCGTATGCCGACGCCAAGTTGGCGGTGCATATGAACGCTTACGCAGACAGCCTCGTCCTTGACTGCGATCCCGAGGACATCGTGGATGCGCTGCAGGCGGTCGATGACCTCCGCGACAGCATGACCCGTTTGTACACGGCGTGCAAGATGCGCAAGCAGAGGTGGATGGAATTGATGCCTGTGAACATCAAGGACATCGCCGACAAGGACGCAGCCCTCAAGGGCACTAAGCTGAAGCCCCACTACCCTGCGGCGGAGGCCAACGACGACAAAATAGACGAGACGTTGCCTCGTGCACCTGACAGGCAGGTGCGGGTTACGGGGAATTCAGGGTTGTTTGATAAACTAGCTGTCGCTCAATTAGCCCCGGCGTTTCATCCAGACCCCTTTCGACTCCCCGACGTATATGCCCCTTCGGGTGTCCTTACTGGCAAAATGCAACGTGGTTCGATTCCGCGGGGGGGCGCTACCCCTTCCCCGCCGACAGCGCATACCGCCGCTCCCTTATCACCAGTCGGCCCCTTTTCGGTCTCCGATTACTCGTCATCGGACCACGACTTAGCCGATTCCCCAGGTTCGCCTCTCCAGGTTCCACCTGGCGACCCGACCTCTATTCGCACTCCTCGGGCTACTCTCCTCGAGCACCCAACGACGCCAGCGGTACCTACGGTGGCTTCCCCGGCCGCTGTTCGACCTCGTGCAAAGCGCGCAGCTACGCTGTCCGCAGACACACATTCTCGGCCGCAACAGGTTTGCGCGGGAACATACCTGGCCCCAGAAGGCCCGCCAGGTGAACCCGACCCGATCACCCCTCCTCCCAATAACCACGCCACTCGTCACTCTGATCACGACACTGGGTTCGCCAAACGTGTTACCGAAATGAGAAAGGAACTACGTCTCATTAAACACAAACTGTCGGACAGATGCTCTAGGGCTAAGTTGCGCCGATGGGTATTCAATGTGGTCACGATCATGGAGCTCCATTTCTCCGACGGTTACCTTGGTTCGTTCGAGCGCATTGTTCCACACCTGTCGGGCGCTTTTACTGGCCAACTGCGCATCACGTACGACGAGGCATGGGCTAGCGATGAGTTGGACGGGTTAGATTTCATGGGAATCGTCGCATGGGCGGAGTCGCTCCTCCTGCCCGAGCTATTAACGGAATCACACGTCGCTCTCACCAAACTACACGAAGGTGGCTTCCGCCAAGATACTCGCTCCTTGCAGAATTATTACCACGCCATCAAGTCTGAATTTTGCAAAGTCCCCGAGCTGACCGAACGCGAAAAGTTAAACTTGTTTCGCACGGGACTCTCCGATGAACTCCGCGCCGGTGCACACGCTCGGCGCGAGTCGGGTACTATGTTCAAAACGATGGAAGATTTGTTCCGCCATCTGCAATTGGACGAAGCGAGGAAAGTTGTCGCCGCTCGTGGCAAGTCCTTGACGGACAAGCACGATCGCCATCAGAGGGGAGGTTACGCTAACCAGAAATCGAGGTATCCATTCAAGCGCCCAGCGGATACTAAGTACCCGGGTAAGGACCTTGCTTTCAATCGCGTCCAATTTACCAAATCACCCCCCTCCGATACTGACACGGATTCTTTCTCTTCGCAGGGAGTAGCCACCGACGACGGCGGGGAGATGAACTCTCGCCCAGCCAAGAGCCCCAAGCTGGCGCCAAACAGTAGTCGCAACCCGGCCGGTGGCCGAGGTGGTGGAGGACGTCGTGCGACGCACAACGGCAAGCTGGGTGGATCGCCAAGGCCGCAGGTCCTCAGTTTGCAAGGTGCTGATCGCACGTTCGGCCAAGGCTCTATTAGCCGCGGCGCGGGCCGTGGTGGTCGCGGAGGATACGGACAGGGTGCTGGTCGGGCCCGCTCACAGCCCATCGGGCCGCGGACCCCCGACTTTTCGGGTCAAGACCCCCAGAACGCCATGCATATGAACAAATCGGTCAGCGTCGGGCAGACCATCTGGCTTCAGAATGGTGCTCGCTGCTTCTTCTGCTTCCGCTACATGAGGACATGTGTGCGGTCGCCGAATACTGAAGGAGGCTGCCGCACGCGGGACTTGCCTAACTGGCCGGCCCTCAATGAGACTACGTGTCCCGACTGGGCCCTTGATGGCAACGGTCCCATCCCGATTTGGGAATAGGAATCGGCCGGTCAGTTATTGACAACCCTGGATCATGTACTTAGCGGCGATAAAGTAGTAGTAGTCGAGCCCCTTGAGCTCTTGTTACAGGTTCAAGAGGAACTGTTTACAAACTTGGGCTTAACCCCAACCATGGATGTAACTTCTACTAATACCTTGTCGTCCCCTTGTCCACTGAAGTTCTCTACGGAGTTTGGCATGCGTGTCTCCATCGCAAACGAGTTCATATACGCTCACCCCATTCCGGAAGACGTCGTGTCGGTGTTAGAACACTATTGGGAATGCAAAAACGATGCACCCTTCGACACATCCGGTATGTTCATCCTCCCGAAAAACGCAAGTAACGATAAACATATCTCCAGTCTCCTCCAAGGTATGGAGTTGTTCAAGGAGTATCAATCGTTCGATCACCATATGAAACCCCGCCCCAAGGGGTCACCTTCGAATAAGGTCGCCATCCAAGTATGGTATGACCCCCCCGACTCCGAACGGGCCGTCCAAATCAAAAAGGATTGGCATGCGATCAACGACGTGACCAAGGCAGTATACTTTGGCCCCGCACCTGAGGAGGGCATCCCCAGTCCGGTTGAAACCCGTCGAAAAAAACACTGGTGGTCGGAGGCATTGGATTCCAAAGTTTGCGTAAAACAAATCGCTGCCAGACGGTCAACGAAGTGCATCCGTCGCAATCACGCACAACGAAATACGAATTATTCCCCCGTGCTCATGACGCGAGCCAATCGGGTATACGAAGTCAACTCCGCTGCTGCCCCCGATATGCTATTCAACGCCCGATCAGGAGCGAAGCAATTACTCAAATTGGCAGACTCCGGCGCGACAGGTTGTCTTATGGAAAAGCAAACGGCTGAGAACCTCGGTTTGCACATCCGCCCTTGGGAAAACGAACGCGACGGATTCACTTGCGCTAACGACGGGATTATCAAAATCCGCGGGACGGTCTCGCTCCCTATACACATACAACGATATGTTGGCAAAGTGTTCGCCCATGTCGCCGACAAACTTCCCGGAGGATTAGACCTAATCCTCTGGTCCGACTGGATGCGCGACGAAAAGGCCGTCCTAGACTACGATCGCATGACATTGTCGCTTAAACGGTACGGCTGCTGTTTGACACCAATAAACAGGCAGCGGGACGAAACGGCTCATTCCTTCTTCACTATGGCACTTTCGGGCAAGCCAACTGACGACCCGGTCATTACTGGTCGCAAGGCAGCAAAGCTTTTGAAAGCTGGCGCTAACCATGTCATGGTCAATGTCCGCGAATCCCGAGCGGATTTACCGGCGTCTAACGTAACTGCCGATGAACGGGCGAAATTGCTGACAAAATTATTGCCTTCCGACGGGCCTTTACCTGGTCCCCCGGTGGCAAGCATGGATTTCGAAAATTGGATCCGCGACAACATACGGGACCACGATGATAAAACACTCATCTCGGCCAACAACCTGCGCGCTCTCCTATGGCAGTATCGCAAAGTCTTCAACAATTTGCCTATGGGGACTCCTAACCATCGAGTTATTCCTCACGTCATCAAAACGCAAGACAATGCTTACGCACCATATCGCAGAAATTGTCGCATGAGTCCAGCCGAGACTTTACTATGTGAAGAATACGTCGCCGACCTGTTGCAACAAGGATTCATCGCCCCGAGCTCGTCCCCGTACGGTGCGCCAATTATGATCATAGCGAAACCGGGTGGAACGGGATACCGTGTTGTTTGCGATTGGCGAGCACTCAACAACATCACGATTAAAAATTGGTATCCCCTTCCCCGTATCGATGAGACCATTGATCGTCTAGGTGGAGCTACTTTGTTCAGTTCCCTAGACCTCACGTCTGGTTATTATCGAATACGTATTTCGGACGAGGACGCGCCGAAAACTGCGTTCACTACCCCAATGGGTCAGTTTAAATTTAAAGTCCTTGGGATGGGTTTGGAAAATGCGCCGGCCACATTCCAAGCGGTCATGAACCAGATATTCGCGCCCTACTTGCACAAGTTCGTCGTGGTCTACTTAGACGATATCTTGGTTTACGGACGCACTCCGGCGGAGCACTTAGCCAACTTGGCCACAGTTCTCAACGTCCTCCAGGACAACGAATTCTACGCGAAACTCTCCAAATGTTCATTCAACCAAACGGAAGTTAAATTCCTGGGTCATTACATTGGACGCGACGGCATTAAAGTTGATCCACGCAAGGTTAGCACAGTCCGTGACTGGCCTACTCCGAAAACGGCGAAAGAGATCGGCTCATTCCTCGGTTTGTGCAATTATTTTCGCAAATTTATCCAAGGCTATTCGTCTCTCGCTGCCCCGCTTCAAACCTTGTCTAACATCAAGGGTGAACTCGGCTCCTTGTTCAAAGAAGAACATCTCGTCTCATTCAAAGGCCTCAAGGAAGCTTTGCTATCCGCTCCAGTCCTCGCGCTGCCGGATTTCAGCAAACCTTTCGAAGTCATTACCGACGCATCTTTGCTCGGTACCGGCGCGGTGCTCTTGCAAGATAAAAACCCCATCGCCTTCGCCAGCAAGAAGTATATCCCAGCGGAGCTGAACTATACTACGACGGAACAAGAGATGCTAGCAATCGTTCACGCGTTGACCGAGTGGCGATGCTACCTCGAAGGTTCCCACATGACATTGGTCACTGACCACAATCCGCTCACGTATTTTGACACAAAGGCGGTCCTTTCACGACGCATGGGCCGATGGCAGGAGGACCTGGCGCCCTTCAGCTATACTTGGGAATATCGCGCGGGTCGCAATAATATGGCAGACCCGGTCAGTCGCAATCCTAACCTCTCCGCCCCCGCCGACGTCGCGGTTGCGCACCAGCTGTTAGTTTTCTCTCTCTTGGTCAGCGAATGCAGGCCTCGATCGAGAAAGCAGCGCCCGATTGCAGTCGGTCCCGCGGTCGTGGATATCCTTCCCCGCCTCCCGACTGTCCTCCCCGTCCCTTCGGTTCCGGTCAAGGAAACACGACGACGCAGTCGGCATACGCCCGCCGCGTCGACTCCCTCCTCTTCGTCCATCATGGATCGAATTTTGGCTGGATACAAACGAGACGCGAACTTCACGCCGGGCTGCAAGCGCCTTCGCGATAAGTTTTCCAGAAACGGTTTTTGGTTCAAGAAGAACAAGTACGGACGCGAGTTTTTGTGTGTCCCCCTTGACGCAGCCCTTCGTTTGGACATTATCCGCGAAGCTCACGACCCTATGTACATGGGCCATTGCGGTCGCACAAAGACATTAGAGTTGGTCACGCGCACTTTTACTTGGGCCAAAGTCACGGCAGATGTTACGGCCTTCGTCCAACAATGCCATAAGTGCCAAACGAACAAGCCCGGAAACGCAAAACCTAACGGTACCATGGTTCCCGTGGAAATTCCTGAGAAATTCTGGGAGTGCGTCTCCACGGACCTCATCACGGCGCTCCCGCCTACGTCTTCTGGCCATGATGCCATCGCGGTATTCGTCGACAAACTGTCGAAAATGGTTCATGTCGAACCTTGTCATACGAAGATAAACGCAGAGGAATTCGCTTCCCTATACCTGAATTGTGCCATCCGCTATCATGGTATCCCAAAGAAACTCCTGAGTGATCGCGATGCGCGATTTCCCGGGCATTTTGGCGTGGCTCTCCATCGATTAATGGGAACGCGACAAGCGTTTTCAACGGCGTTTCATCCTCAAACTGACGGTCAGACTGAACGCATGAACCGAGTCATCGAGGACATGATTCGCCACTACGTGGGGCCATACCACGACGATTGGGATAAGTCCTTGGCGCTGGTGGAATTTGCAATCAACAATTCCTACCAAGAGTCCATTCAGAACACCCCGTTTCGGGCGTATCTTGGTTACGACCCTACGACGCCGCTTCGAGCGGAAGTCGAATCGAAATGTCCGGCTACCAACAATTGGTGGGCCGATCACATTGAACGACAAGATCAATGCAAGGCTTGCATGCAAGCCGCTCAAGATTGGCAGAAAGCACATTACGATAAACAACGAACGGAGGTTTTCTTCAACCTTGGGGATAAAGTCCTCTTGTCCACCCGCAATATGAAGTTCAAAGCAACGGGTAAACCAAAATTTACACCTCGTTTTGTTGGCCCTTATACGATTACGGAATGCATTGGTCCGCGCGACGAGGTCACCGGAGTCGTCCGGCAAGTCACGGCGTGCCGCTTGGCTTTGCCCAAGATGATGCGTATCCACCCCGTGTTTCACGTGGGTTTGATAAAGCATTGGCGCTCCGATGGCGTTGTCCATGTGGGACAACCGCTAGAGTTGACTCCGACGGCGCTCCGATTTGGAATATCCAATGCATCATGCGCGAGAAATCGCGTGTCTTCCAGCAAACGACGTCTAGAATACTTGGTCCGATGCCAAGACTTCGGTATTGAGCAAGACACTTGGGAACTCGCCAAAGCGGTCATTAAAAGAACGCCTCACGTCGTCGATGCATGGAAATCACGTGTTACGCCTGTTATATCCCGACGTACGTCGAAAAAACGGGCCCATCACCAACCCATCGCACTCGACGCATACGACACGGCGGTTAGATTGCTTTATTTATAAAGTTATCTTTCCCGGAGTACTCAAAAGGGATGTTAAATGGTTCTCTCCGAAACCAACTTGATTCATCAAGTATATTTTGAGCACAGCACATACGACGACGACTGGTATTCACATCCCACTTCCTGATGATCAGATGCGGGGTCCGCATCTCTTCTGGAGGGGGGGGAGTGTAACGGTACAGAACCCTTCACGGGTACTCTGGCCGTCCAGCAAGGCATACGGGTACACCTCACCCGTAAGCCACGGGACGCACGCCATGTGCCACGGCCAACAAGCGGCTTCCCCGGCCAACTAGCGGCCGGGGAAGCCGCTTAATAAGGGAAGGGAATCCCCGGCCGCTTAATAAGCCACATAACGGTACACACATATGTATGTGTGTACACACGCGTCTACTCCAACCACGAAGACGTTCTTTCCAAGCTACTCGACATCCCATACCTAGGTAACCATATACTTGTTCTGCTAGTTCACCCATACCAACGTACACGTAAACTCACATCACGCATCACGTTCCCTAGCCTAACCCCCCAAGCTGCTAAGGAGCATCCTGAGCTGTTACAGGGCGGGTGTCTAACGTCCCTTCAAGCATAGATTTACCTGAATCTCAGGGGGTCGCCAGGCCCTCCTCTGTGCCACGTTTCGCTGGCGAAGCTCTTGGATTTGACCGCTCGAAAGTCATAGTGGACCCTCTGGTAGGTCCACTGTCTGATTCGCATCTCCCCCCGTCCACCTGTTCGGATGACCCGCGGGCAGTATTGATCCCACCGCCCCCTGTCGTCTCTGGTGGTTTACACCGGACAAGGCTAGATGATGAATTGGCCGTTGCGGAAAGCGTGAGTGATGAACTGGATGAGTGGTCTGGCTCTGATACTGCGTATGGCTGGGGCGTTCCAGTCGACCCAGGTTGCATTGATGAATTAGAGGCAAAGAATGCCGACCCTGTTCAACCAGTCAGTAGTCCTGAACTGTGGGTTTTACTACCTGCTCCTTCTGATACTGCTGAAACTGCTTATACTGCTGATACAAATGCTGCTCATGTGGGGGTTAACTGCTTTTATGGTATGTGGGAGCATATATCTCTACTTCTTCTGAACTGTCATATAAAGCTTCTATGCACCCCTCTAACGCTGACAGGGATCAATGGTTACTAGCTATGAAGGATGAGATGGAGTCTTTGCATGCCCATGGCACATGGGCTCTGACTCCTCAACCTCCTAAGCAGAGGGTCCTATCTGGCAGGTGGTTATTTGTGAAGAAGATAGGGATTGATGGTTCTGTGCGTTTTAAGGCACGTTTTGTGGTTCGAGGTTTTCTGCAACGGCCTGGGCTGGATTTTCATGATGTATATGCCCCCGTCTCTTCTAAAGCTGGGCTTAGGGTTCTCCTTGCTGCCATCACTCATATACAAATGTTTGTTCGGCAGTTGGATATCAAGACTGCTTTCCTCAATGCAACCTTGGAACCTGGTCTTGACTTGTACTGTCACCAGCTTGAGGGCTTCAAAGTACTTGGTCCTCATGGTGTTCCCCTTGTGTGCAAACTGATCAAGTCCCTTTATGGTCTGAAGCAGGCACCCAGGGCTTGGAGCATGGAAGTCAAGCAAGTTTTGATTGCTCATGGGTTTACTATGTGCAAGGCAGAACCAGCTCTGTATTTTAGAAGGGATTCTTTTGGTGGGTGGAGCTATGTTCTGACCAATGTTGATGATTTATCTGTGCTTTTGATGATCTGGCTTTGTATGCATTGCTGATTAAGGCTATATATGGAGGCTGCTGGCTGGGAAGTCAAGGAGTTGGGTGTGCCTGTCCAGTTTCTCTCACTGGACATGCATGTTACACTTGACTCTGATGGCAGGTGTGTTCAGATCAACCTCTCCCAGCACTACTCCTACATTGTTGATCTGGTGGAGCACTTTGGTCTCACCTCTGCAGCCAAGCCCAAGTTCTCTGCCCCCATGGCCAAGTGCACTGTCACTGATGCCCCTGGAGACCCCCTGCCCTCTAATAGCCAGTACCTCTCTCTTGTAGGTGCTTTGCTATACCTGGCTACCTGCACCAGGCCTGATATTTCTTTTGCTGTAAGCTATCTGTCCAGGTTTTCTGCTCACCCTACTATTCCCCTCTGGGGGGCAGCCAAGCGCTTGCTTTTGTATTTGAGGACTCATTCCCACCTGGGCCTCACTTACACCCACAGCCCTGAGTTATCTTTTACTGTCTTTAGTGACTCATCCTTTGCTGATGATGGGTCTGACAGGAGGTCTCAGACTGGCTATGCTGTGCTTGCTGCTGGGTGCCTAGTGAACTGGATGAGCAAGAGGCAACCTACTGTTGCCATTAGCTCTAGTGAGGCTGAGTATCAAGCCCTGGCTCAGACTGCCAGGGAGGTGCAATGGTTGAAGAAGTTGAGGGCTGATCTGGGGTTACCATGTACCACTGTCACCATTCAGGGTGACAACCTGGGGTCTCTGAGTTGGGCCAATGACTGGCAGCTGATTCCTCGCAGCAAGAACATTGATGTGATTCATCACTATATCAAGGAGTTGGTGGAGGATGGTAGACTTAAGGTTGCCTATGTTAACACTAAGGACAACTGTGCTGACCCCTTCACCAAGCCCCTTGATCCTGCTGTGTTCTGGTGGTTTGTCCGCATGCACGGAATGACCGCTTCCCCTTAGGGTCAATTTGTTTTTTGGGGTTACATCTGTCTCTTTAGTTATCATTGTTTGGCATTAGGTTCCTATTCCCAGATTGGGTTTTCTATACCGTTGTTACCCAACTTTGATATTCGGTTTGTCATCTTTTTCTAGCTTGGCATTTTTTTGCCTAGTTTCATTCCTTCCTATAACCCTTTGGGTTTCATTTGGAGTTCTCCCGGATTTCGGAGTTCTTCGATTTTTTTTTTTATTATTCTGTTACATATAGTTATATGACACCTGTACCATATGTGGAGAAGTAGTATTGTATGTCACCTGCGTCATACGTGGAGTATCAGCATCATCGCGGTTCACTCAATCGTTTTATGTCTTGGTGACTACTTATGTACTTCCTTAGAACTATCGGTACAGACAGTAACTCCTTTTCTGTCTGTACTGTGTCAGCTTCCCCTAGACTGTGTCATCCTTCATGACACAGTGACAGCTTCCTGTAGGCTGCGCCACCGGTTCCCCTGACACGCGCTGTATAGCCTGTACCCTGATTAGGTTCCAGGCTTCCGCCCCTTTCCTCCGCTGGTGCCCTTTGGTGGTTCCCCAGTCATTGTAAAGTATTCTCATCTCCGTGTATAGATTGGCGCGTCTGACCGTGCAAGCATCTGTTCACTCTTTGAAGTGTTTAAGCTGATAGGTGGGTGGGTGCTGGCATGAATGCGAGTGAGCTATAAACTAGGGGTAGTGCGAGGGGGGGGGGGGGGGGGGGGGGGCAGGAATAAAGTTGGCTGACCGCACCAGGGTACTTCAATTGGCCAATTTGACCAGCGCTATAGCGCACTGGAGAAAAAAAATCTACGCTAGAAGCGCAGAGGCAAAAAAAACTTACGTCTGGTGGGTTAGAAGGAGCCTATCAGACTTGAGCAGGTAGCTGTGTCGAAATGGCAACAGCAGAGGAACGGAAGCCTTAAATAACCCCAGCGATAGGATTGAACGTAACCGCCCTCAGTCGGCAGGTGGAGTTAACAGTACAAAATACGGTTGTTTCCGTTAGCGTTCAAATTCTACGGTCGACGCTGCTACAGTGCTACCTAGTCAGGATGGCTGCCTGTCACACTATTTGAATCCCACCCAGTCACTCAGTCAGTCACTCAATGAGTCAGTGACTCTCACTCAAAAAATAGAGAAAGTGCACAAGGGGACTGCGGTTTCAGCGCTTTCTGTGAGTAACTGAAAAGAGGAAAGCGCACTGATTTTCAAAAAGACAGCGCGCTGAGCGCACAGGGGTTGCATAAAACTGCGCTTAAGCGCGCAAGGGTGTCAAAAAGTCAGCGCTCAAAAGCGCGAAAGCGCGCGCTTTGAAGTAGTACCCTGGACCGCACGTTAAGAAGTTGTTATTTTGACCCCTGCCAGTGAAGACCCCCCCCCCACCCACCCACCCACCCCCACCCACCCCCCCTTTGAGACCTCATATCTAGACACCCAGACAGTATTACATAGTGAAAGGGAGGTCCATGAGCATCATCTCGTCAAGGCCTTTCCAACCATATAACCAAAATATATAAATATCAAGTTTGGACAAAGTTATCTAGATTTTAGTATTTTTTACAACTTTCTTGGGCGCTCAGTAGTCGTCGGCGCCCTAGGAGGTGATCACTAAGGTATGAAAACGACTGAAGGCGTTTTTTATCTGTCTTTCTATCTTTATTATCATCATAATCATGGCTTAATCTACTCAACTTGTATTCTGGAGCCTGATGGTCTGCTCGGGTGGTGTGTGAGTGTTTTGGGGTGGGGGGGTGGGAGGGAGGGAGGGGGGGGGGGAAATGGGGAATGTGTGTGTGGCGGGGTGGGGGGGGGCTCGAGTGCTCGACCCCAGGCTCGACTACTTCAGGAACCTCGCAGGGGACCGAAAATCAGAACGCGTTGCACGCGTGCCTTTTTCTGCCCAACTGCCGCTAGGCCCAAGCTGGGCGCAAAGGTCTGGGTGACGTTCAGCCTAGCGTCCAGCCTGGATGTACCTTCCAAGAGATCCACCAATTACACCCCCCCCCCCCCCCCCCCCCCCCCCCCCCCAGGCCCCCCCCACCCCCACCCCCACCCCCACCACCACGTGACGGTTAAGCGTAACCCCAATCCGCCTTGGTTCCACGCTGGCACTTTGACCGCAGCAGCGGTCACTTGCGGCCACAATGTGTTGCAGTCACGCACGATCCCTTCAATTTCCCAGAATCTCTGACGCTCGCCGCCATGGATTAGTCTGGTCAAGGTTTGTTTTTCAAGTAAAACCAGCATGGGGGCATCAACGAGCACCCTAGAAGCTTCTGGGATATGGTAACGAAATGGAAAAGGACAGGGCCAACAACTTGGAGTCAGAACATGAACTCGTCCATTGCGAGACGGCTGCACGAAAGAAAGACGGCGAGTAAATAATTCAAACGCTTCCAAGCTGTCGAACAACTGATTTAACGATCGCATAACCCAGATTTCCCCATAACCCAGATTTCACCGGGTTTACGCGACAAGAAGCTGGCTAGAACACAGTTTACGAGTATTGCCGCACTACAGTTTGCGGGGTTACCCATAACCGTAAGAGGTCGGTCAGACAAGACAGGTTTGGGTCTGAGTTACGGGTAACAGCTTGTTTCCATCTGGTTGGGGTTCCGGGTAAGGATTGTGTTTCGGAGGTTTTAGACTCGACCTCTAACCGGGCCTTAACTTTCGGGAAGATGGTTGGAAACGTTCCACCAGTTGTGAATTTCCGTAGTTATGTGCAGAGCACAGAGACGAGGGGAAGACAGTAAGGATAAGATCTTTACAATTAGATAAAGCGTTCGATCAATGCGCTACGAGAAAGTACTGAGATGTCGCGGTACCTCGTGGTACCGGCATCAGAGTCCGTGCCATAGCTGGCAGCGGCACAGCAGTACAGTGCAGCAGGGAGGGAGACCTGTGCACTCTAAGTCACTCTAGGTGAACCGGTGAAACCCGGTGAATAACATCCTCCCCAATTCCTGGTATTCTTCATGTTGGAGAATTCCGGGAATTAGAGGAGTTTAAAGAAAACTAGCATCTGAGCCCGTTGCACCGACGGGAGGACCCACGTGGCCACGTCAGCGACAGGTCTCGACCCCCGTGGCCACGTCAGCGACAGGTCTCGGAAAATCGAGATCCGAAAACGGGTAACTCCGAAACGGGGTATTCCGAAACCACTGCCCTTGGCCACGTCAGCGAATGGCAATCAGCGAGCGGGCAAGAGTGCGTGAGAGCGCAGGAGAAGGCCAAGGGAATGCTGCGACGGGGGGAGTTGCATGCGAAGTTATTGGCAGTGGCAGCGAAATCGGTGGGAAAGAGTTTGGGCAGATGGACAAAGGGAGGCTACACCGTTGAATGTCGGGGGACTCAGGCAGCGAGCACTGAAAATAGCAGAAGTGCGAAGGAAAATTCGCGTATCAGAACAGCTTGGCTCAGCAAATGCAAGAGAATTTGACAGAGGAGCAGTGAGAAGGAGTCGAAAACGACACCGGCTTCATTAGAGCAGTGCAAAGCAACACACCAAGCCAGGTAAACTTGGGCGGGTGGGTGGATGGGTGGACGGCAGACAGGCAATAATCGTTCCTGTGGCAGCGCCGCAAAATCGAGATCCCAGACTGGCTGCCACCTGGGCCACAGGTCGGCAAGATATGGAACCAAAACCCCAAGCGGCTGGGCCAAAAGGGACCGACCACGCGCCGGGCACGTGCTAAACCGCTGACAACGCGCTACTATATATAGGACTAGCATCTGAGCCCGTCGTACCGACGGGAGGCCCACCCCCGTGGCCACGTCAGCGACAGGTGTCGACCCCCGTGGCCACGTCAGCGACAGGTCTCGGGAAATCGAGATCCGAAAACGGATAACTCCGAAACGGGTTATCCCGAAACCACTGCCCCTGGCCACGTCAGCGAATGGCAGTCAGCGAGCGGGCAAGAGTGAGAGCGCAGGGGAAGGAGAAGGGAATGCTGTGACGGGGGGAGCTGCATGCGAAGTTATTAACAGTGGCAGCGAAAATTGTGGGAAAGAGTTTGGGCAGACAAAGAGAGGCTACACCGTTGAATATAGCGGGACTCAGGCAGCGAGCACCAAAAATGCCATATTTCCCACACCGTAGTGTGAGAAATGACGTATTCTGAGGACCGACACGGATACCACAGACGCAACACGAATTTTCAAATACTAAACCCCAAGGTGAAACCGGAAGTACCCTGAACTGCACATCATCCCGCCGTACAGAGTCCCGCCGGTATTTAATCCTAGCGCTTCCAGAAGGTAGCACCATTTTGCTTAACTTTCTGTAAGCGCTCGGCTTAGTGCCAAATTTATCGTCTGGGCATCTCCACCAGAGGCGCATCTCAGCGCATCTCCACTGGAGGAGCGACACCCGTTAAGAGTAACGTGATCGATCTGCGTAACCAAGCGATCTACTCCCCCTCTTGCCTGAGTCTGATCTCGTTCTTTTGTTTCGTCGATATTTCCTGCCGGCTTGTTGAGTAAGCCTGCTAGGCGCACTCGAGCCCACTCGGCCTCCGATCTCTCGGTCCCTTGTAAGGTCGCACTAATCCTTTGTGCAGCCCCCCCCCCCCCCCCCCCCCCCCCCCCCCCTACCCCCCCCTTTTTCTTCTCCGCCAGGGGACCGCTCCCTGATGATCAGGGAAGCAACCGGCCCAGCTGACGGAAGCCCAGGGGCCCAGTTATGACAAGGCGGTGAGAGGGTCATGTTTGCTGCTTTTCTTCTTCAAGTGAGTACCCTCCCCCAGAGCGTGTGTCTAGTCGCGTTTCAGTTTAGCGGTTTCTCCGTCCGACCGGGATGCGCGAATTGCCGGTTAGCCTAGAGCCGTTGCACCTGCGGACCTCGTCTTGCCTACCTGCCGAGTCCTGTTTGTCGCGTTACTGCCCGAACACCTGACATCTCCGGCGCTGGTCGCGTTTTGTCGCTTGTGGACTGAGTTTTGTTTTCGCCAGATCGTGGCTTTCTCTGCCCCTTTTCACGATCGCACCTTTTGCTGCTAGATTGCACCAGTTGGAACCAGATCGCACTGCTCGAACTGCTTGCTTGGTGCTTTAGATTGCATGAGTGCGATGCTTGATGCTCTAGCTCGTTGCTCCTGCTTTCTGATCGTTGATGCACTGCCTAGGCTTTGTACCAGGAGGCAGAACCACTAGATCTAGAATTCACTCCCCCAATAATGAGAGTGACCCATCCCCACTACCAGACTGGAGGGCCTGGGGCTCTTCATAGATGCACCACTTTTGGAGCTGGATCTCCCAGCCCATAAAGCCAGGTGCACCGATCAGAGACCAGAAGACCATACAGTCAAGGGAGGGGGGGGGGGGGGCACGCTCAGGAGGAGAGAATTTGAGTGCCTAATAGAGGAAGCTAGTCTGCGCCTCCAAGGTCACACCATGGGAACTTTGCACATCCAGCATCCTGTTTGATGCCCTCTACCCTGTCACACCCACTCATGCCAAGCACAACATCCAGCCAAACTTCCTTAGGACCATGGCACCACCAGTGACCTAAGGTCCTAAGGGACATGATCCTGGCTTTGGAATTGCATGAATCAGTGGGAATACATGTAAGCATGCTGGCCAGAAAGGTTTGTTTTTCCTTCCTGGTTTGCACACTTGCAGCATGTACACAGAGGTATCATGGAACTCAGAGCCTGCATGACGACCATGTTGTCTCAGCAGTGAACTAGGGGGGCTCCAAGATACCAGACATCAAGGAAGCTCTGACCCATAGTGCACTTATTAGCCTTGAGTTGGGTTCAATGTCAAGGTAAAACATGTAAAAGGGGAACTGGGCCCGGCAGATGCACCCGATAGAGGGGTATCAAGCAGCACCAGCAACCATTACATGGTATTGTTTTTTTACCAGACTCAACAACCCACCAGCCACCTTTGATTGCTTAATGCAACAGATTAGTACTTGAAACATGAGGGAGGCAAGCACTGGTTTTCCTTTCAGCACCCCATTTAAGTACTTAGGCAACTACTCATAGGACAAGTGTTTCTCGGGACAACTTTACTTTTTGATGCAATAAGACCCACTTTGGATCTCTAATTTGCAGCCTAGGTAGCCACACCCACTGACACATTATGCACAGCAATGGTCCCATAGTGGCCAGATGCACCTTGGTTTAGGAGGCACCCTTCACCACGCTTGTGATCAGACTTGCTCACTAAATCCCCCCCCCCCCCCCCCCTGTCTCACAAAAATGTACCTTCTGCCAGCGCCACGAGGGGTGGATGTTGGGGTGCACCTCGTGCACCAAGCACACCCATCCCAAGTGCGTAGGTATGTGTAGGATTACTATGCCCCGTGGTAATTTTTTGTGCACAGCCGGCACACCCCAGGAGAGTATCCACCACATCACCAGCTCCAGGGCCCATGAAAGTGCTAGGAGATTAGTGATGCTGGAAGGTTCTACCCAGGCGGTAAGCTCACAAGACACTTATGCAAGTGCCTTGAAGAGTTACCTCGAGTGCACGGCTTAGGTGTAATGATTAGTGAGCAGAAGGCACACCCATATGGCCCCAAGGAATACGTGCACCATTGAGAAATTTACTTGGTTTGGGAGGCGGTTCACTTCAAACCTGCCACCATCACCAACAATTTTCAGAATTGGCTGGCACAGGTCCAAGGGTCTGGAGCTCCACACCCTGAACTCCAGAGTGGTTGTTCAGATGCCCCAAGCCATCAGGGTTTTCCAGGGTGCCAAGAGAGTGCTTTTCAGGCAAACAAGGCTTTCAAGCCCTTATCCTTTTTCTTTAAGTGTTTGGAGGCCATGTTGGAGCTGAAAACCCTGCAGCCCAACATGGAGGACCATTGTACTATAGAAGCAGCATGGCTAGTAATAGGTCGCTTTGGATAGTTAGGAAGTAGTGATCTTTTTGCCTTTGAGTTTGGTAATTCGAGTTTCAGTTTTTTCCCTTGGGTAGTGTCACCAGCAGTTCGTAGTAACAGCTTGGAGCCCAGATTCCCCTAGCTTCTCTTTCTCCCCATCCCTTACAGGTCAGTCTTTGTCCTCTCGCCTTCAGTCTTTTCTCACCTTGGTTTCACACTTTCTCAGCCAGTTCTTTTTCTAGCTAGGTTTGCCATGCACAGCCTCAGACGTGGAGGTGTAGTAGCAGCCTGGGCTAACGGGGCTGATCTAGAGACCATCAGGACCCAGGGACGTTGGAAGTCAGACGCCATCAAGGCTTATTTAGTTCCAGACTTGACAGTTAAGCTGAACTTTGCCTCTAGCCTTTGATAGCCCTGTGTACCTCTCCCCCTTTAGCACAGCCTGCTGCCTTGTACATGGTCCTTCTCCTCCTACACCTTTCCCCTGTCTTTTATACTCTTGAAGGCCTGGAGGCCGTAAAGAGTGGCCGTGTGTGTGTGACCTACAGTGACTCTTGCACATGGTAGTAGCCCAAAGACAGACCTGTCAGGTCTGGACATACAAGCTAAGTAGACGGTGCAGTATACTTATTTTAAGGTACTGCAGCAATTACAAGTGCAGTCTGAGGAAGGATCCAGCTCCCCACTTGGGAACAAGGAACACCTCCAAAGAACAAGCACTTAGGGAAAGCTCAGACCCTAAAATAGTTACTGCACACCTACCGAAAGGGGCCCCATTTGAAGATGCGCTGGGCCTCTATTGCAGTGTCGTTATGCCCAGCAAGCAGGCCCCTTAACTTGTGCAAACTCAAGTATGACAATGATGAAGCCTGCTAACGCTGATTTTCCTAAGTCCCTTGGGGCTATTGGGCTTGCCCAAATTTAAATATGTATTAAGGAAAATGTGAAGCGGCACATGAAGGTATCTGAGTCAAGTCATCTGAATGCCATATTTCTCACACCGTAGTGTGAGAAATGACGTATTCTGAGGACCGACACGGATACCACAGACGCAACACGAATTTTCAAATACTAAACCCCAAGTTGAAACCGGAAGTACCGTGAACCGCACATCATTCCGCCGTACAAAGTCCCGCCGGTATTTAATCCTAGCGCTTCCAGAAGGTAGCACCATTTTGCTTAACTTTCTGTAAGCGCTCGGCTTAGTGCCAAATTTATCGTCCCCACCACCTTCCCTCTGTCTCCACAAGAGTTCTCCATCTTCAGAAGCTACCAGAGCCTCCCAGAGGAAGTAACTCTGTTATTATTTGACAGTAGCGACTCTTTTGGTAGTAGCCCAAAGACAGACCTGTCAGGTCTGGACATACAAGCTAAGTAGACGGTGCAGTATACTTATTTTAAGGCACTGCAGCAATTACAAGTGCAGTCTGAGGAAGGATCCAGCTCCCCACTTGGGAACAAGGAACACCTCCAAAGAACAAGCACTTAGGGAAAGCTCAGACCCTAAAATAGTTACTGCACACCTACCGAAAGGGGCCCCATTTGAAGATGCGCTGGGCCTCTATTGCAGTGTCGTTATGCCCAGCAAGCAGGCCCCTTAACTTGTGCAAACTCAAGTATGACAATGATGAAGCCTGCTAACGCTGATTTTCCTAAGTCCCTTGGGGCTATTGGGCTTGCCCAAATTTAAATATGTATTAAGGAAAATGTGAAGCGGCACATGAAGGTATCTGAGTCAAGTCATCTGAATAGCAGAAGTTCGAAGGAAAATTCGCGTATCATAACGGCTAGGCTCGCTCAGGAAATGCAGTGCAAAGCAGCGCACGAAGCCGGGTAACCTTGGACGGGTGCGCTTGCAGGTGGGTGGACGGCAGACAGGCAATCGTTCCTGTGGCTGCGCCGAGAAATCGAGACCCCAGACTGGCTGCCACCTGGGCGACAGGTCGGCAAGATATGGAACCAAAACCCCAAGTGGCTAGGCCAAAAGGCGCCAACCACGCGCCGCGCACGCGCTATACCCTCCACGCCCAACTTTATATATACTGACTAGCATCTGAGCCCGTCGTACCGACGGGAGGCCCACCCCCGTGGCCACGTCAGCGACAGGTATCGACCCCCATAGCCACGTCAGCGACAGGTCTCGGGAAATCGAGATCCGAAAACGGATAACTCCGAAACGGGTTATCCCGAAACCACTGCCCCTGGCCACGTCAGCGAATGGCAGTCAGCGAGCGGGCAAGAGTGAGAGCGCAGGGGAAGGAGAAGGGAATGCTGTGACGGGGGGAGCTGCATGCGAAGTTATTAACAGTGGCAGCGAAAATTGTGGGAAAGAGTTTGGGCAGACAAAGAGAGGCTACAACATTGAATATAGCAGGACTCAGGCAGCGAGCACCGAAAATAGCAGAAGTTCGAAGGAAAATTCGCGTATCATAACGGCTAGGCGCAGGAAATGCAGTGCAAAGCAGCGCACCAAGCCGGGTAACCTTGGACGGGTGCGCTTGCAGGTGGGTGGACGGCAGACAGGCAATCGTTCCTGTGGCTGCGCCGAGAAATCGAGACCCCAGACTGGCTGCCACCTGGGCGACAGGTCGGCAAGATATGGAACCAAAACCCCAAGTGACTAGGCCAAAAGGCGCCGACCACGCGCCACGCACGCGCTATACCCTCCACGCCCAACTTTATATATACTGACTAGAGGGGCTCTAAATATTCATGAGCAGCTATGCTGTGTAAGATAAAATTTGACTGACTAGTAGACTGATTTAAGAGGGCAGGCAGAAAGGACTCAGATGTAGGAATGGATGGTCCAAGAATAGCCTGTGGGACAGGATTTTGTCCAGATCAAATCTAAATAGAAGGAAGCAGTCAGTCAAGGTGCAATCACTCAATATCTAGGGAAAAGTCTGGTTCAAGGATCTGTCAGGAAATCTAGAATGGTCTCAGAGGGGCTTGAGGGATGTTGACAAGATTAGTCAAGCTTGAGCTTGCCAGTGCAGCCAATCTGCTGTCTGAATGCACAGAACTTGGATCAGGGCAGGGCTTTGGTGAGCATGTCAGCCATGTTGGCAGCAGTGGGGATCCAGTTGAGCTTGATGCCTTCCTTCTTGGATTGCTCCTTCAGGAAGTGGAATCTTGTTTCCATATGCTTGAGCCTGGAGGAGAGCTTCTCTTGGTTCCATGCACTGAGTGCAGCTTGATTGTCACCATTAATGGTGAGTGCCGGGGGCATGGTGTTATATACCGGTTCTCCCGGTCCAGCTAGAGTGTCTTGGGCCTCGAGGCCTTCCGCCTGGAAGCTTCCATAGTAGTGCCTCTGCCCGTTAGGGCCGGCACCTACCGGCGGCAATACCCTGAAGTACTGTCGCCTTTTCCCTTCTTATACCTAGTTTGCCGCCTGGCATGCTATCACGATTGTAAGCGTAGCACCTTCGCCAATCCTTGTGTCAGTCCTCACGAGATAATACTCCGGAAGCTAAAGGTTATCGCCCATCCCGCCGTCCCGTGTTCCACTGCAACAGACTTCCACGTCTGTTACCCTGTCCGTAGATCCCGAGCTCCCGCGCACCTGCAGTGCCTTCTACAGTTGCCGCCGCAACAACCGAAGGAAAAGGATCACCGTTGCAGAATCTTCTGTGATTGCTAGGCACCCCGCTGGATACCAGCCACCAACAGTCTACCCAAGACCCCGCTGGACCGCCAGTACGTTGTCCCCGCAACAAACCCCTCTCCGAGTCTACCCAAGACCCCGCTGGAAAACCAGCACGTTGCCCCCCGCAACACCAACCACCCCACTGCGTCAACCCATCAATTCCCCTCTCCCTAATCCCGCCATCCCCTCATCTCTCCGGCCCCGCAAGCCAAACCTACTGCCCAACGCCCCCCCCCCCCCCCCCCCCCCCCTCACTACCCGTCGACTGCTTCCTGTAGGAGATACCCACTTCCTCCAGTACTCTCACCACCCCCTTTTTCCGCTTCGATCGTCGATCTTCAACTTACTCCTTTCCGCTCTGAGCTCTCCTTCGCCACCATTGCGGACCCTGCTCGGAGCCAGCCCTCCAACTTTATCGTGTGGACATCAACATCTTCATGAATTTTGAGAGAGCCAACAACTCCTGCGAAGCCTCTCCTTCTTGATGTCGTGGCCATACCCTGAACCTTTGAGGTTGAGCGAGATTACGCCTGCTCAATTCAACATCTATGAGCCTGGCAAAGATTTCGGTGAGTGGTACTCAATTATCTGTCGGGAAATCGCCAGAGCGCCTTATAGCATGTTCATCACCCAAGACGCTATGCTTAATTGGCGCCCGGACCAAGAGCCCCAGTCTCCCGATGATGATGATCTCTACCCCGACAGAGAGGATTTCCCACATGCGAGAATATGTCGCTATGCCAACGCAATTGCATTTAGGTTTGTAGTCAACTCCTTGTCTCCCACCCTTGCTAGAATCTTTGCTGCGCACACCAATGTTGCGGCAGAATTACTGCGCAACCTTAGATGGTACTTTGGAAAGATCAGCCCTGCCATGCCCGCCCTTCATCTGTCTGTCCCGACTATTGCTCTTGCTTGCACCGCTATGCCCGCTTCAGTAGCCCTGATAATATCTTTTAGATCACAGTATGCTGCTCCCTGTCCTCTCACAGACTGTGCTCTCAAAGATGGGGAGGACATTGATAGTGATGATGACGGGAGTGATCATGCTTCCCTCCAAATTGATCCTTTCATTTTCCTAGAAACTGTCCTATCAGCAGACCTCCTTGCTTTCATTGATGATGATACTGATCAGTTCGGAGAGAGGTGTAATGTCATGATCAATAACGCTGCCTATGCCTACTTTGATAGAGTCAAAATTGATGATGATGATCCTGGTGTCACTCCTGCTGGCTACACTGCCATAGAACCTGCCATAGCACTTGCAGCCCCGACCGTTGCATTTAAATATGCCACCAACACACACACGGCCACAGCCACACCTGTCCTTCATCCCATTCGGACTAGACTGGTACCAACCGTGCGTAGTAAGATGTACTTCCATACTCATGCAAATGACAACACCATGGTTAACTCTGAAGTACCTGCCCCTCTCCACATGCAGCCAGTGGATGGATTTGTTCACTTGCATGGGGGGGAACTTCCCCCATACACTGCCATGGAACCTGGCGCACCCCATGCATCTGCCTGCCCCGCACACACATCCACCACACAACACGTCACCACCCCATACATAACATCAGCATCAGCACCACTAGATGACAGGACCATTACCTCCACAGCCTGCCATCCTGCTATTCACGCCATTAGAGGGTTGATCTCATCAATGACAAATGGTAGAGATGACAAATCTAGTCTCACACACCCTTCACCACCTGTCCCACCACTTCCCCCGGAAAATGACAAGAAACAGATTAGTGTTCATGTCACCTGCAGTAATGCACCCATCGTTGCATGTTCACTTGCACTACCATTCCCTGGTCATAGCACTGGTTTTCCCCACATCTGCTCCACATCTGCCCCTACCAGCATGCAGTACCTGCCCCACCCTTCCTACTACAATAGGAATCGCAAGGCTCTGCGCCTCCCTGTGGGCATTGGGTAATGCTAACTTTATCTAGAGACAAGGGGGAAGGATATTGACTGGGGATATAGTGATCTGAGCATCTGTACTGATCTGTATGATTTGTAGAAGTCAATGATCTGACGTGCCCTGTCTCCCCACAAGAGATGTACCACTCTAGTCACTGATCTGTATGTTGTTGCTCTGGTCTAACATTATCATGACTAATCATTACCATATATGCATTTGTGCACTAACCTCTGAGGTGACTAATGTATATATGATCTGCTCCGACCTGATCTGATCATGGTGCATTCTCATGTACTGATGTGTGTATATGGACCATTGCACACATGTACTGTCGTACAGATTTATAAATGATGCAACCACTCATTGATGCTCACTAGCAGAATAGATGTACTGCAATGCATTAGTGTATTGCTCGTGCTGTGAGCGAGCGGTACCCTCGCTGCACGGGGGGAATACACTGATCTAACACACTCATGCTGCACTGATCTGAGTACTATGATCTGGACTTCACACTGATCTGATCTAGTCACAGGACCGCTGTGCCCGTGTGTTTCCTGTCACTCACCACGCAATCATTACATTGACCTTCATTCACATGCAGATCCCCGGAAGGTGAGCGATTCCCTCGCTTCCCTAATTAACCCTGCATGTGCATAATTGTCTTTGGACTGATTAGCAGCCATCCAGGTCTGCACCTTTCCCTCCCAACAATTCCTACCTATCCAGCAGCTCCCCAGATGTACGCTAATGATCTGCAGTCCCCCAGCAGGCCCTACTAGCTCTAAAGCTTCTCACTGGCCCCAGCAACATGGCACCCAAACTGTCCCTGGATGACTCCCTAGCACCTGTTTTTTTTGTGTGTGTAACCCCCTCAACTGCTCGGAATATTTTTTTTTTAATAGAATGAACACTCTAGGAATTTAAGTCCCGTCCTGCCATGTACTTTCCAGCAGTTTGACTACGATTATTTTTCTCGCCACCTCGTCGGCGCCTGTCGTGACATGCTGTTTTAAATCTGATTTCTCAGCATGTACCTCCCATCTGACAGACAGTTCTATGTACTGTCAAGCCTACCTTCTTATATCTTATAACTGATACTGGAAGTACCTCATCATATCCTTCCATCTGGCCTGATAATGATGAACTGGCGGGGGATGTCTACCTTAAGTTATTTCTCATAATGTCACCGTAATTTGTGGATTCATTGAGAGCCCCAAATTATGGGGGGAATAGTATGCTGACCTTATGTATTTCTCATCGTTCTGATTCCCTAGTTGACAAGGCCGTTGTCTGCACCTTCCTGGCAGCTCCACAGCTGGAATCCAGTCTTATCTAGATTTGATCTTGTATAATCTTGCAGCTTCCTGCAGCTCCTAGGAGTCCACCCCAGCGCCCCCCTGCAGTTTAATATCTTAGCACGATACCCTAGCTTGAGATCCTAGCATGACCAGACACCCTTCCTGGCAGCTATCAAGCTGGAATCCAGTCCATGTTAAGTGTATCTTGCCTGAAGTGCACCTTCATCCTTGACTAGGATTCCCCTCTTGCTCTGTACCTCGACATGTACATCTGAGCTCTCCTCCTAGTGTGACTACCTTCCAAGCTTGGCCCCATGCTTCTTGGTAATCACATTATTACATAGTCTGAATATTTTACACTCTAGACTTCCCTTTTACTTTGAACCTCCTAAATCCCATGAATTCTTCTGAATGAAGAATCCACGGAATTGGGGGGGATGTTATATACCGGTTCTCCCGGTCCAGCTAGAGTGTCTTGGGCCTCCAGGCCTTCCGCCTGGAAGCTTCCATAGTAGTGCCTCTGCCCGTTAGGGCCGGCACCTACCGGCGGCAGTACTGTCGCCTTTTCCCTTCTTATACCTAGCTTGCCGCCTGGCATGCTATCACGATTGTAAGCGTAGCACCTTCGCCAATCCTTGTGTCAGTCCTCACGAGATAATACTCCGGAAGCTAAACATGGTACCTGTGGCAGAGAATTGCAGTTTCCTCAACCACATTCCTTCTTGGGCTGCAGAGGTAGCTGCCATGAACTCAGCTTCTGTGGTGGACAGGGCAGTGGCAGATGCTTGGATTTTGGATGCCCATGAGATGGCACCCCCCTGGTTGAGGAAGACATAGCCTGTTGTGGACTTCCTTGTGATAGGGCAGGCAGCATGGTCAGAGTCACAGTAGCCAGTGAGGAGTTTCTTGGAGTGGGTGTAGGTGATCCCATGGTCAGGGGTACCAGTTGCAGCTTCCATGTGGTCATGGAGGGGGTGGGCACTGTGCCTGGCCAATCTGTTAACATCTTGGGCAATGTCAGGCCTGGTGTTGACTGCCAGGTAGTTGAGGGATCCTACAATCTGGGCAAGGGGGAGACCAGTGTCTGGGGTGTCCTTTTCAGGATAAGGGAGGGGAGCATCAGGCTGCAGTGGGATGGGGAACCTGGTGCTGTTGGGCTCAGGGAGCATGCTGTGTGCTCTGAGTAGGTCTTGAGTGAACCTGGATTGACAGATGTGGAGTGTTCCAGCAGTTGCATCTCTGGTGATCTCATAGCCTACAAAGACAGATGGTTCTCCAAGATCTCTGGTCTTGTAGAGCTTCATGATTTTCTCCTTGTACTGCTGCAGGATGTTCTTGTCAAAGGACAGCAGGAGGAAATCATCGACCCAGAGGAAAACCCAGATGAGGGGTCTTGTAGTTGGTCCAGGGAGCAGGAAGAGGCTCTGGTCAACATCAACTTCTCTGAAGCCAATGGCTGTCATATCTTCCTTGACTTTTAGATACCACTGCCTTGATGCTTGCTTCAGGCCATAGAGGCATTTCCACATGCGGCAAAACCTGTGATCTTTTTCAAACCCTGGGGGTTGAGAACAATACAGTTCCTCTTCCACTATTCCATTTAGGAATGCTGTTGAGACATCAAGCTGCCTGGGCAAGGTGTGCTGAGGGGTCTGCAGCCATGGAAAGGATGTACCTGATGGTAGATAGCATGTTCGTTTGGCCACTGGTGCAATGACTTCATCATAGTCCATGCCAGGACGTTGGGCATATCCTTTTGCTACTAAACGAGCTTTGTATCTGACTAGCTGTCCATCCACTGATTGCTTGATATCAAAGACCCATTTAGTACCAATGGCTTTGGCTCCTTGTGGGAGTTCTGCTAATGTCCAGGTGTTCATTTCTGCTAGTGCTGCTAGTTCTTCATTCATGGCAGACCTCCATTCTTTGGCTTGAGGGGAAGCCATGCTTCTATTTCATTCTTGGGCATGATTATCTGGTCTGCAGCTAGGAATGCTAGGTGGTTAGGTGCATGCCTTTCTCTGCCACTACGGCGAGGTTGTGTTAGAGCAGCTTCTGGTGGGGGGGTGGTTGCTTGTTGTGCTTGTGCAGGAGAGGTGAGTGCATGTACTGGTGCATTGTCTTGTGATGCCATGAGGTTGGGAAGGTCATTTGTCTGAGACTGTGTGGGGTTGTGTTCATTTCCTTGTTCAACTGTGTTGTTGGGCTGATGTGCACTCTGTTGTGGGGCAATGGTCCCTTGCTGGTGCATAGAACTGGGCAGGTAGCTATCATCTATATCTTCTGGTGATCCCCATGCTCCCATGTTTGCTTTGTTTCTTTCCCTTAAGGCTTCAATGGCTTTGTTTTCTGAGGGAGAGTGGGATGGTGAGGGAGTGTCTTCATTAAGTTCGCCAGGGGTGTCTTCTTCATGCATGCCTAAAATCACAGCATCTGCACCTGGGAATCCGTTCTTTCCTGCCGGGTTCTCAGACTCATTGAAGGTGATGTCTCTAGCATCAAAGATCTTATGGTTGGAGTCTACAACTCTGTAAGCTTTTCTGTTGTGTGAGTAACCAATGAGTCTAGTGATTTTGGCTGATGGTGCAAACTTCCATGTCCTGGATTTGGGTGGTATGTGGACGTAGGCTGTGCACCCAATGGTTCTGAGGTGATCAATCTTAGGCTTGACTCCATGGAACATCTCATAGGGAGTTTTGTCTGATTCAGAAGTGGGGCTGAGGTTTCTTATGATGCTAGCATTTTTCACCATGTCAGCCCAGTATCTTTCAGGAAATTTGGATGAGAGGAGGAGTGCACAGGCCCTGTCATGGAGAGTGCGGTTCATACGCTCTGCTGCTCCATTTGTGGCTGGATTGTTAGGGACTGTGAAGTTGAGGGTAATACCTTTCTTCCTGCACCAGTTTTGGGATCGGGTGCAGATGTACTCTGATCCATTGTCACAGAAAATAGTGCCTATCTTGTTTTCTGTCAGGACTTCATACCGTTCCAGTTCATGCATGGTTTCTATGGGCACTGTGTGTTTGTTTTTGTGGAATGTGACTATAGAGTTCTTTGAGTGGTCATCTAGAATGCCTTGGAATTATATGCTGCCGTTTAGACTTGGCACTTTCATCTTTCCACTCATGTCAATGTGGAGGATTGCCATTGGTCTTTTTGCACGTGTGGATGATGTGGGGTAGGGGTTCTTGTCCATTTTTGAGAGGACACATATTTCACACGTCTGTTTTCTCATTTTGTTGCAGGCTGCAGTGGTGACATCTAGCGGTGACTCCAGTCTCACCAGAAGACGAGCACTCGAAAAAGTACGGACCAGAACTACGGCCTGTGATTCGTATGGTGGAGCCGCAAACAATATTGACTCCGGTTATTAGAGTGTTGATCTCAGCTCTCATGTGCTCAGCCAGGACGTGCACCTAGAATGGAAGCAGCAGAAAGACTGTTAGAAGCTTCTTTTAAATTGAAGGTAAATCATCTTAATAGCACAAAGTCCAGGCCGTTGTTTCTGATTTGTTGGGCTTTGGTTCATTATAGCTTGTTTTGTAGACAGCCCTTCCCAATATGGAGGTGGGGCAAGTCTATTTAGCCTATTTGGCTGTGCCTGCTGCACTGTAAAACACACATTTAAGAGAAAATAGGCTGCATGCAACTTGTTTCTTGTGGTACCCTTCAATACCACATTGCCATAGTTTATTTTTAATGCATAGCAGCTTTTAGGCAGCCCCATTGACCCACCCTTGAGCTTTGGGATCACCTCAGTTCCTGGTTGGGAGCTGCTACATGTAGCCAAAAGAAAGTACAGTGCACATCAAGGCAAGGAGGGGACGGAGGAGGTCTGGGGGAGGGGAAGGAGGAGGGCTGGGGGGAGGGGAAGGAGGAGGGCTGGGGGGAGGGGAAGGAGGAGGGCTGGGGGGAGGGGAAGGAGGAGGGCTGGGGGGAGGGGAAGGAGGAGGGCTGGGGGGAGGGGACGGGGGAGGGCTGGGGGGAGGGGACGGATGGAGGAGGGCTGGGGAGAGGGGACGGAGGAGGGCTGGGGGGAGGGGAAGGAGGAGGGCTGGGGGGAGGGGAAGGAGGAGGGCTGGGGGGAGGGGGAAGGAGGAGGGCTGGGGGGAGGGGAAGGAGGAGGGCTGGGGGGGGGGGGGGGGGGGGGGGGGAGGAGGAGAGGAAGGTACGATGCTACGGGGATCCCGCCCTGTAGCATCGTACTGCAGTGCCGCAGCTATGGCACGGGCTATGGTGTCGGCACCCTGAGGTACCGCACCATCTCAGTACTACCTTCCAGCACTTCCCTCCAGTGCTTTTATCTAACTGTAAAGATCTTATCCTCACCGACTTCCCCTCGTCACTGTGCTCTGCACATAACTCCGGAATCAAAAGCTATGGCTCTTTGATTGTAGCACCTACTGGCAGGCCCTGTGGCCGCCATCTCTGATCGCTACCAGTTCTGGCAAGTTCATCTTGCCAGTTATCTCAACACCAATCGTTGTACCATCTGTGTAACAACTGTGTTGCTACCAACTGTGCCCCTGCTCCATCGTCTACGAGAAGCAAGAGCATACAATCTGTTATCTCCTGGCTTGGAGGCTTGATTGCCTGAGCATTGGGCGGACGGCCTGGTTTGGCCTTTGCCTGGTCCTAATTCGGAACCATTGCGCTCCGGCTAAAGCTTTTGTAGGGAGGAACAATAACAGCTATAACCTTGGAACCTGACCACAAGCTGCTACTATTATTTGGCTTGGCTACAAGTTTGAAACTTCTGTCTGTGTGAACCTGATGATAGCGACGTCAAGGACGCGAGCAGACGAAGACAGGGTATCTCCACCGATGTCCAGGCTAGTCGCCGACTTGAGTCTGCACGTCACAGTCATCTACGACAGACGGGAGGAGGCGACAGACGGCAGGGGAGGAAAAGGAAGAGAAGATGGAGGAATGACGGGGGGGGGTGGCTTCCACGATGGCGGAAGGATCCTCATGACCGTTAGCAAAGGCCGCTGGTGGCGCAATCGTCTAGCCAATTTGTCGTCATGTCAGGACTTCGGAACTTCCAGAATGAAGCTCGTTGAAGCCAAGTAGAGGACGACGCATAAGATGCATTTCAAAGCAGTGGTACCACGATGAGCCCGATAACCTATCAGCTTGAATACACTCCAGAGAGTGGACAGAGATGCTTGCGTGAAGCAGACGCGCCAATCTATACACGGAGACGAGAATAACGTTACAAGCACAGGAGACCCATCAAGGGGCACCAGTGGAGGAAGGAGCGGCAGCCTGTACCCTAACAGGGTACAGGCTAGACCGGTGACACAGCCAACAGGAAGCTGTCACTGAGTCAAGAAGGATGACACAGTCTACGGGAAGCTAGCACAGTACTGGCAGAGCCGATAGTTCTAAGGAAGTACATAAGTAGTCAGTTAGTCACCAAGTCATAAAACGCGTGAGAGCACTGCAATTCATGCTGACAGAACCTAACAACCTGTCACTTATCAGCCTGGTGCCAATGCCAACCGATGTCTGAGCCTGCAGTCGGTGAATAAATAATCGTGGATGCCGATGCTTCAGCCAAGCCACCGGTCGCTTGGAAACATTACGTATCATGCATGAGTACATGACCGATGCTTCAGCCAACGTTTAAGATTCCGAAAACATTAACCAGAACTGAGAACACGATGGTCAAATTCGCTACCGTAATAAACATTTAAAGTGTGCAAAATGCGATTGATTGTGCCTATGAATCGCTATTTTGCAAATTGTCACGTGTTTGAACGCCGGGGGCGTACAAGTACAAAGGTACAACCTGAGACTGATACCTGTTGCTAACAGACCTACACCATCTGCAAGGTGAAAACATGCTAATGAGACACGCTGTTTTTGTGAAGCCGTAATCTAGCACAAACCCACAGAGAAGTATGACAGCTTGACATGTCACGTGCTCTGGACCCTGTGGGAATAAGAACGCCAGTGTGGTGTTGTACTGTGTATACTTCCCATATTTACTTCGCTTAAGTGGTTCAAGGAGTTGCTCAGCTTTACGGTCCCTGTAGTCATCGACAATATCAGCATGTCAAGTTAGCATGCATATTGAGACTTTGAGAGACAAGAAACATCCAGCACGTTTACTGAAGGCTGATAGAGTGATATACCATACGATCAATCCAATACCATTCTACTGGAATGGTAGTAGGTAAGATAGGTGCAATCAGTACGTTGCACTGTCATAATGTGGCCAACGGTGCTTGCATTGGCGGTGATTCTTCTCAATGTGGTGGTCCAACGATGACTATAGCTAGCTCCGGCTTACGCTGTGGTGTCCTTAACATCACGTCCTATGCTACTGTATTGCACGGATGTAACCATTTATATTTCAATACGTGCAGTCATATTCAAAACACAGACGACAGTCGATGGATGGCCAGCCCAATATCTGGCTGATGCTATGTACCGTAACCAAGTACAAGTTCAAGTCGATGGATGGGACGCTGGTATAGGACAGGAGATGAGGAGACAGGCCGTTGGGTTTACCAACAATGTTAAAATCGCTTAGCCATTCAGCTAGATGCAGGCTAGAAAATATGGTTTACTAATATAATATAATTTACTATGAAAGGGAGGTGTTGACCGCCGAGTCAAAACTAGAGCTTTACAACTGTATGCATTGAACACATAATCTATGTAAAATGAGTACGCTTGACCGATCATTCAATGGTGCCATCATACAATAAATTAATCTAACTACCGGTATATAAAACAACCCAATTGCGTGAGGGCATTGTCATGCATTGATGCAATCAAGTTTTTCAGCCCATTTGCCTACTGCCTAACTGGGCCACATATTATCACCAGGCACACAATACCTGTGTGAAGATGCACTAGTTGAACTGCATCACTATTTGTACTGCATACTGGTTGTACTACAGCACTAGTTGTGCTGCATCCAGGACATGATACAAAGTAATGGACGCATGGCCCTGACTGCAGATGGCCTAACAAATTTCTCAGAGATGATTAAGTGCCAGAAATGGAACTAAGACACAGGTGGTCCATAGCTGTCGTCAGCTTGTGTGTTGGGCACTGTTTCTTCCTTCCTTGTGACGCGCCGCAAATTGAGCGACTCAGTGCGACCCCAGTGTGACGCGCTGCCCTACGAACCCCTTGGAGCACAAAGCACGGAGCCCGAGGGCGTCCGGGGGGGTGGGGTGTGTGTGTGTGTGGAGCGGGGGATTCTGACTAGTTTAGTCGGACACATGCATCCATTACGTCGCCATGCAGCGACGGAATGGCAACGCGTTGCAGAAAAAAAAGTAGTGTAGGCGTGTACGGTTAAGTCCTGCAATAGGCGCAAACCTTTTCTTTAGTTGATATACTCCAGAGAGTCTGCCAGTGTAAACTGGAGGAAGGTGACAATAATGTCAAGTCAGCATGTGAGCATGCCCCTTACACTCTGGGCAACACAAGTGACTTCAGCCCGCAAAACATTATCAAGCACATGGGGTTGTTCGTCGTATGTATAGGCATGCTCCAGCTCTTGGACCATACATCTCTTGCTGATGCGCCGGTTGACCTCGCAACGGCTGGGTGGTAGATGAAGCTAAGTGTCTAGATAGCTGATTACTGGAAGTTGAAGTTCCTCTCTTTGGAGCCGGGGAGCTCTACTGCCTTGATGGTCGTGGTGTTGTTCGGCAAGTGAGCAGTCTTGATTCCCTTGTCTGCAGGGCACAAGAATAGGGGTTGGCTATGTTATATAATATAAGTGAATCAGTAATATTATATAATATTAGTCGGACAAGCCGTCTCACAACATTTCGAATTTATTTGAAAAACTCGGAAAACTAATATTATTGTGGCACTATAATAATATTAGTTAATATTGAATTTTCAAACACTAATATAAGTTGCCGTTCCTTGCACAAGAATGAAAGATCAAACATGGGGATTGTCAAACCCAGTTTTTTTAATGTTTAACTACCAATCACATGTTTTACCCATGGTTTAACTACCCATGTTGACTACCCATGTTTTAACTATCCATGTTTAACTGCCCAAGTATTTACTGCCCATGTTTTAACTATCCATGTTTAACTACCCAAGTGTTTACTGCCCATGTTTTAACTATCCATGTTTAACTACCCAAGTGTTTACTGCCCATGTTTTAACAATCCAAGTTTAACTACCCATGTTGACTACCCATGTTTTAACTATCCATGTTAAACTACCCAAGTATTTACTGCCCATGTTTTAACTATCCATGTTTAACTACCCAAGTGTTTACTGCCCATGTTTTAACTACCCATATTTAACTGCCCATGCTGACTCCGCACACAGGACGGTGAGCAGCCTGAAGGCTGACATAACATGGAACCAAACCAA
Source organism: Chlamydomonas sp. ICE-L (assembly GCA_013435795.1). Classification (NCBI taxonomy): domain Eukaryota; kingdom Viridiplantae; phylum Chlorophyta; class Chlorophyceae; order Chlamydomonadales; family Chlamydomonadaceae; genus Chlamydomonas; species Chlamydomonas sp. ICE-L. Next base: position 3,174,041 of record JACBWV010000626.1, read on the forward strand.
ACCAAGCTCAGCACAAACACAGCATAAAGGAATCATCCAACACTGCCAGTATACAGCACGACGCAACAAAGGGTCTTATCTAAGTCAGACAAAGCAATAAATACGAATCATATGGAATTAGTGCTGATCATTATGCAATATTGCCTTTCTTTTTCTGATTATCTGAGGATTTGTTGGAAGACCCCTCCAGGATGTTGTGGAGTGGGCTTGTCTTGGGCCAACAATGGCCTGTCAATGACAATGTAATGTATGTAAATAGCCATATCCTAAGCTATGGAAGCATGTGCTCTGCCCATACCACCTCTCCAATGTGGTTACTCTTTTTCACTATGGCGGCGACTTAGTACTTATCAAGATTCCGCCCCCGACCTGCGTCTGACAGGATTCGAACCCACCCACTCTGGGACATGCATTATTGTCAGGAACTACTAGCCTAATAGTTCTCGACACTCTTCAACAAGATTGAATCAACACAACAGCAATATGACAAGTTCTATGCAGCTTCGCCTGCGACGCAAAAAAATGGCGGAGAGTGATTGCGACGGAGCGACAGGTGGCAATGGAAGCGAGTTAGTTACGAGACCGTTGGCTGACGCGTCAGCCTTCATCTCGGTCAGACGGATGGTCGGTCAGTCGCACAGACAGACAAATGGGTAACCCTGGGGGCTCCCACCCCCTTAAAGAGAGGGCTCTGCCAACAAAACCGAAGAAAGACCCTTAATCTCAAACTCACATCCCATGGTGGCGGTCTCGGTCATTATGATAGCAGGGTTGGGATTTGGCCAGCGTGCAGGGTTCTTCATATAAACCTGAATTCACACAGGTGGCATATGTTGGGTTTAGTGGCATGATTGTATGCAACAGCAATCATCAAGATCCAGACATGCTCAAGCACAGCATGCAACTCATGTAGCACCTGGCCTCACCGCCATATCACAAACCATACACACAGACTTCTCCTGGGTTCCTGCCCCCCACGTGTACAGCAAGGAAGGCAAGACTTGAAGCTTCAGAACTTTACAGAGCAGACCAACAATCAGGATCAACTAGAGATTTGCAGGGGAGGCCAATTGAAAAAAAGCCCTTTCCCAACAGCGTCCGTTGGACTCTCAAGTCTACTAACAGTTGCTGTAGCAGGCTAGCTATTGAACAGTTTCACTTACCGGAGGCGCGTGGTTGAAGGAATTGCTCAGCTTTACAGTCCCTGCAGTCGGCGAAAAGATCGACATGTCAAGTTAGCATTCATATCGAGAGACACGAAACATTCAGCACATTCGCGAAGCGCTGGTTTCATTAAGGAATCTACCTGATGGTAGCTTATCCTCTTCCACGTAGCCCTTGTCGTTCGCGATAAATTGCGTCTTCATCCCAGTATTGGGCTGCTTCAAGGTGCCGAATCGATCTGCCGAGGATCCTTGCTGCAGGCGGAATAGTAGGAGCACAAAGTTGAGCAGAGATTGAATGAGCATTGCAGACTTGCATGGCCAGGAAACGAGAAAAATCCTCATGTCCGTATGTCACAAGAATGTCGCATTTCCAGCGACAGCGGTAGACGTAGTACCAACAGGACGCAACGCACCTTCTTAGAGGCTGGCACCTCCCAATTCTGCAGTCGGTGAGACACGAACGCGTGCTCGACCTGCTCTCCGGGGTAAGAGTAAGACATGCTGCTGTAGGTTTAAGTCCTGAAGCTATGCTATGGATTCTTGCTCTAAGGCGATGAGGTCAGAAATCTCGGTTGTCGATTGCTTGCTTTGGTTCTAAGATTGTCCAGTGGGGGAACGCGTTGGCTCTTGTAGTCTTGGCAGCGTTGGCCAGCGTGTGAAGATCAACGAACACCGCCACTCCTAACCACTCGTCAACAAACACACGTGACCAAGCCCTAGCTGGGCTGGGTAAAATGGGCTGGGTTTCTTCTTTTCCTAGCCACCAGCATCGCTCGACTTGCCTCGTTTCGCGACCGCATTTTCAGCTGTGTGGCATTTAAAAGGCCTACTTGAACCCCCTCGCGAACATGCTGAACCCCCTCGCCGGGTCGCTGCTCGCCAGGGTTTCGATTGCCTCACTCCAGCATGGAGTTGTTGCGGGGTTACAACGTTACTTACACACCGACCTCAAAAGAGACCCTTCTTATGGCCACATTGATGAGAAGGACGTGGAGTACTTCCGACAGCTGCTAGGAGACTCAGGGGTAATAACAGATGAGGACCAGCTAGTACCATTCAACAGGTGATTGGGTACCAGGGCAGTGTTCAGAGTACATACCATTTTGCTTTGTGGGATACTACACCCAACCAATTATTCACAATTATATGCTCCACTTATTTGGTGTGCATAGCAATTTGTCAGGTGGGATGCCACATTCAATCAATAACTCTCTGTATTTTTTTCACTTAGAGGGGACCATATTTGGAGTAATTTGATGCCACACAAAATTGCAAACAAGTATTGTTTATTTTTAAAGGAAAGCACAGGACCATATTTGGGATGACGCCATGCCACACCATTAGCAAACACCACTATCTGTTATATTTATCTTATTTGGGACCTTACAGCCTGGGGGTTTTGAGGGACCCAATACAAGCAGGAAAAACCACAACAAAACAACCACCCCCCACACCAAAAAAACAAACCAACACAACACCAAAAACAAAAAACCCACCAAACACCAAACAACCCACAAAACAACACCCAAAAACAACCAACACAAACACAAAACACACAAACAGAAAAACAAAAACAAACGCAAACAACAACCAACACCACTGCCAAAACCAACAAAAAAAACAAATCCTCCCCCCCGAGCCGCAACCCAAACGCAAACCTCCAACCTATAACCCTCCACCCCTAACACCAACACCGAACACACAGCCCCGACGCAACACCAATACCAACACCAACACCAACACCAATACACGCAACAGCAACACCAACACCAACACCAACACCACACCAACAACCCCAACTCCCTAACCCCAACCCAGATCCCCGTACCGCAAACACCAAAACCAACAACAACACCACCCCAACACAACACCAACACCCAACACCAATCCCAAACACTCACCACAACACCACCACCAACACCACACCAACCTAACACAAACACAAACAGCCAACCACACCACCAAAAACCAACACCAACACCAACATCCAACCCCGGCCGCAAACCACCCAAAACCCAAAACCAAAACCCCAACACCAACACCAGATCACAACACTCAAACAACTACCAACACCAACACCAACCCAGACGCCGATCCCAATCACCTATCACGCAGACCCAAAGCACCAAACCCAAAACACAACACTAATACAACCAACAACGAAAACAAAAACAACAACCCGACTAACAACACAACACCAACACCAACACCAACACCAATCCACCAACAACCAACACCAAACACCAAAACACAAAAAAAAACAACCAACACCAACCCAAACACCAACACGGACGGTACTACCAACTACCAACACAACACCAACACCAACACCAACACCAACACCAACAACCCCACCCCAACCCAACCACAACCCCTACCCCTACCCAACACCAACACCACACCCAACGACAACACCAAAACCCCAACCCCAAACCCCAACCCCAACCCCTACCCCTACCGCCAACACCAACTCGAAATAAGACAACAACACACCCATATCACTCCAAAAAAAAATGAAATAAACCATAACTAAACCAACAAAAACACAAACACCAACACCAAACACCAACAGCAGACACCAACACAACACCCAACACCAACACCCAATCGCACCACAACAAAACACCAACACCAAACACCAACACCCAACACCAAAACTACCGCAACCAAACCCAAACACAAGCCCAAACACCAACACCAACACCAACACTTAAAAAAATAAAAAAAAGAACAAAAAATAAAAAACCTTCAAAAAAAACAACATTTAAATCAAATTCAACATAGAAAATATTACTACTACTAATAATTTAATAATTTAATTTTACCCCCGCACCACACAAATAATTTTTTATTCAATATCCTGAAAGGCATTTTTCCTTTTTTCTGCAGAACCTGAATTTTTGAGCGCTCTTTGTCATAAAAAAATAACCTATATAGCTTTAAAGTTAACAAAAATAAACCAATTAAAACAAAAACCAAAACCAAACCAACACAAAAAACAAAACGGAAAAAAATACAAAACAAAAACACAAATAAAAAAAAAAATGAACGCAGCAAACACGAAAACACGGAACCACAAACTTACGCTCACCCCGAAACCCATAAACCCGCCACCCCAAACCCAGAAACTCCCGCCACTCCGGACCCCCAGCCCCCACCAACCGCCTACCCCAAACCAAAACCCCAACCCACAACCCCCAAACCCAGCCACCCCACAAACCCACAAACCCATCCACTCGCAAACCACAAACCCAGCACCCCCAACCACAAACCCAAGCCACCCGGCACCCCCAACAGGAAAAACAAAAATACTAAGAAAAAGACTCAGAAAAAAAAAGATAAAACAAAGAAAAAAAATGAAAAAAAAGAATAACAAACAAACAAAAAGACAATAGAAAAAAATAAAAGTTAAAATAATCCATCATAGAAAAAAAAAAAATAAAAAACAAATATCCCACAACAACTCTAAAATCAACATTTATAAAAACCAAAAATACACTGACACCAAACCCCAAAAAAACGAAAACCCATAAACCAAACAAACAATAACCCCCAAACACACAAACCCCAAACCCCTCACCCCAAAAACCCAAAAACCCCTCCACCCCAAAAACCCCCCACCCCCAAAACCCTCCACCCCCGAAAACCTGCACCCCAAACCCTAAACCCCTCCCCCCTATAACCCCAAACCCCTCCACCCCAAACCCCAAACCCATCCACCCGAAACCACAATCCCCCACCAACGCCACCACCCAACCAAACCCGCAAACCCAAAACCCCCCAAACCCCGCCACCAACAAAACCACAAACCAGCAACCACCAAAACCACAAACGCCAGCCAGCACACAAAACCCCATAAACAAGAAAACGACAAACAATAACAAAAATGTAAAAAAAAAAAAAACCCACGAAACCCGCAATAAAAAACGCGCTAACACAGTAAGAAACACTCGACCAAAACAAATCCCACCACAAATCCACCACCTACAAAAATCAACACACACAACCCTCCTACCCCAAACCCAACAAACACCAAACCCAAACCCCTAAACCCCCAAACCCCTGACATCCCAACCATAACACCCCCCAAAAACCACAACCCATCCACCCCCCAACCCACAAAACCCCCAACCCTCCACCCCAACAACCCCAACCCCATACACCCCCCAAACCCACCTCCACCCCCAAACCCCTCCACCCCCGACAACCTGCACCCCCAAACCCTCTACCCGGAAAACAACAAAAACCCCCAAAAACAGAAAAAAAAACACATTAAAAAAACTAAGGAAAAAAACAAAAAGGGAGAGGCAAACAAAAGAAAACAAAAACAAGGAAAAAAAAAAAAATAAAACAAATGACAAAAACAAAAAAAGAAAAAACAAAAAAAAATTCAAACAAAAACTAAAACAAAAAAAAAACAAAAAAAAACGAAAACAAAAAATTACAAGAAACAAAAAAAAAAAAAAAATACACACCACAAAAAACACAAAAACCGCCAGAACAAAACACGACAAAATCAACAAAGAACCCCAATCAACACAAAAAAAAAAACCTAAAAAATAAAAAATAAAAAACACCAATAACTTGTAAACACACATAACAAAAAAATCATAAAACCAAACCCCCGAACAACACAACCACACAAAAAACAATAATAACAAAATAACACAAAACCACCCAAACAACACTACACAAACAAAAACCTCAAAAACCACACCAACTCAAAAACCCAAACCCACTTACACCCCCAAACCCACAACCACCACCCCCAAATCACAACCCACAAAAACCAAACCCTCCACACCCAAACCCCAACCCCCTCCCCACCAAAAACCCCAAAACCCCCTTCCACCCATGTGCACAAACAGCGGACTGGACTCGCAAGTACCAAGGTTCATCACGTGTAGTGCTGAAGCCGAAGTCTACAAGCCAGGTGTCACAGATCTTATCGTACTGCTCTCCCAAGCGCCTAGCCATTGTACCTCAGGGCGGCAACACTGGCCTAGTTGGCGGTGGGGTGCCTGTGTTTGATGAGGTGGTGCTGAACACCACCAACATGAATAAGGTGATCTCCTTCGATACGGTGAGTACTCTCTTTATGCGGGGGGGGGGGGGGGCGGGGCGGGGCAGGGGGGCAGGGGGGGGGGGGGTCCTGAGTTCGATGAGGTGGTGCTGAACACCACGAACATGAACAAAGTGCTATCCTTAGAAGTGGTGAGTCATTAGTGGACTATGGTCCTATGGATGTCCTTCACTGGTTTAGTGGGCGGCGGGAGGGGACAGGGACAGGGACAAGGGTGAGGTTGGGGGTTGGATGGGGTGGGTGGGGTGCGGGGAGGTCGTCCTGGGTTTGATGAGGTGGTGCTGAACACCACGGATGTGAAGAAGGTGATCTCCTTGGATACAGTGAGTGCTCTCTTTAAGCGGGGGGGGCAGGGGTGGGGGGGGGGGTGGGGGGGGGTCCTGCGTTTGATTGGGTGGTGCTGAACACCACGAACATGAATACGGTGATCTCCTTCGATGCAGAGAGTATTGTCTTTAAGCGGGGGGGGGGGGGGGGGGGGGGGGGGGGGGGGGGGGGGGGGGCTGTATGTGATGAGGGGGGGCTGAAGACCACAAACATGAACAAGGTGATCTCCTTCGATTCTGTGAGTGCTCTCTTTAAGCGGGGGGGCAGGGGGGGGGGGGGGGGGGGGCAGAGAGGGGGGGGGGGGGCAGAGGGGGGGGGGGGGGGGGGGGGCTGTGTTTGATGAGGTGGTGCTGAACACCACGCACATGGACAAGGTGATCTACTTCGATACGACGAGAAAATAAAATATATAAATATATTATTACGAGGCGTGAGGTTAAGGGGGCCAGCCCTTTTGCTTTCACTGAGGCCAACCACCAACCACATTCGATGCGGTGAGTACTCTCTTTAAGCGGGGGGCTTAGCCCCCACTTAGGCCCCCCCTAGACTCACTTTAAAAGCTTTCTTTGGTAAGGGTACACACCCTAAACATATTGCACATCATACACCCATATTAGCACCACCACCACCAACAACAACAAGAACAACAACAACAACAACAACAACAACAACAACAAAAACAAAAACAAAAACAAAAACAAAAACAACAGTGCAACACCACCAACACCAACAACAGTGCAAGAATACCACAACCACCAACGACAACAACAACAACAACAACAACAACAACAACAACAACAACAACAACAACAACAACAACAACAGCAGCAGCAGTGCAAGTATGACCACTATCTGGTAAGCCCTATTTGGCCTACCCCTGGACTGTAACATACATACATACATACATGCAAGCCCCCCCCCCCCCCCATGTCCAAGCATGTCAGAATGTCCTATATTGGCAAGGATGTACACCCTTAAACCTATTAGCGTGCGCTGCTGAAGTAGCGTGAGCTAAACTAAAAATACCAAAAATGTATAGGTCATTTACTGATTTGTGGACCTCTGGTACTATGGATGCCCTTCACCGGCTTAGTGAGCGGCCGGGGGGGGGGGGGGGGGGAGGGGGGTCGTTCTGAGTTTGATGATGTGGTGCTGAACATCATCAACATGAGCGAAGTGACATCCTTCGATGCGGTAAGTCATTTGTGGACATCTGGTCCTATGGATATCCTTCACTGGCTTAGAGGGCGGCCGGGACGGGGGACCAGGGACGGGGGACGGGGACAGGGGGGTGGCTGAGTTTGATGAGGTGGTGCTGAACACGATGAATAAGAACACAGTGATCTCCTTCGATGCAGTGAGTCATTTGTAGACTATGGTCGTATGGATGTCCTTCACTGGCTTAGTGGGCGGCGGGGACGGGGGACTGGAACGGAGACAGGCGCAGGGGCAGGGACGGGGGACGGGAACGGAGACGGGGACAGGGACGGTGGACGGGATCGGAGATGGGGGCAGGGATGGGGGACGGGAAAGGAGACGGGGACAGGGACGGGGAACGGAGACGGGGACGGGGACGGGGGACGGGAACGGAGACGGGGACGGGGACGGGGGACGGGAAAGGAGACAGGGACAGGGACGGGGAACGGAGACGGGGACGGGGAGGGGTGTGTGGCTGAGTTTGATGAGGTGATGCTGAACACCATGCATAAGAACGAAGTGATATTCTTCGATGCAGTGAGTCATTTGTGGACTATGGTCCTATGGATGTCCTTTACTGGCTTAGTGTGTGGGGGGTGGGGGCTGTGTTTGATGAGGTGCGGAAATCAAGTAATTAGAACCAAGTTATCTCCTTCGATACGGTGAGTCCTTTGTAGAACCGTGGATGCACTTCAATATGGCCTGCTGGTATGTAAGTGAAATTGTAATATCTGAGCTACGAGGTCACTCCAGGACGTGAAGTTAAGGACACCACAGCGAAAGCCGGAGCTTGCCGTAGTCACCGTAGGCGCAAAGAAGGCCTGCTGGTATGTAACAGGTATATTTGTTTTTTATCAAAAGAAGGAAATCTTATTCCTTTTAATTTTTTCCCTCCCTTTTTTCCTCCCAAAATAGGATCCTCATTCCGATTTTGGTCGGTTTGGGTCATTTTCAGTCAATTTCAGTAGAATCAAAACATTTTTTTTAGGTTTCTTATCCCGGCAATTTTGGCAAAAAACGGGGTCTCGTATTCGAATCGGAATATATGCCGGAAATAATATCTCTGGGCCTGCTGGTATGTAAGTGTCGCTTTTTCTGTTTTTCTGAAAACCCCATTTGAGATGATGATGTAATTATTATAGTAGAATTAAATTATCACTGCGGCAAGAACTCAGGGCCCCCGTCGATACATCGACTGTCTGAGGTTCAGACGGTCAATACTTTTTGGCGGAGCCCCCCCTTCTCGAGGGCGGGAGCCCCCAATGTTACCCATTTGTCCGGTCGACCGACCGACCGACCGTCTGACCATGGTGAAGCCAGACACGTCAGCCAACGGTCTCATAACTAACTCGCTTCCCTCGCCACCTGTTGCTCCGTCGCGATCACTCTCCGCCATTTTTTAGCGACGCAGGCGACGCTGCATCAAACTTGTTCTTTTTCTCTCGCCCCCGAAAAGGGGGTGCTCCACCGAAAATGTAAAATGTATAGGCCACCCTTGCATGCCAGACTGGACTAGATTGTATATTTGTATTTTGAGTTATAGCCATTCAGCAGATAATTTGGATTTGGGTTTTCAACGCACTTTGTAGTTCGTGGTTAGCACCACATTCTTAAGAATGCAGCCAGAGAATCCTGGCATTTTGGTCTGAGAATTCTGTCATTTTGTCATTTCTGTCATCTTGTCATTTCTGTCATCTTGTAATTTCTGTCATCTTGTCATTTCTGCCATCTTGTCATTTCTGTCATTTTGTCATTTCAGCCATCTTGTCATTTTGTCATTTTGTCATTTTCTGAGAATCGATAATTCTAAGAATGTTCAACAGTTTTGCCTGGAACAGTTGAGGCACCAACTACGAACTACGACACCTAACTCCAAATCATCCGCAGAATTGCTGCAAATTTTGAATCATGACGCTCACATATTTTTTATTCTCTCTTGAACCAGATTAGTGGAACTCTAACCTGCCAGGCTGGATGTGTCCTGCAAGCCCTAGATGAGCATGCTGCCAAATCAGGCTACTTGATGCCCCTAGACTTGGGGGCTAAGGGAAGCTGCCAAATAGGGGGCAACGTGTCGACGAATGCAGGTGGGCATGGGCTAGGATGGGAATATTAAGGTGTGTATGGGGTGAGGGGGGGGCGGGGGGGGGGGGGGGGAGAAGGATGGGCTAGGATGGATATATGCGCGCGTGTGTGTGGGTGTGTGGGTGTGTGGGTGTGTGTGGGTGGGGGGGGGGGTATATGAAGAATGGTTGGATGACTAGGGGGCAACGTGTCGACAAGTGCGGGATGGCATGGGCTAGGATGGGAATATTAAGGTGTGTATGGATGAGGGGGGGGGGGGGGATGGGCAAGGATGGAAATATGCGTGTGGTGTGTGGGGGGGGGGGGGGGGGGGGTATATGAAGAATGGTTGGATGACTAGGGGGCAACGTGTCGACAAGTGCGGGATGGCATGGGCTAGGATGGGAATATGAGGGTGTGTATGGGGTGGGGGGGGGGGGGGGGATGGGCTAGGATGGAAATATGCGCGTGTGTGTGTGTGGGGGGGGGGGGGGGGGGGGGGGGTATATGAAGAATGGTTGGAAGACTAGGGGGCAACGTGTCGACAAGTGCAGGTGGGCATGGGCTAGGATGGGAATATGAGGGTGTGTATGGGGTGAGGGGGGGGGGGGGATGGGCTAGGATGGAAATATGCGCGTGTGTGTGTGGGGGGGGGGGGGGGGGGGGGGGGGGGGGGGGGGGGGGGGGGGGGGTATATGAAGAAATGGTTGGATGACTAGGGGGCAACGTGTCGACAAGTGCGGGATGGCATGGGCTAGGATGGGAATATTAAGGTGTGTATGGGGTGAGGGGGGTGGGGATGGGCTAGGATGGAAATATGCGCGTGTGTGTGTGTGTGGGGGGGGGGGGGTTGGGGGGGTATATGAAGAATGGTTGGAAGACTAGGGGGCAACGTGTCGACGAGTGCAGGTGGGCATGGGCTAGGATGGAATATGAGGGTTGTGTATGGGGTGAGGGGGGGGGGGGGGGGGAATGGGCTAGGATGGAAATATGCGCGTGTGTGTGGGGGGTGGGTGGGTGGGTGGGGGATATGAAGAATGTTGGAAGACTAGGGGGGCAACGTGTCGACGAGTGCAGGTGGGCATGGGCTAGGATGGGAATATGAGGGTGTGTATGGGGTGAGGGGGGGGGGGGGGGGGGGGGGGGGGGGGGGGCTAGGATGGAAATATGCGCGTTGTGTGTGGGGGGTGGGTGGGTGGGTGGGGGGATATGAAGAATGGTTGGAAGACTAGGGGGCAACGTTGTCGACAAGTGCAGGTGGGCATGGGCTAGGATGGGAATATGAGGGTGTGTATGGGGTGAGGGGGGGGGGGGGGGGGGATGGGCTAGGATTGGAAGTATGAGTGTGTGTGGGGTGTGTGTGGGTGTGTGGGTGTGTGGGAGGTATATGAAGAATGGTTGGAAGACTAGGGGGCCATGTGTCGACAAGTGCAGGTGGGCATGGGCTAGGATGGGAATATGAGGGTGTGTATGGGGTGAGGGGGGGGGGGGGGGGGGGGGATGGGCTTAGGCTGAATATGCGCGTGTGTGGGGGGGGGGGGGGGGGGGGGGGGGGGGGGGGGGGGGTTATGAAGAATGGTTGGAAGACTAGGGGGCAACGTTGTGGACAAGTGCCGGTGGGCATGGGCTAGGATGGGAATATGAGGGTGTGTATGGGGTGAGGGAGGGGGGGGGGGGGGGGGGGGGGGGGGATGGGCTAGGATGGAAGTATGCGCGTGTGTGCTGGTGTGTGTGGTGGGTGTGGGGGGGGGGGGGGGGGGGGTGGTATATGAAGAATGGTTGGAAAGACTAGGGGGCAACTTGTCAACAAGTGCAGGTGGGCATGGGCTAGGATGGGATATGAGGGTGTGTATGGGGTGAGGGGGGGGGGGGGGGGGGGGGGGGGATGGGCTAGGATGGAAATATGCGCGTGTGTGTGTGTGTGTGGGGTGGGGGGTGGGGGGGTATATGAAGAATGGTTGGAAGACTAGGGGGCAACGTGTCGACAAGTGCAGGTGGGCATGGGCTAGGATGGGAATATGAGGGTGTGTATGGGGTGTGAGGGGGGGGGGGGGGGGGGGATGGGCTAGGATGGAAATATGCGCGTGTGTGTGTGGGGGGGGGGGGGGGGGGGGGGGGGGGGGGGGGGGGGGGGTATATGAAGAATGGTTGGAAGACTAGGGGGCAACGTGTTGACAAGTGCAGGTGGGCATGGGCTAGGATGGGAATATGAGGGTGTGTATGGGGTGAGGGGGTGAGGGGTGGGAGTGGGGGGGGGGATGGGCTAGGATGGAAATATGCGCGTGGTGGGGGGTGGGGGTGGGGGGGGTGTATGAAGAATGGTGGAAGACTAGGGGGCAACTTGTCGACGAATGCAGGTGGGCATGGGCTAGGATGGGAATATGAGGCTTTGTATGGGGTGGGTGGGTGGGTGGGGGGTGGGGGTGGGGGGGCATCATCAGGTCCTTACTAATGTGTACTTCTTGGATCATTGGGGTGTCATGTGGGGATGGGCTAGGATGGGAAGATGAGGGTGTATGTATGGGGTGAGGGTTTAGGCAGGGGGGGGGGGGGAGGGGGGGGGGGGGGGGGGGGGTCATGTGGCCATCATCAGGTCCTTTACAATGTGTGCTTCTGGATCATTGGGGTGTCATGTGGGATGAGCTAGGATGGGAAGATGTGTGTGTGTGTGTGTGTGGTGTTTTATATGAAGAATGGTTGGAAGCCGTGGGGGCAACGTTTCGACAAGTGCAGGTGGGTATGGGCTAGGCCTGGGGAGGATGAGGCTGTGTATGGGGTGAGGGGGGTGGTAGTCATGTGGGATGGGCTAGGATGAGAAGATGCGCGTGTGTGTGTGTGTGTGGGGGGGGGGGGGGGGGGTTATATGAAGAAGGGTGGAAAGGACTAGGGGCAATGTGTCGACAAATGCAGGTGGGGATGGGTATGTGTGGGTCGGTGTGGAGGTGTGTGTTTATGGGTGTATGGCTGGGGGGAGGGGGTGGCGGGGGGGGTGTACGTTGTGTATGGGTGGGGGTGGGGGGGGGTGGGGGGGGGGGTGGAGGTGTGTGTGTATGGGTGTATGGGTGTTGGGGGTGGTGTGTGTGTGGGGGGGGGGGAGGTGTGTATGTATTGGGTGGGGGGGAGATGTGTGTGTATGGGTGTATGGAAGGGAAGGGGTTGTGTATGTATGGGGGGGGGGGGGGGGTATGGGGGGGGGAAGGGGTGTGTATGTATGGGGGGGGGGTCATGTGTGGATGGACTAGGATGAAAGATGAGGGTGTGCAGGGGGTGAGGGTGAGGGTGTGCATGGGATGAGGGTGAGCATGGGTTGGGGGGGTGGGGGGTGCCATATGGGGATGGACTAGGATGGGAAGATGAGGGTGAGGAGGGGGTGAGGGTGAGGGTGTGCATGGGATGAGGGTGAGTATGGGTTGGAGTGGGGGTGCCATATGGGGATGGGCTAGGATGGGAAGATGAGGGTGTGAAGGGGGTGAGGGTGAGGGTGTGCATGGCGTGGGGTGGGGTGGGGGTGTCATGTGAGGATGGGCCAGGATGGGAAGATGAGGGTGCGCATGGGGTGAGGGCGGGGGGGGGGGGGGGGGGGGGGTAGGGAGGGGGGGTCATGTGGGGATGGGCTAGGATGGGAAGATGAGGGAGTATAGGGGTGAGGGTGAGGGTGTGCATGGGATGAGGTTGAGGGTCATGTGGGTGTGCGGGGGTGGGAGGGGGGACTGTCGACAGGTGGGAAATGGCTAGTGTGGGTAAAAGGTGAGCATGGAATGAGGGTGAAGGTGGCAGTGGGTTGAGGGTGAGGATGGTATAGGTGTGCGAAAGTGAGTTAGGATGAGGGGACGAGGTATGTGGCTCAGTGCCTGCCCCCCCACCCCCCACCCCCCACCCCCACCCCCACCCCACCCCCCCACACACACAGTGCATGTGGGAATGGGCTAGTGTGGGAAGAAGGTAAGCATGGAAGGGGGTGAGGGTTGGGCAACGGTTATTAGGGTGAGGATGGTATTGGTGTGCGAAGGCTACACCCCCCCCCCCCCCCCACCCACTCCCACTCCCCAAACCCCCCCCCCACCCCCCCCCCCCCCCCACCTCCCCCCCCCCCCCCCCTCAAAAAAAAAACTATCACAACCCATCCCAAACAAAACAAAACAAAACCAAATCGAACCCAACCAAACCAAACCAAACCATCCAAACCCAACCCAACCCAACCTAACCCAACCTAACCCATCCCAAACCAAACCAAACCAACCTAACCCAAATAACCCAACCCAACCCAGTGTAGGTGGACTCCGCCTGCTCCGCTACGGTTCATTACATGGCTCTGTGTTGGGTGTTGAGGTGGTTCTTGCCGATGGAACGGTGGTGGACCTGTTGCGCACGTTGAGGAAGGACAACACGGGCTATGACCTCAAGCAGCTTTTCATTGGAGCTGAGGGAAGCCTGGGTAAGTTGAACGTGAAGCCTCTCTCTCTCTCTCTCTCTCTCTCTCTCTCTCTCTCTCTCTCTCTCTGTCAGCTACTCACCTTTCAGGGACAGCTTCACCCACACCCACACCAATACCCACACCCTCACGCACACACCCACACATCCACACACCCACACACCCACACACCCACGCACCCTACACCCCACACCCACACCCCACCCCACTGCAGGTCACGGCCGTAGCAATACAATGTGAACCTCGGCCAGCTTCCGCCCAAGCCGCCTTCCTATCCCACACCACACCACACCACACCACACCGCACCACACCACACCACACCACACCACACCACACCACACCACACCACACCACTCCACTCCACTGCATGTGTGGTCACAGCTGTAGCAATACAATGTGTACCTCGGCCAGCTTCCGTCCAAGCTGCCTTCCTATCCCCCCACCCCCCACCCACACACACATACACACACACGCACGCCCACCCACACCCACACCCCACACACCCCACACACCCCACACACCCCACTGCAGGTGTGGTCACGGCTGTAGCAATACAATGTGTACCTCGACCAGCTTCAGTCCAAGTCGCCTTCCTAGCCTGCAACAGCTACACCGATGTCCTCCAGGTGTTGGCTCTAGCTAGACGCTTGCTTGCTGAAATCCTGTCTGCGGCAGAGTTTCTCGACACACACTGCATGGAGCTGGTCATACAGCATTTGGAGGGGGCTACAAATCCTTTGCCCGCCTCAGCACCATTCTACGTGTTAGTAGAAACCCATGGGAGCAATATTACTCATGATGTGGAAAAGCTGGATGCTTTTCTAGAGGTGGGGCAGCGATGCGCCAGTTGCAGCTCATATGTGCATTGCTGTGTCTAAATGGCAACAACAACAACAACAACAACAACAACAACAACATCAACAACAACAACAACAACAACAGCAATGTGCATTGCTGTGTCTAAATGACACCACCGACAACATCAACAACGAAGACAACAGCGATGTGCATTGCTGTGGCTGAATGACACCACCACCAACACCAACACCACCACCAACAACAACAACAAACGCGATGTGTATGAATGACACCACCACCACCACCACCAACAACAACAACAACAACAACAACAGTGTTGTTGGTGGTGGTGGTGGTGTCATTCAGCCACAGCAATGCACATCGTTGTTGTCTTTGTTGTTGATGTTGGTGGTGGTGTCATTTAGACACAGCAATGCACATTGCTGTGTCTGAATGACACCACCACCACCAACAACAACAGCAACAATAACAACAACAACAACAACAACAACAACAACAACAACATCAACAACAACAACAACAGCAGCAAGAACAACAACAACAACAACAACAACAACAACAACAACAACAACAACAGCAGCAGCAACAACAACAACAACAGCACCAATAGCAACAACAAAAACAACAAAAACAACAACAACGACAAAAACAACAACAATAAACAAAAAGCAAAAATAATATTGATACATGGAACTATTCGTAGAGGTGGGGCAACGATATATTATGTCCAGTATATCTGTGCATTGCTGTGTATGTATGTTACCGTCCAGGGGTAGCCAATAAGGCTAAAGGCTGTATCCAATACACACATCCAGTGCATACATATCCAATACACACATCCAGTACATACACATCCAGTGCATACATATCCAATACACACATCCAGTACATACACATCCAGTGCATACATATCCAATACATTTGATGCACATGCTCCGATGTACGATGGCGTTGTGCAAGATGAGGCAGTGTCTAAAAGCAAGTCTCAAGAAGAGGGGGGGGGGGGGGGGTAGTTGGGGTATTAAGTCAGGGGGAGTGGGTGGCGCGTGGTGTGTGTTATAGGTGGTGTGTGTGTGTGTGTGTAGGGGTTGATGGTGGTGTGTGTGGTGGAGGCAGTGTCTCAAAGGAAGTCTCAAGAAGCATCGATAACGAGGGTTGGGGAGGGAACTGAACTGAGCACCAAGCCCGCACCGAGCACCCTTTTTTTCTTTCCGGCAGTGCTTGCCCGAATTCGGTAAAACAAACAATAATTGGCCATTTGAAAACATTGAAAACATAATCTTAGCAGGTTAAAACACCCTCTCCCTGTACAGACTGCGTATTTATGACTGTTACAGTCCAAGGGTAGGCCAAATGGCCAAAGGGGCTTGCCCAACTGTGAAAGGGGGAGCTTAAAAAGAAAAGGCATTGATGAACTAACCCCCAAACAACCATTTTACCGACGGGGGCCCTTAGTTCGTGCTACAGTGATCATTTAATAGTACAATAAAATCAAATCATCATCTCATCTGAGATGATTATTTAATTGTGCAATTATTAAAGCACCCTCTCCCAGTACAGGCAGCGATGTGCGATGGCTGGGTACAAGATTGGGACAGTGTCTCAAAGCTAGTCACAATAAGAAGCAATATGGAGGGTTAGGGAGGGCACTGAACTAAGCACCAACCACCTTTTTTCTTTTCGGCTGTGCTGGCACGAATTTGGTACAATACAACATTAAAAAAAAACATTAAAAATCTTTAAAAACATTAAAAAAACATTAAAAAAACATTAAAAAAACATCAAATAACTGAGCAGGTTAAAGCACCCTCTCCCTGTACAGGCAGCCATGTCCGATGGCTGTGTACAAGATGGGACAGTGTCTCAAAGCAAGTCTCAAGAAGAAGCAATATGGAGGGTTAGGGAAGGAATTGCCGAAGCACTGAGCAAACGTGGTAGGTGGGGCTTCATGAACTTGAGCTTGGTTTTGAAATTGAAATTAAAGTTGAACTTAAACTTGAACTTGGGGACTTGAAAAATTTGAACTTTAATTTAAACTTTGGGACTCGAGAAACTTGAAATTGAACTTTAACTTGAAGGCTTGACAAACTTGATTTCAACTTGACCTTGGAGGCTTGACAAATTTGAACTTAAACTTAAACTTAAACTTAAACTTCGGGACTTGACAAACTTGAATTCAACTTGACCTTGGCGGCTCGACAAACTTGCACTTCAACTTGGGGACTTGAAAAACTTGAACTTTAATTTAACCTTGGAGGCTTGACAAAGTTGAACTTTAACTTGAACTCGGACTTGGACTTCGGGACTTCAAGGAGTTGAACTTGGGGACTTGACAAACTTGAATTTGAATTTGAGCTTGAGCTTGGGAACTTTACGAAGTTGACCTTAGCATACCAATATCAAAGATGTACAACCCCTGAACCCTATAACCGTACCGTTAATCAAGACCAAAAACAAAAACAAAAATCAAATTGACCCCCACCCTCCCTATCTGTAGGGAACGGTAACATGATATCATATGATGCCGACAGTCTGACTAGGCTGAAGTTACCATTTGTGTACTCACCTCCAGGGTAATACAAAGCGCGCGCTTTTGCGCTTTTGAGCGCTGACTTTTTGACCCCCTCTGCGCTTTAAGCGCAGTTTTTTGCAACCCCCTGTGGGCGCAGCAAGCAATTTTTGCGCTTTTTGCACTACAAAGCGCAGTTTTTTTGTTTTCAAGAGCGCTAAAGCGCTGGCCAATTTGGCCATTTGAAGTACCCAGCTCACCTTGGGTCAATATCATATGATATGCCAGTCACTCTATATCTGCACAGGTGCGGTGTACAAGTACGACCTGAGCATACAAATATCAAAGATGTACAACCCCCTGACCCTGAAACCAAACCGGTCATCAAAATCAAAAATCTAATTGACTCTCACCCTCCATACCTGCGTAGGTGCGGTGTACAAGTACGACCTGAGCATACCAATATCAAAGATGTACAACCCCCTGACCCTGAAACCATACCAGTCATCAAAATCAAAAATCAAATTGACCCTCACCCTCCATACCTGCGTAGGTGCGGTGTACAAGTACGACCTGAGCATACCAATATCAAAGATGTACCATCCCTGAACCCTAAAACCATGCCGATAATAAAAATGAATAAATAAAATCAACCCTCACCCTCCATACCTGCGTAGGTGCGGTTTACAAGTACGACCTGAGTATGCCAGTATCGGAGATGTACACCCTTGTAGAAGATGTCCGCACACGGGTGGAAACGCTGAACGTGGAGGGTATCAAGGTGGTCGGCTATGGTCACGTGGGGGATGGAAACTTGCATCTCAACGTTTCAGTCCCGAGCGGGTAAGCACTAATCTGGATCTTGATATCGTGTATTTTACATTTTGTAGTTTGTAGTTTGTATTTTACATTTTGTAGTTTGTATTTTACATTTTGCAGTTTGCATTTTACTATCATGGTATCTGAGGAATATTTTTTAGTTTGTGGTTTTTGTTTTACTATCATGTTATCTGAGGTTCATTTTTTTTTTAGTTTACATTTTGAATTTTGTAGTTCGTATTTTACTATTGTGTTATCTGTGGTATCTCCATAGGTGCCTAAGTCTTGGTGAGCATGAATCGCATGGCCTCCAGTCCAAAGACAAATATTTTTTCGCATAAAGTTGCCCAACCACATCGGTTCAATATATAAATACTCAAATTTGGGTTTGCTCAATTTGTGGGAACCAGGTTAAGTAAAACATGCTAATTTCTTAACTATGGGCTTCCCTAAGTTGAATCACCTTTTTCATAAAGATGATTCAAGGTCTATCTCGCTCAAAACAAATTCCATCAAAATAAAAAGTAGGTAGTCCTATAGCTCACACCTTCCCTTACATGTCATGGTGATGGCAGGTTGTGGGATGTAGCGTACAGGCGGTACGGCAGTACACAGAGCCAAAAATCACTGATAATTTGCATTTTGTGGGTGTCCTAACTCATGTGCGTAGCTGCGTAGACTCAGTTGCATCATTCTGAGTTTCAGTTTTTACTAGATAGCATGTAGAATAGCAGAAAACATTTTTTTTTCAAATTTCAAATTTCAAATTTTAAATCACACTTTTCAAATAAATTCAAAACAAAGTTGTTTTTAGAACTTTCTTCAAACGTCCACATCTGAAGTTAGATTTGTATTTGGGGATGGGGGGTGAAATCTCAAGTTGGGAGGTGGAATTGGGACTAAGGGAGGTGAATTTTCGAGTTGTACTGCTATTCCAGTAAATTCCGAGGCCGAGGCTGAAGCGCAGCCTCCAACCTTGTGGTAGGGGTTCGATACGCCTTTCATCCCTCGGAAACTTCAGTCGCGGTAGCTCGCGCGATACCGTACCGCGACCTCGTTGAAGTCGAGTCAAGCTTTTTGTACATCTCCTGTACTGCCAGCCGGCCTCCCAAGCTGGGCTGCTCGCGGCCAGATGCGAATGCGAACAGAAATTAGCTGCCCCCTAGCTGATGCATTCACGGACAATATGATCTGCTCAGAATTCAATTCCGATCAGTTGGGGTCGTGTAGGACCTTGAATCAAAAAAGCGATTCAACTTAGGGCGTTTTAGGACTTAAGCACTTATGGAGATACATTTTGTATTTTGTATTTTACATTTCGTATTTTTTATTTTGCATTTTACTATCAGGTTATCTGAGGTACATTTTTTATTTTTTATTTTCCATTTAAATTTACATTTTGTATTTTACATTTGCATTTTACATTTTATGTTTTCCATTTGTATTTTACATTCAGGTTACCTGTTGTCAAGCTTCCAGGTTTAAGTTTAAGTTCAAGTTTAAGTTTTTCAAGTCCCTAAGTTCAAATTGAAGTTCAACTTCAACTTCGCCAAGTCCCAAAGTCCAAGTCCAAGGTCAAATTTGTCAAGCCTCCAAGTTTAAGTTCAAGTTCAAGTTCAAGTTTGTTAAGCCTCCAAGTTCAAGTTCAAGTTCAAGTTCAAGTTCAAGTTTGTTAAGCCTCCAAGTTCAAGTTCAAGTTCAAGTTTGTTAAGCCTCCAAGTTCAAGTTCAAGTTCAAGTTTGTTAAGCCTCCAAGTTTAAGTTCAAGTTCAAGTTTAAGTTTGTTGAAGTCCCTAAGTTCAACTTCAACTTCAACTTCAACTCCGCCAAGTCCCGAAGTCCAAGTTCAAGTTTGTCAAGCCTCCAAGTTTAAGTTGAAGTTCAAGTTCAAGTTCAAGTCCCTAAGTTCAAGTTGAAGTTCATCTTCAACTCCAAGTTCAAGTTTAAGACCAAGTCCAAGTTCATGACTAGTTCATATGGTAAAGGGTCGGTATCTCGAATTGAAATCACGACAACAGAGAAATAACCGATACGCAAAATAGCAAGCTAAGAGGCCGTTTAGGTCTGCCCCCTCCATCATCAAAACCACGAAACCACGACAGCACGTGTGGGACTACTGAGTAGGCCTGAGTAGGCCCCCGGAGTAGGCCACCGGGAGTAGGCCCCCAGGCGCACTCCATCCCAATCCCTAAGTGTGCCTACTCTTTTGTAGGAGTGGCAACACCATTTGAACTAAATCTTCGGTGTCGCTGGTTTGTTTTGGGAGTCCCACCTCCCAGGGTGAAATACCTTTCACAACTTTAAAAAAAGTGGTCGGCTATGGCCATATGGGTTTTTTTGTGTTTTGGTGGGGGGTGGGGGGGGAGTTTTTGCGATATGTTTTTTGGTGGTGGTGGTGGGGGGTGGGGTGGGGTGGGGGGTGGGTGGGGAGGGGTAGCAATGAGATATGACCCCATCCTACCCTCCTCTTCTGCTGCCTACCACCACTCCCCACTCCTTCACCCCACCACCACGTGTGTTAGGTATTCATCTGAGGTGTGTGAGTGTGGTTGGGTGGGTAGGTGGTGTGGGTGTGGGAGTGGGGGGAGGGGAGGGGGGGGGGGGGGGGGATACTGAGGTGGAACCCTCCCCTCCCCTCCATGCTGCCGGCCACCAGACCACATGCCTCCTCCCCACCACCCCACCACCCCACCACCCCACCCCACCCCACCACCCCCACCACCCTGTCACACCCACCCCTCCCTCCACCCGTCCTCAGGTTTTCATCAGAGGTGGAGAACTGCCTGGAGCCCTTTGTGTATGAGTGGACCACTGTGCGTCGAGGCAGTGTGAGTGCAGAACATGGCATAGGCCTGATGAAGCCCGGAGCACTGCACTACTCCAAGCCTAAAGAGGCGATAGGGGTAATGCAGGGCATTAAGAGCTTGTTGGACCCGAATGCTGTGCTCAACCCCTACAAGGTGCTGCCAGGCAAGGGTGTGTAAATCCAACACAAGCAATCGTTTCGTTCAAGGTCACCTGGCCAGGGGGTGTATGGGTGGTGCAGGGCATTAATAGCATTAAGAGCTTGTTAGTCCCGAATGCTGTGCTCAACCCATGCAAAGTGCTGCCAGGCAAGAAGGTGTAGAATCCCACTTAAGCAATGTTGTTATTTTTGGCTGCTTGGCCAGGGAGTGAAGAATCCAACGCAAGCAATCGTTTCGTTTGAGGTCACCTGGCGAGGAGGTGTATGGGTGGTGCAGGGCATTAAGAGCATTAAGATCTTGTTAGGCCCGAATGCTGTGCTCAACCCCTGCAAGGTGTTGCCAGGCAAGGGTGTGTAGAATCCAACACAAGCAATCGTTTTGTTCGTCACCTGGCGTGGAGGTGTATGGGTGGTGCAGGGCATTAATAGATTGTTAGGCCCGAATGCTGTGCTCAACCCCTGCCAGGTGTTGCCATGCAAGGGGGTGTAGAATTCAGCACAATCAATGTTGTTGGTGTTGGATGCTTTGCCAGGGTGTGTAGAATCCAACACAAGCAATCGTTTCGTTTGAGGTCACCTGGCGTGGAGGTGTATGGGTGGTGCAGGGCATTGAGAGCTTGTTAGGCCCGAATGCTGTGCTCAACCCCTGCCAAGGTGCTGCCAGGCCAGGGGGTGTAGAATCCCACACAAGCAATGTTGTTGGTGGTGGCTGCCTGGCCAGGGCCCAGGGGGTGCCGAATCCAACACAAGCAATCGTTATGTCCAAGGTCACCTGGCGTGGAGGTGTATGGGATGGGTGGTGCAGGGCATTAATAGCTTGTTTGGCCCGAATGTTGTGCTCACCCCCTACAAGGTGCTGTCAGGCCAGGGGGTGTAGAATTCAACACAAGCAATGTTGTTGTTGGTGGCTGCCTGACCAGGGTGTGTAGAATCCAACACAAGCAATCGTTTCGTGTGAGGTCAACTAGCGTGGAGGTGCAAGGAGACATAACTAGAAAATCACCACGAGGCCAGAATTCCGAAATTACTTCCCTACTCGGTGGGTTGGCTCTCCGTGAGACATCGTTACAATTACAACCCTATACAAGTGTCATCATGTATTTTTTGTGTAGGTATGATTAGTTGTTTTGTACTGTTTTGTATCGTTCAGAAGAAGAAGGGAAAAAAGACGCAGGTTCAGGATGTTGGTTGCGTCTCACCCATCAGTTGATTGGCCCACCACCACTCCATTGCCGTGGGTTACGGGTTCTGTTGAAAGTAACACGCAGCCTGACAAGTGCAATGCGTCCCGGGACGCAACCTACCAATTTGGGTGCGTCCCAGGACGCAACCCCTGGGGTCCGTTTGAAGTACCCTGGTGGGTATCACAGGGGTAGGGGGGGGGGGGGGGGGGGGGGGGGGGGGGGGGGGGGGGGGGGGGGGGGGGGCTTGGAATCGGAAGGCGGTGAGGCGGTATAGAATGTCCTCAGAGCTCCCGTAGCGTAGTGGTTCCTGACAAGCCCAGAGTTGGCTGAAAAAACATGTTACAATCCAATCAAGACTCACTAATTAAGGTGTCACTTCAATCAACAAACCAATCCGAGCTCGATGGAACAAGAAGGTGCAGGGTTCGAATCCCTAAGGGTGCGCTTTAGTTCTCGCGGTCGCTGTCAACCGCCATGGTAGTTTACTAGTTTTGTCCAGGTAAAGTAGCTGGCCGTTATCTAGCGCTGTAAGACGGGGCTCCCTGAACACCACGTCCTACCAGGCGTTATCATTACTTTCGATCAACAGTCAATGACCTGGACACGTCTGTAAACTGTCTGCACCTTTATATGTGATTACACTCTGTGCCATGGAGTGAGGGTCAGTAGAAGTGTTTATACAACTCGTGTTTGCTCCGTCCGCAGTCGGTGAGCAGCCTGAAGGCTAATAAACCATGCAATCAAACCAACCAATCAAGGTGCCAATCCAATCAAAAATCAATGATTCAGGCACACCACTCAGGAGTCAGAGATATCCCTAACCACAATATATCACGCATGCGTGATACATAATGTTTATTCCCGTTTTCGTCCATCGGGCCCCCAGGTGTGTGTAATGTATCCAAAATTCCAGGCTCCCGAATGCTACACCTGGGCATCGCGCGCCACGATTTTTAATGTTTCCACCTTCTCCAAAGCTACACCTGGGCATCGGTGCCACGATTTTTAATGTTTATGCTCAAATCCTTATATATGCATATCACTGACAGGAGTGTGTTGTGCCCGTAGTAGTGAGTATACCTGTCATGTCAAACAGTTCAAGTAACAATAGTGTTTATACTGTAGCGGTACAGATCGATACATTTTAATGCAAGTTCTTTACAACGGTGTAAGCACGATAGCGGAGAAGATGCTATTAAGCGCTGCAGGCGCAATCATATAGAATAGAGATGTGTACTGCAAGGTACTGCAGTCACGTGCAGGCCACAGCTAGCCTGTGGCCTGGCGGCAGGCAACACGGGACCAGGTTAAATAAGTTGTAAATTTTTTCATACAATGTAACTATAAAATATATACTCAAAACATGTTTGAAGTAAGCATAATTTGGTTTTCACCAGCAGGTACCGGTGTGCACTATGCCAACTCAGAGACTGATATATAAATCAGTCAATAACATCCCCCCCAATTCAAGGTATTCTTGAGTTCAAGAATCACTGGAATTAACTGAGGGGCATAAGGAAATAATAATATAAGGGCTGGTAAGACTTTGAGAGGGTTGCTAATAGCTGATATGAAAGACTGTAAATAATAAATTATTCGGAACAGGATTCAAGGGGGTATGGCACATTAGCAGAGGTCTTCAAAGAAATGTCAGTCTACTGGGGTAGCTGGCCTTGATAGGAAACTGCAGATAGGCTGCAGGCTAGGTTGCAGAGAGGCTGCTAGGAAGCTGGAAGGAAACTGCAGATAGGCTGCAGGCTAAATTGCAGAGAGGCTGCTTAGAGAGCTGGAAGGAAAACTTCCAGGCTTGGTTAAAGCTTGTGGAGATAACCTTGGTTACGAGAAGTGCATGATTTGAGACTAGAGGATATGTTTTAGACATGATGTCTGAACTAGTCCCCCCATAATTTGGGTGGATAGCTGAAGGGCTGTAACCTAAATTAAGGTATGTCAGACATCTGGTTTAGGCCAGGGTAATTCTAAATTCAAAGATTTGGCCCCTGTGAGAGTACATGGGGCAGTACATGGGACATAAATTCTACTAGATTCTAGAGTGTTCAGGACTAAAGCGACAGAAGGAGAGCAATAATTTAACTAGTTTACTATGTTCCTGACAGGGTGGGGAATCCATCCAGGGCAAGCTGATTGCAGACTTGGACAAGGAACTCATCAAATGATTTGGTAGCCAGGCTTGGGGAAGAAAGAATGTTGATGAAGGTGAAGTCCATGGGGCTCCAGTCCATACTGAGGTGGTTGAAACACAGCACTTACCCCCCAGGGTAGGCACAGCTCCTGGGGTTCATGATCATTTTGGGTCGAAATGAGAGAGCATATGCATGGGCACTGGTCATGGCAGCCTGGAGACAGATGGCCCACTGTAAGGTGGGTCTGGCTGTAGTAGAGACAGTGGGATAAGCTTGCACCATTTGTTGGAGTCTGCCAGTGTGCTTGAGGACAGGGGCATATGCATCAGATGGCTTTCTGTGCATTGATCTCTGTGGAAACTTTTCTTTCTCAGAAGTCAGTAGGGTTGGGAACCTGCTGGTGAAGGCAGTGATGAGTTGGGAAAGTGGTGGCCTGGGCTTGATAGTGAAAGACAGTGAGGCAGGTCTGTTGTTCAGCTGGTGTAGGGTGCATCCGAATCTGGTCAGGCTGAGTCTGGAGTTGTTGGAGAAGTGAATGTGGTTGACATTCTGGTTGACTTCTTTTAGTGGGATCCCAATGTCTGGTGAGCTGTTGTGGAGGATCCACTGTTCCTAGGTGGTTGCTGAGGCTAGATCAGATGGCTTGAGTGGTCCATCCCCATCTATGGGGCCATCATATTCTTCATTGTTGGTCCTGATCTGGTCGCTGAGAAGTTCCATCTCTGCTCTGGCTTGTTGCAGGGTCAGGCTGTACAGTTGCTGGGAAAGATCAGGAGTGGGTGAGATGATTCGAAGTAGGTGACGTTGCTGAGTGGCTGGAGAGACAGTGGGGATGTCTGGTGGGTCCCCAACTTGCTGGTCTTCTGACAGGGGCTGGAATCCTTTTGCACGTTCTGCCATGCGTTGGGAGTAGACCTCTTGTGTTATTAGGTCTGGCAAACCTTCCATGTCACTGTCACTGTCAGTCTCTTCAATGAAGGTCTCTGAAGTGGAGGGGGTGGTGTATGTGATGGTGAAAGGAAAGGGGGATAGTTCCAGCAGGATCTCCATAGACAATGGGGGCGGTCACATGAGTGGGTGGGTACTGCCCTGTCTCAGAGTCAGTGTTTGATGTAGATGGCTCAGCAGTAGGGGCTGAGTCTTGAAGGTCTTAATCTGCCCCCACATGAGTGGGTGGGTACTGCCCTGTCTCAGTGGTGTGGGATGAAGATGGCTCAGTGGTAGGAGGAGGGTCTTGGCAGTCTTGATCAGCCCTACTGGGGGCAGTCCCATGAGTGCCCTGTCTCAGAGCCAGTGTGGGATGATGGAGCCTTGGTAACCATCATGATGTAGGCAGTGGGTGGTCCCCTAGAGTGGTTACTGTGGGTAGCTGGGGAGGTCTGAGTGAGGTAGAGTCCATGCCTTTTGGGGCATGATAGGAGTAGTTTGTTGCCAGACTTGTCTGGTATGGAGAGGGTTGCCTTGGTCTTGGACAGGAGGACTTGGAGATCTGGGCACAGGTTGGTGGCTGCATTGATGCTAATGATGTTGGGCATTTTGCAGTCAGCAAGGGGTACACCATTCAGGATGATCAGAGCTCTGTCATGGCCCTTGATCTTGGCCTTCCCTATCTGCCTGCAGAAGATAGGTGGAGATCCTTGGTCTGACAGCTGCAGTCTAATAGGCTGTGGGAGGTCCTGAATGTCATGCAGATAGGAGGTGTTACTTGTGGCATGGAAGTGGGCTGCAGTGTCTATGATCCATTCTGTCTGTAGTGCTGCTTGGAAAACTTCTTCATCATCATCTATAGTGCAATCATTATCAGCACTCATATGTCCAAAGAATGCTGTGTCAGCTAGGGGATCATGTGGCAGGGAAAATGATACAGACTTGCCTCTGGTTGGTGCAGCAAAACTCATGGGCTGTGGAGTGTCTTCATTCAGTGCCAGAGAGAGGAAGTTGTGCTCCTCATCCTCACTGTCAGAGTTGGAGGTGGAGGTAGACTGGTCACCATCAGCAACGTGGGCATGGCGTCCTCTGCTTTGGCTTCTTCTTGGTCTTGGTCTTCTGTCATTTCTCCAGCGAGGTGAGGGCTTCTTCTTGTCAGAGTCCTTGTCATCACCTGATCTCTCCTTGGGAGGTGACTTTGATCCATTGTCAGCCTCATCAGAGTCTACTAGCCTAAAGGCCAGGTCGGTGTCCTCACTGATGCATTCTCTGGAGCTGTGGCCTATCCCTCCACAGTTCCAGCAGGTCATCTTGTTGATGTCCCTCTTGTCTATGTTGGGGAGGTACCTGTTGGCGTTGGAGGGTCTTCTGTATCTGTAGGCTGCTGCAGCCAGCTCAGCTTCCTCTGGAGATGGGGCGGGGTCAACATTCTTCACTAGGCACCAGTAAGTCTTTTTAGCTTTGAGGATGGCAAAGGTGGTGACTTCATCAGGGTTGAATTGGTTGATGTATCCATCATATTCAGGACGGGAGTTAAGTCCTTTAACAATGAGATTGAGGAATGTGGCGGTGGAGCAGATGGAAGTCCCTTGGATCTTGGGAAGTTGAGCATGCAGGTCAGCTGCCCTGGAGAGATAGGTCTGCAATGATTCATGGCCAGTCATTTAGATGGCATAGAGGTAAGTGACAGATGAAAACTCTAAGTTGCTGGTTTGCTCAGAGTAGAGAGAATCCAGGAACCTGAAAGCTTTAGTGGCCATGTCTGTGTGAGCAAGGATGGCATGTTGGATCGAGTCTGACACCCGATCTATAATCATCTTGAACGATTTGTTGTTTTTCCAGGTGGAGATCCTGTTGGGGACACCACGAACTGGAGCAGCTGCGTCAGCGCCCGCAACAACAGGGTAAGCAATGTCTTCAGCAGGGTAACCGTCAGAGTTATTAGGCTCTCCATCGACGACCGGCTGTTGACAGTCGTATGTGATGGCAATGCAGTCTCTATCGGACTTGAGGTCGAGGAGCATATGCACTCTGGCGTTACACCAGGTGTACAAGTTGCTACCAGTTAAGATCTTGGCGTTTTGCATGATGATTGGTGGATTGGGGTCTTCTCAGCGGGAGTCTTGGAGTTGTAGTTCGGAGTGATGGATGGTGAGAGATTACTAGGGCGGGGCAGGGAAAGTGGGGATGGAGTGCTTGTGTGAATCGGCGATCCGAAGGGATCCAGTGGAGTGGAAATGGTGAACTTTGCCGGGTGGCAATTTAATGCAAGTTCTTTACAACGGTGTAAGCACGATAGCGGAGAAGATGCTATTAAGCGCTGCAGGCGCAATCATATAGAATAGAGAGGTGTACTGCAAGGTACTGCAGTCACGTGCAGGCCATAGCTAGCTTCCTACACGGTTGGGTAAGTCCCTTTAGCCTATTTGGCCTACCCCTGGACTGTAACATACATACATACATAGTTACATACATACATACAGCCTTCAAGTTAGAGGTGTAGGGTCATGCGGGAACGGCATTACTCCACAACCACTTGAGAAGCAGACAAGCATCCGAGGTTTCTCACACGTGCACTAGAATTCCACACATCTGAATTAGAGCTTCCCTGTGCTCAGAGGAGCAGCTTTCAAGTTGAAGGTGTAGGGTCATACGGGAACGACACTACTCTGCCACCGCGCGAGAAGCACAGAAGTGCTCTAGAGTGGCACTCAAATGCCCGAATGTCTCACAAGTGCACTAATATTCCACACATCTGAACTGGAGCTTCCCTGTGCTCAGACGAGCAGCCTTATAGTTAAAGGTGTAGGGTCATACGGGAACAGCACTACTCCACAACCACGCGAGAAGCACAGAAGTGCACTAGAGTGGCTACTGGAATGCGCAAGAGTGTCTCACAAGTGCACTAGAATTCCACACATATGAACTAGAGCTCCCCTCTGCACAGACGAGCAGCCTTCTGGTTGAATGTACACGGTAATGCAGGAACGACACTTTTCTGCAACCACTTAAGAGGCACACAAGCGCCCGAGAGTTTCTCATAAGTGCACTAGAATTCCACACATATGAACTACAGCTTCCCTGTGCACCGAGGAGCAGCCTTATAGTCAAAGGTGTAGGGTCATACGGGAACGGCAATACTCCACAACCACTTGAGAAGCACACAAGCGCCCGAGGGTTTCTCACAAGTGCACTAATATTCCACACATCTGAACTGGAGCTTCCCTGTGCACAGAGGAGCAGATTTCAAGTTGAAGGTGTAGGGTCATACGAGAACGGCACTACTCTGCAACTGCGCCAGAAGCACAGAAGTGCACTCTAGTGCTAATCGAATGCTCAATAGTGTCTCACAAGTGCACTGAAATCCACACACATGAACTAGAGCTTCCCTCTGCACAGACGAGCAGCCTTCTAGTTGAATGTACACGGTAATGCAGGAACGACGCTTTTCTGCAACCACTTGAGAAGCACGCAAGCGCCCGAGAGTTTCTCACAAGTGCACTGAAATCCACACATGTGAAGTAGACCTCTGGACCTGCAACCGCCCGAGAAGTACACAAGTGCACTACAATTGTATACACCTTTGGACCGGAACATTCCTACTCCCGTTTTTTAAGTTGTGAAAAGATTTTCACCCCTGGAGGTGGGTATCCCAACACGTTCCAGCGACACCGAGGATTTAGTTTGAGTGGCGTTGCCACTCCAACAAAAGAGTAGGCGCACTTAGGGTTGGTGGGAGATACCGACCCTCAACTGTGGACTGGAAAGAAGCTGACTGCCCTTATTGTTTTTCATTACTTTTCTTCTTTGTGCATGATGTTCGCAAGTCCCCCTTGACTCCGTCAAGCCGAGGGCACATTTGGAGTCCAGTAGGGCACCAGGAAAAATGTGATCATCACTATCAACTTGAGGTGACCGGCCCATGTTGTAGGATCATGCGCAAGTGGCGTGGGCTGAAGGGAGTAGAAACGACGCCGGACCCTTAGGTATAAGTGGCACCGCATCCGGTGTAACCGGTGTAATAGTGGAGTCTCTGCCCTAAGGTGTCTGTATCAATACGGCCTGGATATGTTGTCAGCAGACAACATTCATGCATACATACGTACAACTGTGGTGCGGGGTTCGAATCCCTATGGGTGCGCTTTAGTGTTTGCGGTCGCTGTCAACCGCCATGGTGTAGCTTAGTCTAGGTAAATTAGCAGCCCGACGGGGCTCCCTTAATACCACACCCCACCAGGCATTTTCATTTCATACAACTGCCCTATAATTTCATTAATCTGCACACATTTATTTATGATTCCAAACCTATGCTCCACAATTCCACACATTTCTCTTTAATTTCGCTCATCTGCACTATAGCTCAACACATTTTCTCTATGATTCCAAACATCTCTTCCACAATTCCACACATTTCTCTATAAATCAGCCCACCGGCACTAAAACTCAACACATTTTCTCTATGATTCCAAACATCTCTTCCACAATTCCACACATTTCCCTATAAACCAACACACCTGCACTTTAACACATTTCCTCTATGATTTCAAACATATGCTCCACAATTCCACAAATTCCTCAATAAACCAACACACCTGCATTATAACTCACTATACTTTACTATACTACTTTACTTTCACCCATCTGCACTGTAACTCAACACATTTTCTCTATGATTCCAACCATCTGTTCCACAATTCCACACATTTCCCTATAAACCAACACACCTGCACTTTAACACATTTCCTCTATGATTTCAAACATATGCTCCACAATTCCACACATTTCTCTGTAATTCAACACACCTGCACTATAAATATATATATGAGTTATAGGAGTTATATAAATAATCCTATATATACTCTATATATGAGTTATAGGAGTTATACATTTACTCCACATATACATACTCTATATATGAGTTATAGGAGTTATATATATACTCATATATATACTCTATATATGAGTTATATATGAGTCATATAACTGTAAACTTTATATATATACTCCAGGCCAGCAGCATTCAAGTCGTGCAACCAATCAAGAGAGGTACAACAATAACATCCAACACACTATAGGGAGCGACACATCTACTATATAATGCCACAGCGGCACTAGAATCCAATACATCTGAACTAGAGAACCCTTGTAGACAGGGGAGCAGCATTCGAGTAGTTCAATCATTCAAGAGAGGCACAACAATAACATCCAACACACTATAGGGAGCGACACATTTACTCTAGAATGCCACAGCGGCACTAGAATCCAATACATCTGAACTTGAGGACCCTTGTAGACAGGGGAGCAGCATTCAAGTCGTGCAATCATTCAAGAGACGCACAACAATAACATCCAACACACTATAGGGAGCGACACATCTACTTTATAATGCCACAGCGGCACTAGAATCCAATACATCTGAACTAGAGGATCCTTGAGTACAGGGGAGCAGCATTCGAGTCGCGCAACCATCCAAGGCACAACAATAGGATTGTACAACTGTATAGGGAGCAACACATCTACTGTACAAGCATGGGGGCGCAGCAATTTGCCGTAATTCCACCAGCTCCTCAGGTAAAGGGGACCAGCAGGCGACTCGGCGAGTGCTTTTGTTTTCAGCTTGTCTTAGCAGCTGCTAGGCAGCTCCTTGAGCCAGCCTCTTGGCCTGGCCCGAAGATTTAAGCCCTGCTGGTAAGCTGATCATGTCAGCTTCCAGGTGCACGAGGTTGCTGTAAGTTAGGCTGGATAGCTAGCCAAGGGAGCTGCCTAGAAGCTGCTGTTCATAGCCGAAAAGGAAAGCCATGGATATACCACACAGTGGAACAGACACAGTGGAACAAGACAGTAGTATACGACACACGATGAAGCAAACAAACAAACAACATACGGCACTGACAAATGTAGTGATCAGGTACCCCTTTGATGTTGTAGGGCGGGCCTGTCTTAGGCCAACGATGGCCTGCCGATGACAATGTAATGCAATGGATATACACGATCTCAGCCACATTGAAGGGCTAGTGTTTAATAAATCGAATTCATCCAGAATGAATCAAGGACCATAGGCTTATATGACCACGGCCCAGGTCCCCCAATCGAGTGAATTTAAATTTGAATCCTCAAAGCATAGCCCTATATGAATTTGAATTTGAATTCTTAAAGCACAGCCCTGCACGAACCTACATGGGGTTGATAGAATAGCAAGACATACACTAGCATGGGTACGTGATCCTCACACATTCAGAGGTGTCAACATACCGGGTAGGAAGACTAAACGATCCTCACACATGCTCAGGTGCTGGAAGTATGAACACGCACAGAAGCTCAGAGTACAGATGTACATATGCTCAGTTGCTGAGAGTACAGATGTACAGATGCTCGGCTCGGATGCTCAGAGTACAGATGTACAAATACTCAGAGTACAGATGTACTCAGATGCTCAGAGTACAGATGTACAGATGCTCATAGTACAGATGTACTCAGATGCTCAGAGTACAGATGTACAAATGCTCAGAGTACAGATGTACTCATATACTCATAGTACAGATGTACTCAGATGCTCGGAGTACAGATGCACAAATTCACAAATGTACAAATGCTCAGAGTACAGATGTACTCATATACTCATAGTACAGATGTACTCAGATGCTCGGAGTACGGATGCACAAATTCACAGATGAACACATGCACAGATGAACAAATGCGCAGTTGCTGAGAGTACAGATGCTCAGAGCACAGATGAACAAATGAACAGATGAACAAGAGCACAGATGCTCAGAGTACAGATGTACAGATGCTCAGAGTACAGATGCTCAAGGTACAGATGTACAGACGCTCGGAGTACAGATGCTCAGAGTACAGATGCTCAAGGTACAGATGTACAGATGCTCGGAGTACAGATGCACAAATTCACAGATGAACACATGCACAGATGAACAAATGCGCAGTTGCCGAGAGTACAGATGTACAGATGTACAGATGCTCAGATTACAGATGAACAAATGAACAGATGAACAAGAGCACAGATGCTCGGAGTACAGATGTACAGATGCTCAGAGTACAGATGCTCAAGGTACAGATGTACAGATGCTCAGAGTACAGATGTAAAGATGCTCAGAGAACAGATGCTCAAGGTACAGATGTACAGATGCACATAGTACAGATGCTCAAGGTACAGATGTACAGATGCTCAGAGTAAAGATGTACAGATGCTCAGAGTACAGATGTACAGATGCTCATAGTACAGATGCTCAAGGTACAGATGTACAGATGCTCTGAGTACAGATGCTCAAGGTTCAGATGTACAGATGCTCAGAGTAAAGATGTACAGATGCTCAGAGTACAGATGCTCAAGGTACAGATGTACATATGCTCAGAGTACAGATGCTCAGAGTACAGATGTACAGATGCTCGGAGTACAGATGTACAGATGCTTAGAGTACAGATGTACAGATGCTCAGAGTAAAGATGTACTCAGATGCATGAAGTACAGATGAACATATGCCCAGAGTACAGATGCTCAGAGTACAGATGAACATGCACAGATGCTCAAAGTATGAACAATCAGGCAACAACGATTGACATGTGCATCAAGTGTTAACCCTAAGCCCTAAACCCAAGCAGGCAAGGATGACGGACATGCACAGCATGGCAACCGATCTTTGGTTTGACGGGGTGTTGAAGTACTCAGGGCCAAGGCCAGCACCACACACAGTGACGATGCTGCTCAACCACG
The DNA here is from genome assembly GCA_013435795.1 of Chlamydomonas sp. ICE-L. Taxonomy (NCBI): domain Eukaryota; kingdom Viridiplantae; phylum Chlorophyta; class Chlorophyceae; order Chlamydomonadales; family Chlamydomonadaceae; genus Chlamydomonas; species Chlamydomonas sp. ICE-L. Next base: position 3,207,406 of record JACBWV010000626.1, read on the forward strand.
CCTGGTAAATCGGATCGATGAACTGTTGGGCAGATCCTTCTCGCAGTAGCTTCATGTAACCTTCGGGGGGCACAACCTCTGTGGGCAGCAGCTCACTGGGGGACGACACGAAGGTGACGGCGTTGGCAGTGCGGCCATCGTAAAGCTCAACCTGGGGTGGGGTGGGGGGGTTGAGGGGGATGAGGGTGAGGGTGGAGTTGTGGGGGTGGGGTGGACTGGTGAGGGTGGAAGAGCCTTCTCTCCGAAGGTTCGTGTAACCCTCGGGGGGCACCACCTCACTGGGAGACGACACGAAGGTGACGGCGTTGGCAGTGCGGCAATTGTAAAGCTCAACCTGGGGTGTGTGTGTGGGGGGGGGGGGGTGAGGGTGAGCGTGGAGTGATGGGGTGGCGGTGGTGGCAGAGCCTTCTCTCAGAATATTCATGTGGCCCTCAGGGGCACAACCTCTGTGGGCAGCAGCTCACTAGGAGACGACACGAACGTGACGGCGTTGGCAGTGCGGCCATCGTAAAGCTCAACCTAAGGTGTGTGTGTGTGGGGGGGTGAGGGTAGAGTGGTGGTGGTGGCAGAGCCTTCTCTCAGCAGCTTCATGGGACCCTCAGGGGCACAACCTCTGTGCGCAGCAGCTCACTGGGGGATGACACGAAGGTGACGGCGTTGGCAGTGCGGCCATCGTATAGCTCGACCTGGGGTGAATAGGGGGGTGAGGGGGATGAGGGTGAGGGTGGAGTGGTGGGGGTGGAGTAGCCGATCTATTTGATAAGCGCCGTTAGCTGTGCATGTGTTGCGAAGAAATTTTGAAGTTTATTTTTCCAAAAACCTTTCTTGTTTAAGGCTTCCCCTCCGTTCCCTGTAGAACTCATGCTCAATTTAATACCAAATTACTGCTGATAATAATTCTTGCTTGCTGCAATATTGCCTTTCTCAATCTGATATGATTTGTTGGAAGACCCCTCCCAGATGTTGAGGAGCGGGCTTGTCTTGGGCCAACAATGGCCTGTCGGTGACAATGTAATACAATAAGGCGATGACTATGTAATGTTATAAGGCGTACCTCAATTTTCTGGAGGCGGTACCCCTGCTTCAGTTTTGCGAGTCTATCCATGTCTTCATTGGCCATCCTGTACAGCACTCCGTGCACACGCTGGCCAAAGGGCATGTACTTCGGGCTCTCCCCGTGCTTGAGCGACTGCAAGGTGGCTTGGCCTCCTGAGCAAGTAAAAAACGCGGCTTAGATAGATCCCAGAATACAGCAAGAAATTGAACATCGATTTGTTAAGTTGCCATTCGTCTCAGGCAGGTGTACCTTCTCGAGGGCAGTACATACAAGAAAACAAATCTGACAACAGATGGTGGTACTCACAGAAATAGCATTCCAATATGAAGGCAACACTGGTAAATAACCGGACGGACAACTTTGAGACCCTGGGGGCTCCCGCCCCCCAGAAGGGGGGGGGGCTCCGACAAAAATAACCATGTCAATTCGACCTTTGTTTTTGCCTAATAAGAACAACCGGTAATTCAACTGGCCGCTTAACCTTTAGAAGCGACGACAACCAATCGTTTGTTGTTGTTATTTTACCGCAGCAAATCGGTGACAATGGCATTGGGAGAGCAAACTGGCTGGTCCAATGATCTTTGAGCTATGGCAGGGCAGAATTATCCAACAACATGGAGGCTGTACCACACCCTCTCAGACCCTATTGCCCTGCACTCCAAGTTGAGCAGATGAACAGCCCAGTCTGACAATAGCAACGATCGATGGTGCCTGGTTCTCAGTGGAACTAGGGTTTAGGGACCCTCAAATGCAATTCACCCCAAGACGCAGTGACCATTGTACATCCTGTAGTATCGTACCTCGGTGTTTAAATACCAGCGCCACCCGGCCATCACAGACATGGCAGCCATCTCGGGATAAGACCGGCAAGCAATTCAATTAGTGACAGGAAGTGATTTAGAGTTTGGATGCAGGCACATCGTCCGGGCTGGTCTCTATTAGAGTGTCCACTTTGGCAACACACCTAGAACACTGGTCTTCAGATATTCTTCACAAATGTTAGGCTTTGCCACACTTTCTGTGACTGGGGCACACTTACAGGAACGGTGCCTGAACGGTGCTATATAAAGGATAAAATAAACTCTGACATAAACCGTTAATCAGCTCCGTGGAGAGGATCTGAAGTTCATCCTCACGATGTCAACCCGTCAAGCATCGCAAGCATTGAAGATCGCAGCCGATACGGCGCGTGATGGAAACCCGCGGCAATGCTAACTCGGTTACCTCCCTGGTTTATCGCACGGGTTAACGAATTGCCTTCTGCATACGGGTAAACGCGTTGAAGCGTTTGGAGCCATGAATTGATTCTGCTTCTTTTACGAATTCGGAGCGGCCCAATAAAGCGCATTGGAACCGTCTAGATGGAGGGTACCCATACCCATCGAAACCAGGATCGAAACCGTCCAGATTGTTTTGTACATTTTGGCCAATCCTCGCATTCCAATTCTTCGGGTGGGAGGGGCAGCGACAACAGTAGCAGAGCAGATGCCCCCATCACTATGCAGACATTCAACGGGTCTGGGGGGAGGGATCTGAAGTCGTCGGGTGTCGCTATACGTAGGCCCATCGATATACCTGGGTATCCGTCAATTACGTCCCACTACCCAAGGCCTGTGAAGGAGCGATGCCATGCAAGAGTGGTTGGAGAGCATGGGGAACAATTTGCAAGCTCGCAATTACCTTCACGCCGCTTGATTTGAGAGTTTCAAAATGCAGGCCCTGGCCGTAGGCGTAGTGTAGGGTTGTGCTTGCGTCCGGAGATAGGTGATCCCACAAAAAGGACGCTGGTTTGGATTCTGAGGAAGCTGCACTGGAAGAATTCTTCTTGGGGCGCACTGAGACGGCGGTCTCTGGGGGTCCCGAGGCCGCTGGCCTGTCAATTGTGTAGAACGAGCGCATCCTGCTCATGGCTGTGACTCGCGAGGGAAATGGAAGCCTGGTGTAATCAATATCGTTCAGGTGAGAGTTGGTGAGAGGATTCGCTACATTTTGCTTGACGGACTTGGCAGCAAGTCGGAAGGAGCCCGTCTGCCTAATTCTGGCGTTGGGTAGGGAAGACTTAAGCCCGCAGGCCAGGTAAGAGTGCCGAAGCATGGCTATGTGAAGGAAAGTTGGAAAAGCGGACGTCGAGAGCGAGGTTACAAACAGAATTGTGACGGAAAATGTGAATGCAAGGATCTGGCGTGTGCTACACGTAAGCGGGGGAGGGAGCGGAAGTCGCTTGTGTTATTTTAGTCACATGCATGCATGCAACGGGTTAAGTAACCGACCCCGAAGCCCGCTGCCCAACCGTTGAAAGAAGTAAGAGGTCGGTCAGACGAGACAGGTTTGGGTCTGGGTTACGGGTTAACTTTGGCGTTTCCGTCGTACACCCAAACCTTTTTGGCGGAGCCCCTGCGGAGCCCCCTCTTTGGGGGCGGGAGCCCCTGGCGGGAGCCCCCATGTTTACCCATTTGTCCGTTTGTGCGTCCGACCGAAAAATTGAAGCCTGTCAAGTACTCACGTCATCCAACGGCCGTGTAATTAACTCGCTTCGGTCATCTCCATCGTTGCCACCTTTCGTTCCGTTGCCAACAAACTCCGCAATTTTTTCGCTTCATGTGTTGATTGTTGAGGCGGTGAATACCAGCCATCTGCGATACTGTACCAAGCCTTGTATAGTTGTATTTGTTCGATCCTCTGTGGTCCTTGGGGAACGTTAGGAGACTTGAGGCTCAGCTCCTAGGGTGAAAACTGGAAATCCTTTTCATAAACCAATGCATTAGTTGGAGCTACGGGAGGGTCCCCTTGATGTGGTGTATGAGGAAAACGTGTTGTCCGATTGGGGAATCTTATGGTTATATGCGCGTCAGACACCACACTTGACATCACGCCCCTTCAGCCTAAACCCTCACTGTTATAAAACTGTCCAGCTGCCCCGGCGCTGTATAGTCTCGGCATTGATTTTTGCTGAGTATGCTGGAGGAGCCCAGGCCTCAAATATTGTAGTCATGCCGATCGATTTTTTCTGAGAACAGGGCTGGGGTTGGAGTTAGGAAGAGAAACAAGCCTTATTAGTTAGAGGATTAGAGGAGAGAGTTAGAAAGTAGTAGAGGAAGGTTAGAGAAGAGAGGTGGTAATTAAGAAGAGAGAGAAGAAGAGGTTAGGAGGAAGGGGGGGGGGGCGTTAAGGAGGAAGATTGGTTATGAAAAGGTCTTATTTATGGGCTGTATCGTGGAGGGATGGTGTTCGTAAATATTTAGTTATTATAGGTCTTAGTTTTCTAGGTATCTTCTTTTTCTTTTTTTTCTCGTTGTTTATTGTCTTCTTTTTAGCTTGTTATCTTTTCTTTTTCTGATTCTTTTTTCTTGTTATTTTTCTTTCTTATTATTTTTTGTTATGTTTTATTTTTTTTCGCCCTCCTTTTGTATTACATACTTTCTCTCAACCTCCAAATGAACATCTGATACCCCCCATCTCATTCTTCCTTGGAAGTTATCTATTGCACCACTTTAAAGACTTTGTTGGCACTAAGTTTACCCCCACCACCACCACCACCACCACCACCACCACACACACCACCCCAGCCCAGAGTATGAGTGAGTGAATGGCTGGGTATGTGTTGATATTATGGGTGGGTGAATGGGTGGGTAATATAGGTAGTCTAATGGCACCAATTTGGACCTCGTGCAATAAGTATTTACCCCCCCCCCCCCCCCCCCCCCTCTCACACACACACACACACACACACACACACACACCAGCCCAGCCCAGAGTATGAGTGGGTGAATGGCTGGGAATGGGTTGATTATATGGGTGGGTGAATGGGTACGTAATATGGGTGAGTATGGGTGGGTGAGTGGGTATGGGGGTTTTGATTCCGGAGTTATGTGCACTTGTGCAGAGCACAGTGACGAGGGGAAGTCGGTAAGGATAAGATCTTTACAGTTAGATAAGAGCACTGGAGGGAAGTGCTGGAAGGTAGTACTGAGATGGTGCGGTACCTCAGGGTGCCGACACCAGAGCCCGTGCCATAGCTGGCAGCGGCACTGCAGTACGATGCTACAGGGCGGGATACCTGTGCACTCTAAGTCACTCTAGGTGAACCGGGAGAAACCCGGTGTATAACAAAGGGTGGGGGTGGGGAGGTAAATCCCCAGCCCCCCCCCCCCCCCCCACCCCACACCCACACCCACACACACACACACACACCCCACCCACCCCACCCCACCCCACCCACCCAACCAACCCACCCCTAACCCACCCAACCAACCAAGGTACTTGGGCAATCCAGAGGGGGTGCAGAACTGATTTTTGACTATCGCACAATCCCTAAGTGGGAATTCCGAGGGTGCCATACTGCCATTATGTGCGCCATACTGTAACCCCCCAGAATCCATATCTAAGTTTTTCAAAAAGGGGTTATTTCTATTTGAAGGGGGGGGGGGGGGGGGGGGGGGGGGGGGGGGGGGGGGTCAGCCCTCCCCAGGTTTTTTAGGCATGGTGTGACCCGGGTGTGACCTTTTTTTCTCCTCCCGGAGTATGTAACAATATCCTCTCTCCTTCAGCGGCTCTCCAATGATTAGAGAAAAAACCGACCACTTCCGAAGAACCGAAGAACCGATGTACGAAATCAGTAAAATCGTTGACCATCAAATGGAGTCTGGTCTCCTCAAATACTATGTTCAATGGTTACATTCTGACCACGTCCACTCTTGGGAACTCGAATCCGACCTTGCTTTACCATGCGCCAACTGATCGATTTATACTAGCGCCTCAACCTGGGTAAAACACGACCGTTGACCAAAGTTGGTCAACATAACGAAATCGAAAAACGACCTACTCGCAGGGAAATCGCCACGGTTACACCTGAAGAATTCGCCCTTCGTAAAAGTGCAAGACTTTAGGAGAAGTCTCAGGCCAGAGAGGGGGGAATTGTGACGGATAGCGATCCTCACCCCGCGTCCCCTCGAGGGGGCGACGACTTCCCGGAAGTAGGAAAAGAGACGTAGTCAAACCCCAAAACCCTTAACCTGGGCATAGTCTGGAGAGACTACGGCGACTCCTACAGACGAGTAGTCGAACGGAGCGACCTGAACCCTGAAGTTCAGGCGACGCGCGAGATGATGTGATGAGCATATACGGTACAGGTTAATTCAAATGGCCAGATTGGCCAGCGCTTTAGCGCACTTGAAAACAAAAAAACTGCGCTTTGTAGTGCAAAAAGCGCAAAAATTGCTTGCTGCGCCCACAGGGGGGTGCAAAAAACTGCGCTTAAAGCGCAGAGGGGGTCAAAAAGTCAGCGCTCAAAAGCGCACGCTTTGAATTACCCTGATACGGTAAGCACGGCTTATATGCTCTAAGGCAGACAATATTAGGGATCATTCCCCTATCACCTCGTTAAACACATCTGTGTTTGTTAAGACGTATTCATACGTCACAGTTGGTTTCGGAGCCCCTTGTAATCTTTCTTAATCCTTCAGGCGTTATCTTTTTTTTAGCTCTCGAATCTAATCGAAACTGGAAACTTGGAATTTGACGATTATGAGCGACCCAGAGTTTGCCGAAAAACATGTAACAATCAATTCCAATCCTTCTACCTTAGCTAGGATGGCCACGAGTCTTTCGCAGATAGTGGACATCCAGATGGCTGGCAGACCGCTTAACCATTTTAATCTAATTCACCAGAGCACGGGACAGCAAGTATCAACTAGTTGGGGAGCATGGGGGCCCACCGATCTAATTCCGATAAACATACAGCGATATTGTGTTATTTGTGTATCAACATAATATTCATATGTTCATGTGATCATATAAGTTATGTCAGGTAGTACATGTGTTACACCCTAGTGCGAACCTAAACCCATGTAGCCTCGGGCTAGCACGAGGCCAGGCTACATTATGCGTGGTGCGTAACCGACACAGATTCTGGAGGGTCCGTTGCATATCTCAGGGGTGCGTCGCAGGGACTTCTTTCCAAACTGGTTGCGTCTCACGAGGCTGATTTTGAAACCAGCTGGGTCTCACGAGGCAGATTTTGGAGAACCCCATAACAATTCTGGACAAAACTGTAAAATGAGAAACAAAAGAGTGACATACCCCGGTTTTTAATTCCGAGTTCAAAAGTTGATCATAATTGTAGCAGCAGTAGCCTGCCTTGTAGCTATGAAGCGAAGAAAGTATGCACTGTTATGCCCATTCAGACTATCGGTAATCCTAGTGTGCGCCTTGGTTTCTGTGGGTATCGCACGGGGGGCATTGGACTTGAAAGACAGTTAGCAGCCCAGAGCTGGCTGATAAACCATGTACCAATCCAATCCACGCCTATTCAGCTGGAACACCAGTCCAGTAAAAGCATTTAAACGTATGAAATCACGGACAGACGGACGGATTGATGGACGGACATAATGAAACTAGGGCTCTGTCCCTACGTGTTATAGTTAGGGGTGGGTGGGGGATGGCCTACATGGGTGTGAACCCAGTGAGTGTCGGATTCTGAAATAACCCAAGCACCCTAGCAAAAAGAGTCTGTAGATGTTGGGGTAGGAGCACTGTGTTTCCCTTCTACGACACGTCGCTATTCCGTCCCTACCTGGCGACGCATGGGTCTGGCCTACCTAGTCAGATATGCCCCCCTGACCCCCCGGGCTTCGCGCATTGCGGGTTTTGTAGGCAGTGCCTCGCACTGGGGCAATATGTCACACGAAATAAAAACAGTGCTCTCCAACGGACCCATTGAAATATGAAATACGGAACATGAACGTAATAGTGGATTGGTTCTAGGCGTAACCCAAGCTTTCTGCCTTCATGGAATCATGAATAAGAGGTGCGCGATCCGAGGAGAGCGAACAATGAAAGAAGCAGCCAAATTCAGCGAGCAGCCAAATTGCTGGATGAAGCGATGTTACCAAGTTCAAGTACAATGAAAGACAGCATGCAGTCGAAATAGAGAGCAAGATCAAGACCAGGTGGCGTGTCTTCGGATCAAGACCAGGTGGCGTGTCTTCGGATAAAGACCAGGTGGCGTATCTTCATGAAGAGGACAGGGTGAAGCCATACCCTAACCCAGCGGTGACCGAACCAGCCACAGCCTCTTTTGTGATCTTCATACATATACGATCTACATACATTTGAATGATATGATCTTCACACTCATGATCACATACATGATCTCCACAAACATGACCTTCACACACATGATCACATACATGATCTCCACAAACACGACCTTCACATACACGATCTCCACATGTACGATCTTCACGTACATGAACTCCACATGTACGATCTTCACATCCATGATCTCCACAAGTACGATCTTCACATCCATGATCTCCACAAGTACGATCTTCACATCCATGATCTCCACAAGTACGATCTTCACATGTACGATCTTCACATACATGATCTCCACAAGTACGATCTTCACATGTACGATCTTCACTTACAGGATCTCCACATGTACGATCTTAACATACATGATCTCCACAAACACGACCTTCACATGCATGATCTTCAAATACTTCATCTCCACATACATGACCTCCACATACATGATCTTCATATACACGACCTTCACAAACCTGATCTTCACATATGTTCATGTATGATTTTCACATGTTTGATTGTACCTCAGAATGAACTTTATAATTAAATAACACTTTTGGAGCTACGTGCACAGTTTTGAATGAACACATTTGGAGCTACGTGCGAAGCATTCCACTTATCTTTGTCTGATTAGTGAAAGAAACAACGTCACGCAGAACTGGGCACGTCTTTAAACTGTATAATCACACAGAGCCGGGCAAGAATTCAAACTGTCTATACCAGTACTCCGCCTCGTGTGCGCCTTGGTTTCCGTGGGTATCACACGGGGGGACTTGGACTTGGAAGACGGTGTGCAGCCCAGAGTTGGCTGATAAACCATGTACCAATCCAATCCATGCCCATTCGGTCTACCGGCAATCCGCCTAGTCTGCGCCATGGTTTCCGTGGGTGTCGCATGGGGGGACTTGGACTTGGAGGACGGTGTGCAGCCCAGAGTTGGCTGAAAAAACATGTAACAATCAAATTCAGCCACTACACAGCCCTACTGCGCGCACATGTCTTGTAGAGCACTCAGGAGAACCTGATAATACCAAGCATGTACAATTCCAACCCATCAAATTATTGTCTGCCAACCATAGTCTAACAGTGTCATTTAACACAGGGAACACAAAAAGGATCATACATTGTTTTTGGCGGAGCCCCCATGTTCACCCATTTGTCCGTCTGTCCGACGGAAAAACGAAAAACTTGAAGCCCGACACGTCAGCCAACGGTCGCGTAACTAACTCGCTTTGGTCAGCTCCATCGTCGCCACCTTTCGTTCCGTTGCCATCACACTCCGCCACTTCTCCGCGTCGCTTGCGACGCTGCATAGGACTTGTCCAGGTACGAGCGACAGTATCTACGCAGCTCCCCTGATTGACTATGCAGCCGAACTGTAATCAACATGGTGCACTTTCAAGCCGACGCAATCAGCTCATGGCTTTTATTTTCAGCTACAAGCAACAGCTTCTAAGCACCTCCCCTGACTGGCTATTCAGCCAAACCGCAAGCAACGTGGTGCACCTTGAAGCAGTATTTTTCTTTTCAGCTACGAGCAGCAGCTTCTAGGAAGCTCCCCTGCCTGCCTACCAAGCCAAACCTAACTCAGTCTACTGCGCCTGCTCTCTGACGTCATCAGTATTTTAACCCTTTTTAAATCTCGGCGCAGAGCTCAGTGGATGTGTCAGGGAGCCACTTAGAAGCTGCTGCCCGTACCTCAAAACAAAAGCACTGCCTTGAAGACGACACAAACAGGTCTTCACAACTGCTGACATATCTGGGCTTAGCACAGCACCTGGCCCAGGGAGCTGTCTAGAAGCTGCTGAGAAAAGCTGAAACGAAAATATCTGCTAGGGATATGAGTCCCCCAACACATACAGAAGACTGGGCACCCTTTGTGGCCAAAGTAACACTCAGTGTTTTTTATTTCAGATTTCTGTAATCCAGGTTGAGTAGCTACTTGGGCTACTCAACCCTGATTTCAGGATAGTTGCATAGCCATTGCATGGCGGAGCGCAAAGCGTGGATCCTGGGGGGGTCGGGGGGCAGCGCGACCCGATATCGGGGGGTCCGGGGGGTGTAGCATTCTACGGAATGGCGACGGAAAGGCGACGCGTCGTCGAAAAATGAAACACTGGTAACACTGCTTCTTTTTTGGGCTACGCGTAGCAGCTTCTAGGCAGCTCCTTTCCCTTGCACTTGGGCCACATTTGAAGCTAGCTAGTGCGTCTCGAAGCTGACAGGGCGGGCATTTATATGCAGCTGAGAGCATCGGGTTTGACCAAATGACTGGCTAATGGAGCTGGCAGGAAGCTGCCACGCGTAGCCCATACAAGAAAATGTGCATGGTTACCTTTGCATCCTTTTGGTGGTTGGCCCTAGGGCAAACAAACGGCTGGTCCCCTCAACTTCACTTGTTGCTCAGCAATGCTCTGTTGCCATGAATTGTCTATGCAAGGTTTGTCATACAGCTTATCGCTGTGTGAGGCTCACTTTAACTGCTCTGTACTGCTTTGTTAGGCTCACTTGTACTGCTTTACTGTTTTTTAAGGCTCACTTGTACTGCTCACCGTGTTTGTCCTGCCTATTCAAATGTAGGGTCTGCCACACAGCCTATCACTGTTTTTCTGAGCCTACCTTGAACTGCTTTAATAAGGTTCGATTGCACAGATCACCGAGTTTGTCCTGCCTATTCAAATGTAGGTTCTATCACACAGCCTATTACTGTTTGTGTGAGCCTCTCTTGCACAGCTCACTGTGTTTGTCCTGTGTGTAGACCCACTGGATCTCTTAGGAGGTGCGCCGAGACTCAGTGTGTAGACCCACTGGATCTCTTAGGAGGTGCGCCGAGACTCAGTGTGTAGACCCACTGGATCTCTTCGGAGGTGCGCCGAGACTCAGTGTGTAGACCCACTGGATCTCTTAGGAGGTGCGCCGAGACTCAGTGTGTAGACCCACTGGATCTCTTAGGAGGTGCGCCGAGACTCAGTGTGTAGACCCACTGGATCTCTTAGGAGGTGCGCCGAGACTCAGTGTGTAGACCCACTGGATCTCTTAGGAGGTGCGCCGAGACTCAGTGTGTAGACCCACTGGACCCCATTGTTTTTGTTCTGCTACATGCAGCAGCTTCTAATCAGCTTCCCTGGCTTGCTACTATAGCAGACTATTAGGAGGTGCGCAGAGACTCAGTGTGTAGACCCACTGAACCCCATTGTTTTTGTGCTGCTATGTGCAGCAGCTTCTAATCAGCTTCCCTGGCCTGCTAGTCAGCCAAACGTGAACCAACCTGGTGCACTTGAAGCAAACATAACCACTCAGCTACTTCCGACATGGCACTTGGCTACATAAGACTGCCACTCAGCTACCACTCAGCTACACAATGCTGCAACCCAGATAGCACTCAGCTTCATAAGGCTGCAGCTCAGCTACCACTCAGCTACATAAGGCTGCAACCCAGCAAGCACTCAGCTACTTCAGAGCAGCCGTGTAGGTGGAAATCATCTCGTCGTCATGGACGCTGAGAGGGTTGGTGTACATGACTGCCTCGCCATTACCAGTTGGAGAGGACAGGTTGGCAGTGGAGCGCAGCGCCGAGGACGAGGAGCTACTGCAACCAGAGGGCGTTGTGTGTGTTGTGTGTGTTGTGTGTGTTGTGCGTGTAGTGTGTGTTGTGTGTGGTGTGTGTGTTGGGTGTATGTGTGAGTGTGTATGTGTATGTGTAAACATGCATGTGTGTGTCTGTATGCGAGTTGTATGTGTGAGTGTGCGTGTGTATGCGAGTTTTATGCGTGATTGTGCGTGTATGTGTGTATCTAAGGCCAGGGGTGAGCAAGGTGAGGATCAGCAGCATGTGCACGTTGGGTGCTTGCTTGCCGCGATTTGGGTTGTTGGTCAGCTTGTTGTCCATGTGTGCGTGTATGTGTGTGAGTATGTGTGCTTGTGCGATTACATGCCCACGGTATGCAAGAGTAGCAGCACGTTCCTGTTGGTTGCTCGCTTGGCGAGGTTTGGGTTGTTGGTCAGCTTGTTGTCCAGGTATGAGTGTGCATGTGTGTAAATGTGCGCTTGTGTGTGTATGTGTGCTTGTGCGATTACAACTAATATTAGTGTTTGAAAACAAATATAAACTAATATTATTGAAGTGTCACAATAATACTAGTTTTTCAAATAAATTCGAAATTTTGGTGAGATGGCTAGTCTGACTAATATTATCTCATTTGATCTCATATGACTTATTCACTAATATTATATAACATAGCCGCCTCCTATGTATGTGTGCTTGTACGATTGCATGCCCATGGTATGCAAGAGCAGAAGCTTACCCATTGGGTGCACACTGTGAGCGGTTAGGGTTGTTGGTCAGCTCGTTGTCCAGGTGTGTGCGTATGTGCGTGCATGTGTGTGTGTGTGTGTGTGTGTGTGTGTGTGCTTGTGCGATTGCATGCCCATGGTATGCAAGAGCAGCAGTACCCACCTGTTGGGTGCACGCTGTGTGCGGTTGGGGTTGTTGGTCAGCTCGTTGTCCAGGTGTACGTGTATGTGTGTATATGTGTGTGTATGAGTGCTTGGGCGATAAAAAATATTAAATTATTAACTAATATTATTACAGTGTCACAAAAATATTAGTTTTCAAATAAATTCGAAATTCTGGTGAGATGGCTCGCCTGACTAATATGATCTCATATTATATATTCACTAATATTATATAACATAGCCGACCCCTATGTATGTGTGCTTGTGTGATTACATGCCCATGCTATGCAAGAGCAGACGCTTACCCATTGGGTGCACGCTGTGTGCGGTTAGGGTTGTTGGTCAGCTCGTTGTCCAGGTGTGCGTGTATGTGTATATGTGTGCTTGTGCGATTACATGCCCACGGTATGCAAGAGCAGCAGCACGTACCCGTTGTGTGCACGCTGTGAGCGGTTAGGGTTGTTGGTCAGCTCGTTGTCCAGGTGTGTGAGGACAGGGTTGGCCACCACATCGCTCCTCCCACGACGGACAGGGGGAGCCTTTGAAGAACTGGAAGCACCTTTTTTAATGAAAGAGTAGAAGCGAGACTTGGGGTCGTAGGGGGGGACGAAGCCTGCAGGGCAAGGAAGGGATTATATTTGATCAGTTTTTGAATGTATCAGTTTTTATTTCACGGTTTTTGATGAAAGAGTAGAAGCGAGACTTTGGGTAGCAGGGGGGGACGAAGCCTGCAGGGCAAGAAAGGGATCATCTTTGTTTGGGTGGTCTGTGTGTGAGTGTGCGTGTGTGTGTGTGTGCATGTGTCTGTGTGTGTGTGTGTACATGCGTGTCCCCCCCCCCCCCCCCCCCCTTCTCTCCCTCCACCCTCTGACCCCCCTTCTCAACCCCACCACCATCCCCCTCTTCTCTCCCTCCACCCTCTGACCCCCCTTCTCATCCCCCCCCCCCCCCCCCCTCCACACACACACTCACGCCTTCTTGGCATACCTGCGTTGGTGTTCTGCTTGCTGAAGATCTTGACAGCCTGGCCAGCAGTCTTCGCTGGGTCCTCTGGATTCACTGGTGGCTCCCCTGCAGCAGCTCGCTTCTTCTCCAAGTACTGATATTCTGCCACAATGTGGTGCTCGGATGGCTGTACCCATCTACAATGTATTTTGTATGTTAGTTTCTTTAGTGTTAGCTTTTTGCCTTTTTGTTTTTTGTTTGTTTGCTTTTGTTTGATTTGCATGTTTCCTGATTATGTTTTGTTTCATGTTGACGGTTGTTTTGTTTCATTTGTATGGATGTAGATGGTTTTTGGATGGGTACCAGCATCTCCTTAAGAACTGGACCTCGTCCACGATGTGGTGCTCGGATGGCTTAACCCACCTGAAATGTTTATGTTCGTAAGTTTTTTTTTATAACTTCTCATTTTATGGTTCATTTTGATGGTTGTACATGGTTTTTGGATGGGTACCATCATCTCCTCAAGAGCTGGACCTCGTCCACGATGCGGTGCTCATATGGCTTTACCCACCTACAATATTTCTGTTTGTTAGTTTGTTTAATTTTAGTTGTTGCTTTTTTATTTATTGTTTGCTTTCTGTTTGCTTTTGATGTTTCCTGATACTTTTTCCATTTTGATGGTTGTAGATGGTTTTTGGATGGGTTTAATTATTTCCAGGTACTGGACCTCTGCCACTAAGTGGTGCTCGGATGGCTTAACCCACCTAGATCCAGTGGGCACATGTAGGAAGACACCAGATGTCGAACGAGAATTCCAATTAATTGCCCCCCCCCCCCCCCCCCCCCCCCCCCCCCCCCGGTCAGTGCGGTGCTCACCTCCTCACAGCTCTGAAGAAGAATTCCGGCATAACAGCCCTTATGGATAAAGACCCCCACACACACACAAACACACACACACCGACTCCCCCGTCCACTGGTCAGACGGTGCTCACTTCCTCATAAATCTGAAGGGGAAGTCTGGCAGGAATGACCTGATGGATAAAGACCATCCCACACACACAAACACACCATAACAACACATACATCTCCCCCCCCCGTGGTCAGCGCGGTGCTCACTTCCTCATAAATTTGATGGAGAAGTCTGGCAGGACAGACCTGATGGATAAAGACCCCCCCACACACACAAACACACCACACACCTCTCCCCCCTTCTGGTCAGCGCGTGGCTCACTTCCTGACAGCTCTGAATAAGAAGTCCGGCAGTACAGCCTGATGGATTAGAGAAGACCCCCCCCCCCCCCCCCCCCCCCCCTCCCCCCCCCCCCCCCCCCCCCCCCCCCCCCCTCCCCCCCCCCCCCCCCCCCCCCCCCTCCCCCCCCCCCCCCCCCCTCCCCCCACACACACACCTCCCCCCCCCCCCCCCCTCCCCCCACACCACACCTCCCCCCCCCCCCCTCCCCCCCCACACACACCTCCCTCACCCCCCCCCCCCCACACAACCTCCCCCCCCCCACACACCCTCCCCCCCCCCCCACACACCTCCCCCCCCCCCACACACCTCCCCCCCCCCACACACCTCCCCCCCCACACACACACCTCCCCCCACACACCACCACCACCACCACAAACCTCCCCCCCCCCCCCCTGGTCAGCGTAGTGCTCACCTCCTGACAGGTCTGAAGAAGAAGTCCGGCAGTACAGCCCTGATGGATAAAGACCCCCCCCCCCCCCCCCCCCTCCCCCCCCCCCCCCCCCACCACCACAAACCTCCCCCCCCCCTGGTCAGCGTAGTGCTCACCTCCTGACAGCTCTGAAGAAGAAGTCCGGCAGTACAGCGGCGATGGGTATGAGCAAGAGCATGAGCCAGTACTGAGGGCTGGGCGCCACCACGCCGATGAAGAGGTGGAACAAGTCGGCCGAGATACCGAGGGGGAGGTAGTTGAACACAATCAGAAAGATCCACCAAATGACTGCGGGGGTGGGGTGGGTGGTTCGTGTGTGGTGTGTGTGTGGGGGAGGGGGGGGGGGGGTCGTTTGTCTGGGGTGGGGTGTGGGGGGGTGCTGTGTGCAGTGTACTGTGTGTGGTGTGTGTGTTGGGGGCGGGGGGGGGGGGGGGGGGGGGGGGTCTTCGTGTTCAATTTTGTGGAACATGAAGAGATAGAAGGAATGGTGAGATGTGGAACGTGAGGTGCAGCAAAAATAGAGATACCGATGGGGAGGTAGTTGGCCACAACCAGGAAGATCCACCAAAATGATGCGGGGGGTGTGGGTGGGGGGGTGGGAGGTGGGGGCGGGCGGTGGGGGTGAGTTTGGTGTGGGGGAGCGGGTGTGTTGTGTGTGGGGTGGGTGGGGGGGGGGGGGAGGAGGATTGGGGGGTGTGGTGGTAGCGATGGGGGGGTGTGTGTGTTATGGGGAGTGGGTGTGTGTGTGTCTGTGGGCGGTGGTGTGGGTGGGTGTGTGTGAGGCGGGGTGTGGGGGATGTGTGTGTGGGGGGGGGGGGGGGGGGACGGGGGGGGGGTGGGGAGTGGGGGGGGGGGGGGGTGGGGGGGCGTGGGGGGGGTGGTATGCTTGTGGGTGTGTATGTGTGGGTGTTGTTGGGGAAGGGGGGTGGTGTGTGTACAGGTGGGAGGTAGTGGACACAATCACAACATCAACAAAAAGGTAATGTGTTCACCCTGGCTGACCCAACCCAAATGGATGAAATGTGACCCCCCCCCCCCCCCCCCCCCCCCCCCCCACGCCCCCCTACACCACACACACTGTCAGTCGTCACTTATTCATCGACACACAAGGCATGTAATCACCCTGGCTGCCCAAATGGATGCTGAGTGAACCAGGTCCACTGCTCTCTAGGACGACACTCCAGACCCCCCCCCCCACACCCCCCCCCCCCCCCCCCCCCCCCCCCCCCCCAACACAACCACCACCTCCACACATTCATTCTTCACTTCATTCATCAGCACACAAGGTCATATACTCACCCTGGCTGCCCCAAATGGATGCATGGTGAATCCAGGTCCACAGTTCTTCTATGGACAGCACCTTCAGATGACCCCACCCCACCCCCTACACACACACACACACACACATTCATTCTCCACTTCACTCATCAACAAAAAAGGTCATGTACTCACCCTGGCTGCCCCAAATGGATGCATGGTGAACCCAGGTCCACTGCTCCTCCAGATGACCCCACCTCACCCCATCCCCCCCCCCCACACACAAATTCATTATTCACTTCACTCATCAACAGAAAAAGGTCATGTACTCACCCTGGCTGCCCCAAATGGATGCATGGTGAAGCCAGGTCCATTGCTCTTCAATGGAGATCACCTCAAGATGTACGGTGATGATGATAATGCTGTACAACGTGATGCCAGTCTGGTACATGGTCATGGGGTTGCCGGCAGAGCGGTCGATGAGGGTGGGAAGGCTGCCGATCATGACGATTGCGAAGACGACGCAACATTGGAAGATGGCAGTACTGAGCCAGGCCGCGATGGCCCAGAAGTTCAAGTACGTGTTTGCTTGACCTGGGGCAGACAGACAAAGATATATGTGAGTGATGTGCGTGTTTCACGCGTGTTATAGGAGTGTTATGTGAGTGTTGACATACGATAACGATTGCTTAGATGGCCGTACTGAGCCAGCCTACAATGGCCCAGAAGTTTAAGTAAGTGTTGGCTTGACCTGGGGCAGGCAGACAAAGATATAAGTGAGTGATGTGCGTGTTATAGGAGTGTTATATGAGTGCTTACACATCATGACGATTACAAAGTTGATGCAACATTGGTAGATTGCGGTACCGAGCCAGCCCATTACGGCCCAGAAGTTGAAGTGGTGTTCGCTTGACCTAGGGCAGGCAGACAAAGATATACCGGTATGCGAGTTATGTGCGTGCTGTAGGAGTGTCATATGCGTGTTATATGAGTGTTAACACACGATAACAATCGCTTAGACAACAGCGCAATGGTAGATGGCGGTACTGAGCCAGCCTGCGATGGTCCAGAAGTTGAAGTAGGAGTTGGCTTGACCTGGGGCAGGCAGACAAAGATACATGCGAGTTACATGCGTGCTATATGCGAGTTATGTGCGTGTTACGTGAGTGTTGAGGCACGATAACGATTGCTTTGACAACAGTGCATTGGTAGATGGCGGTACTGAGCCAGCCTGCGATGGCCCAGAAGTTGAAGTAAGTGTTGGCTTGACATGGGGCAGACAGACAAAGATATATGCGAGTTATATGCGTGTTACGTGCGTGTTATGTGCTTGTTACGTGAGTGTTGAGACACGATAACGATTGCTATGGCAACAGTGCATTGGTAGATGGCGGTACTGAGCCATCCCACAGTGATATCCCTATCAAGGTCTCTACACCTGCCCCTACCACCGCCCCCCCCCCCCCCCCCCCCCCCCCCCCCCCCCACACACACACACACCACAACAACACCTACCCTGTCGGTAGAGCTAGGGAAATCTGTGGCTGCCCCTACCACCTGCCCCTACCACCTGCCCCTACCACCGCCACCCTGGCTGACCCAAATGGATGCATGGTGAGCCCCCCCCCCCCCACCACCACCACAACAACACCTACCCTGTCGGTAGAGCTGGGGGAATTTGAGGCTGATATCCCTATCAAGGTCCCTGTCAAACATTCCGATGACGATGGGCGTGACAGATGTGAAGACCACATTGTACAGCGTCATGTACACGTCGTTGTACACGTACTGCCCGCTGAACGTGGTGAAGGCGTTGAACGCGAATAATGTGATTCCGAAAAGCAGGTTTTTGTAGAAGAAGAAGGCAACCATGCGTGTGATGCGCTTGTAGCTGAGGCGGCCGTGCACCAGCAGCAGGGAGGTTAAGAAGCGGAACTGAGCGATGGCGAAGTCAGAGGCCATCACAGCTTGCATGCCTTCCTGCCCACTGATGCCAACACCTGAGTAGAGGAGTAGGGAGGGCTGCTTGAAAGTGTATTGGTGGGAAAAAACATAAGCGGATAGCAAATTGGGGGTAGCATAGCAGGGAGGTTAAGAAGCGGAACTGGGTGATGGCGAAGTCAGAGGCCATCACAGCTTGCATGCCTTCCTGCCCACTGATGCCAACACCTGAGTAGAGGAGCAGGGAGGGGCTTGATAGTGTATTTGTGGGAAACAACATATGCGGATAGCGAATTGGGGGTAGCACAGCAGGGAGGTTAAAAAGTGGAACTGGGCGATGGCAAAGTCAGAGGCCATCACAGCTTGCATGCCTTCCTGCCCACTAATGCCAACACCTGAGAAGAGGAGCAGGGAGGGCAGCATGAGAATTGGTTTGTGGAAAACAGTTCCCTCTTGCTTGTTCCGTACACAGCCCTTCCCTTCTCAAGCTTGAGGTTGGGCAAGTATATTCAGCCTATTTGGCTACGCCTTTACTGGCTAGACTGTAAAAACGTACACACACACTGATGCCAACACCTAAGCAGAGGAGCAGAGAGGGCTCCTTGAAAGTGTATTTGTGGGAAACAACATATGCGGATAAAATTGGGGGCAGCACACTGGTGAGGTTAAGGAGCGGAACTGGGCGATGGCGAAGTCAGAGGCCATCACAGCTTGTATGCCTTCCTGCCCACTGATGCCGACGCCTGAGTAGAGGAGTAGGGAGGGCTCCTTGAAGGAGTATTTGTGGGAAACAACAGAAGCGGGTAGCAAATTGGATGCAGCACAGTAGGTAGGTTAAAAAGCGAAACTGGGTGATGGCAAAGTCAGAGGCCATCACAGCTTGCATGCCTTCCTGCCCACTGATGCCAACACCTGAGAAGAGGAGCAGGGAGGGCGGCATGCAAGTGTATTTGTGGGAAACAACATATGCAGATAGCAAATTGGGGGTAGCTTAGCAGGGAGGTTAAGAAGCGGAACTAGGTGATGGCGAAGTCTGAGGCCAGCACAGCTTGCATGCCTTCCTGCCCACTGATGCCGACACTGGAGCAGAGGAACTGAGAGGGTTGCTTGAGAGTGCATGGGTGGGGAACAACAAGGCATTCCAATACAGCTGATAGCTTTGGGCTAGACCCAGAGGCTGGCTAGTGAAGCTGCCACGCGTGGCCAAACAAGTCCTATGCAGCGTCGCAAGCGTTTTGAACAACCCTGTCTGGAGTCTAGAAGATGTCTGCTCAGACTAGAGCATACAGGTGTCCTGGCGGGTGTAGAAGCATCAAGCATCATGTCAAATAGAGTTGTCAGCACTTGACAAGTCCTATGTAGCGTCGCAAGCGACGCGGAAAATTGGCAGAGTGTGTTGGCAACGGAACGAAAGGTGGCAACGATGGAGCTGACTGAAGCGAGTTAGTTACGCGACCGTTGGCTGACGTGTCAGGCTTCAATTTTTCGATTGGACGGACAAATAGGTAAACATGAGGGCTCCCGCCCCCTTGAAGAGGGGGCTCCGCCAAAAAAGAAGCACTACAAGGCATAGGCCTCTCATCTTACCAATGTGTAGGGAACGGCAATATGATGTCGTATGATATCATGTCATCATATGATGCCAGCAGTCTGACTAGGCTAAAGTTACAATTTATATGCAATATCACATGATGCACTTTGTATGATACCGTATGATAACATATGATATGCCGGGTTCTACGTATAACGCTTCCATTGTTATTAGCAATCTCGGAAACAATGGGTTTGATCGCTGGTAGCGACATATCACTGCAAAAATAACAAGTTCTATGCGGCGTCCCATCCAACGCTAAAAAATGGCGGGGGGTGATCGCGACGGAGCAACAGGAGGCAGCCAAAGCGATTTAGTTACGAGACCGTTGGCTGACGTGTCAGGCTTCATCTTGGTCAGACAGTCGGTCGGTCGGTTGGACGGACAAATGGGTAACCCGCCAAAAATTCTGAGCCTAGTTCCCCAGTTCCACATGGGTTCTTCCTGCTGAGTGCTTGGCTGAAAAAAACGGTGAGAGGACGTGGGCATCAAATTGTGGTGATCATGTGTTTATGGAACATATCACTGGAAGTAAAAATTCTGAGCCTAGTACCCCAGTTCCACATGGGTTTGACCCGCTGAGTGCTTGGCTGAGCAAAACGGTGAGAGGACGTGGGCATCAAATTGTGGTCATCAAGTGTGTATGCAATATATCGCTGAAAGTAACAAGTCCTATGCAGCGTCGCAAGCGACGCGGAAAATTGGCGGAGTGTGCCGGCTACGGAACGACAGGTGGCAACGGACTGAAGCTGACCAAAGCTGGTAAGTTGTGAGACAGTTGGTTGACGTGTCAGGCTACACTCTGACGTGTCAGGCCACGTGTCAGGCTACACCCTGACGTGTCAGGCCACATGACTGGAGCTGACCAAAGCTGGTAAGTTGTGAGACAGTGGGCTGACGTGTCAGGCTTCAATTTTTTTGTCGTTCGGTCGCACGGTCAAACGGACAACATGGTTACCCTGGTGGCTCCCACCCCCTTGAAGAGGGGGCTTCGCCAGTGATTTGTTTTCAAATCTGAAAGTGGGCTTCTGTTAGCTCTATGGTTTTAGGCCTCCTCCAGGGACAGCGTTTTAGTGCTTTCTGTAGCCTTTTGTAGCTTTTAGGGCCATTGAGGGCGAGGGAAAAAATATATAGCGATACTTTCGCTAAAACGGGGTCAAAACTAGCGATCGCTATATATAGCGGAAATAAAAATCCCTGGGATCCGTAAAAAATCCTGAGCCTAGTACCCCAGTTCCACATGGGTCCACCCTGCTCATCATCGGCATCTTCCTGCTGAGTGCTTGGCTGAGCAAAACGGTGAGAGGACATGGGCATCAAATTGTGGTGATCGTGTGTTTATGCAATACATCACTGGAAGTACAAATCCTGAGCTAAGTACCCCACTTTCACATGGGTCCACCCTGCTCATCATCGGCATCATATGATATGCCAGTCCTTACCAATGTGTGCTTCTTGGATCATTGGGGTGCCATGTGTGTATGGGCTAGGATGGGACGATGAGGGTGTGTATGGGGTGAGGGGTGAGGAGGGGGGGGGGGTCATGTGGCCATCATCAGGTCCTTACCAATGTCTGCTTCTTGGATCATTGGGGTGTCATGTGGGGATGGGCTAGGATGGGTGGATGAGGGTGTGTATGGGGTGAGGGGGGGGGGGGGGGGGGGGGGGGGGGGGGGGGAGGGCATCGTCAGGTCCTTACCAATGTGAGCTTCTTGGATCATGCCCACATCGTTGGCACCGTCACCAATAGCCAGGGTCACGTTCTCACCCTTCACCTTCACCAAGCGCGTCACCTGAATTTGCACGTTATGATTTACTGAGCCGAGTGTGTGTGGGGTAGGTGTGTGTGTGTGTGTATGTGTGTATGTGTGTGTGTGTGTGTGTGTGTGTGTGTGTGTGTGTGTGTGTGTGTGTGGGGGGGGGGGGGGGGGGGGGGG
Organism: Chlamydomonas sp. ICE-L; assembly: GCA_013435795.1. Classification (NCBI taxonomy): domain Eukaryota; kingdom Viridiplantae; phylum Chlorophyta; class Chlorophyceae; order Chlamydomonadales; family Chlamydomonadaceae; genus Chlamydomonas; species Chlamydomonas sp. ICE-L. The sequence continues at coordinate 3,229,357 of JACBWV010000626.1, forward strand.
GGGGGGGGGGAAGGTCCTGCCCTTCACCTTCACCAAGTGCGTCACCTGAATTTGCACGTTATGATTTACTGAGCCGAGTGGGTGTGGGGTAGGTGGGTGGGTGGGTGGGTGTGGCTGGTGTGTGTGGTTGGTGTGTGTGTGTGTATGTGTGTGTGTGTGTGGTGGGGGGGAGGGAGGTCCTGCCCTTCACCTTCACCAAGCGTGTCACCCGAATTTGCACGTTATGATTTACTGAGCCGAGTGTGTGTGGGGCAGGTGTGTGTGTGTGTGGTTGGTGTGTGTGGGGGGGGGGGGGGGGGGGGGGGGGGGGTCCTGCCCTTCACCTTCACCAAGCCTGTTCCCTGAATTTGCACATTATGATTTACTGAGCCGAGTCTGTGGGGGGTAGGTGTGTGTGTGTGTGTGTGTGGTTGGTGTGTGTGTGAGTGGGTGGGTGCAGGGGGTGGGGGTGGGGGTGGGGGTCCTGCCATTCACCTTAACCAAGCGTGTTCCCTGAATTTTCGCGTTATGATTTACTTAGCCGAGTGTGTGGGGGGTAGGTGAGTGTGCATGGCGGTGGTGGTGGTGGTGGTGGTGGTGGTGGTGGTGGTGGTGGGGGGGGGGGGTATGTGTGTGTATGTGGATGGGTGTCCTGCCCTTCACTTTCATCAAGCGTGTAACTTGCATCAGCACATTATCATTTACTGAGCCGAGTGTGTGTGGGGTAGGTGTGTGGGGCGGTGGCGGTGGTGGTGGGGTATGTGTATGTGTGGAGGGGTGTCCTGCCCTTCACCTTCACCAAGCGTGTCACCTGAATTTGCACGTTATGATTTATTGAGCCGAGTGTGTGGGGGGTAGGCGTGTGTGTTTGTGTGTGGAGGGGGGTCCTGCCCTTAACCTTCACCAAGCGCGTTACTTGCAGCAGCACATTATGATTCATTAAGCCAAGTGTGTGTGGGGTGTGTGGTGGGGAGGGAGGGAGAGGCGTGGGGAGGGAGGAAGAGGGGGGAGAGGGGAGGGAGGGATGGAGAGAGATGGAGGGAGGGAGAGAGGGAGAGAGGGAAGGTGGGAGAGGGGGGGGGGGGGGGGGGGGGAGGGAGGGATGGAAAGAGATAGATGTAGTGAGAGACGGAGAGAGGGAGGGAGGTAGAGAGGGAGGGAGGGAGGGAGGGGGAGAGGGAGAGCATACACCACCCAGACCCACCATAGCCTGCTGCAGTGGCGACACCCTGCAGCACAGCACTGCCTTGCACTTGATGCCCACCGCCACTACCAGTGTCCATACACCACTCCACACCCACCATCGCTTTCTGCAGCGGCGACACCCTGCAGCACAACACTGCGTTGCACTTCATGCCCACCACCACTACCAGTGTCCACACCCCACACCCACCATCGCCTTTTGCAGCGGCGACACCCTGCAGCACAGCACTGCCTTGCACTTGATGCCCACCGCCACTACCAGTGTCCATGCACCACCCCACACCCACCATCGCTTTCTGCAGCGGCGACACCCTGCAGCACAACACTGCTTTGCACTTCATGCCCACCACCACTACCAGTGTCCACACCCCACACCCACCATCGCCTTTTGCAGCGGCGACACCCTGCAGCACAGCACTGCCTTGCACTTGATGCCCACCGCCACTACCAGTGTCCATACACCACTCCACACCCACCATCGCTTTCTGCAGCGGCGACACCCTGCAGCACAACACTGCGTTGCACTTCATGCCCACCACCACTACCAGTGTCCACACCCCACACCCACCATCGCCTTTTGCAGCGGCGACACCCTGCAGCACAGCACTGCCTTGCACTTGATGCCCACCGCCAGGAACTTGTCCTCAAGGGCAACACCAAGTGCATAGCTCAGTGCTTTGCCATCAATGACCAAGGCAAAGTCATACATGTGACTAGACACTTCGATTGCAGCAGCCACTTGCCCAAGCTGTTCCTCCACCCTACTACAAGCTAGCTTTGCCGCTCCTTCGATGTCTCCTGCCGCCTCCATGTCGTCAACCTGGGATGGGAAAATCAGGGTTTATAAATTAGTTAGGTAAGTAGGTAGTTAGATAGTTAGGTAGGTTGGTTTGCCACTTGCCCAAGCCGTTCCTCCACCCTACTACAAGCTTAGCCGCTTAGCTTTGCCGCTCCTTCGATGCCTCCTGCAGACTCCATGTCATCAACCTGGGCATTGGTGAGATGGTTAGTTAGCTAGTTAGATTGGTATTTATTTAGGTAAGTAGTTAGGTAGGGAGGTAGGGAGGTAGGTAGATCGGTATGCCACTTGCCCAAGCTGTTCCTCCACCCTACTACAAGCTAGCTTTGCCGCTCCTTTGATGTCTCCTGCCGCCTCCATGTCATCAACCTGGGATGGGAATATCAGGGTTTAGGAATTAGTTGGGTAAGTAGGTAGTTAGGTAAGTTGGTATGCCACTTGCCCAAGCTGTCAATCCACCCTACTTCAAGCTAGCTTTGCTGCTCCTTCGATGTCTCCTGCTACCTCCATGTAATAAACTTGATCATTGGTCAGATGGTTAGTTAGCTAGTTAGATTGGTATTTAGGTACTTAGGTAGGTAGGTATTTAGATCGGTTTGCCACTTGCCCAAGCTGTTCCTCCACCCTACTACAAGCAAGCTATGCCGCTCCTTCGATGCCTCCTGCAGCCTCCATGTCATCAACCTGGGCATTGGTGAGATGGTTACTTAAATAGCTAGCTAGTTCGATTTTTAGTTGGTTAGTTAGTTATTTAGTTAGTTAGTCATTTAGTTACCTGGATTAGTTAGTTAATTAGTTAGTTAGTTCGTTAGTTATTTATATCGGTTTGCCACTTGCCCAAGCGTGGCTACTCCTTCCATGTCTCCTGCTACCTCCATGTAATCAACCTGGGCAAGTCAGGGTTTAGGATTAAGGTAGGTAGATAGATAAGCAGTATTTATGTAGTTAGTTAGTTAGTTAGTTAGTTAAGTAGTTAGTTTGCTTGTTAGTTGGTTATTCAGTTAGTTAGATAGTTAGTTCTTCCACCCTACTGCAAGCTAGCCTGGCTGCTCTTTCCATGTCTCATGCTGCCTCCATGTCACCAACCTGGGATGGAAATTAGTTAGTTAGTTAGTTAGTTAGTTAGTTAGTTAGTTAGTTTTGTAGTTAATATGTAATTTATTTAGTTAGTTGCTGCCTTCATGTCAACAACCTGGGATGGAAATAAGTTAGTTAGTATTGAGTTGCTGCCTTCATGTCATCAACCTGGGATGGAAGTTAGTTAGTTAGTCGGTTAGTTAGTTAGTTGCTGCCTTCGTGTCATCAACCAGGGAGGAAATTGGTTAGTTAGTTGGTTAGTTAGTTGAGTATGCTGCCTTCAGGACATCAACATGGGATGGGAATTATTTAGTGGTTCACTCATTTGTTATGGCTCACTTCACAACCAACACATCGCACACGCCCACCTCTTTAATGGAGGCAGAATAGTGGATCACTCATTTGTTTCGGCTCACTTCTCAACCAACACATCGCACACGCCCACCTCTTTGAAGTAGGCCGTGATAATGAACTGCAGAACGTCACAACCAACACATCGTACACGCCCACCTCTTAGCAATGGGTAGAATAGTGGATCAATCATTTGTTTCAGCTCACTTCTCAACCAACACATTGCACACGCCCACCTCTTTGAAGTAGGCTGTGATAATGAACTGCTGCAACACCTCAGTGATCAGACTGCAAGCAAAGCCAATGTTGACTGCTGTCTCCAGAGCCTGGCAAACGCTGGCATACGTCACCATCACCATGGACTGTATGCCATAAGGTGCTTACACCTCACCATCACTTGACCACCACCTCACCATCACTTGACCACCACCTCACCATGACTTGACCATCACCTCACCATCACTTGACCACCACCACAGCATCACTTGACCACCACCTCACCATCACTTGACCACCACCTCACCATCACCTCACCATGACTTGACCACCACCTCACCATCACTTCACCATCACAACCAACACGTCGCACACACCCACCTCTTTGAAGTAGGCTGTAATAATGAACTGCTGCATCTCCTCAGTGATCAGACTGCAAGCAAAGCCAATGTTGACTGCAGTCTCCAGCTTGTCTCCTGTCAGCACCCACAGGCGTATGCCAGCGTCTGCAAGGCTCTTGATGCATCGGGGGACACCTTCTTGTAGCTTGTCTTCAATGGCAGTGCACCCTGTGGCAGACAGTTGGTGGTGATGGTGAGGTGATGGTGAGATGATGGTGAGGTGGTGGTGAGGTGTCAGCACCTTATGGCATACAGGTCATGGTGATGGTGACGTATGCCAGCGTTTGCCAGGCTCTTGATGCATTGGGGAACGCCCTCTTGTAGCTTGTCCTCAATGGCTGAGCACCCTGGGGCACACTATTGATGGTGGTGGTTAAGTGATGGTGAGGTGATGGTGAGGTGTCAGCACCTACAGTATCAACTTGAAAACCTAATCATGCACCATACAATAGGCTGACATATCATTTTCAATATTGTACGATATATATATACAATATCAAACTTGAAAAACAACCTTAGTCATGTCCTACATTATCAAACTTGAAAACAGTAATGTCCTACAATATCAAACTTGAAAACCTCAGTCATGTCTTACAATATGGACATTGAAAAAAACTTAGTCATGTCCTCTAATATCAAACTTGATAACCTTAGTCATGTCTTACAATATGGACATTGAAAAAAACTTAGTCATGTCCTCTAATATCAAACTTGATAACCGTAGTCATGTCTTACAATATGGACATTGAAAAAAACTTAGTCATGTCCTACAATATCAAACTTGAAAAAAACCTTAGTCATGTCCTACCTAGGAGGCGCAGGTTCTTCTCAGTTTCCTCCATCAGATTATCTAGGACCTCGTCCCGGCCTTCTAGTAGCTGCTTAGCCTCTGTCCACTTGGCTTGCCACCTGTGAGCGATGGTGTGTGTTCCGGTTGATTGTGTGTGTGTTAGTGTGTGTGTGTGGCGTGTGTGTGCTAGTGTGCGTGGCTTGCCACCTGCGAGCGATGGTGTGTGGTCCGGTTGATTGTGTGGTGTGTGTTAGTGCGTGTGGCGTGTGTGTTAGTGTGTGTGTGTGTGGCGTGTGTGTTAGTGTGCGTGGCTTGCCACCTGCAAGCGATGGTGTGTGATCCGGTTGATTGTGTGGTGTGTGTTAGTGTGTGTGGTGTGTGTGTTAGTGTGTGTGTGTGTGGCGTGTGTGTGTTAGTGTGTGTGGCTTGCCACATGCGAGCGATGGTGTGTGGTCCAGTTGATTGTGTGGTGTGTGTTAGTGTGTGTGGTGTGTGTGTGTTAGTGTGTGTGTGGTGTGTTGGTGTGTGTGGTGTGAGTGTGTCAGTGTGTGTGTGGTGTGTGTGTTAGTGTCTGTGTGTTAAAGTGTGTGGTGTGTGTGTGTTAGTGTGTGTGTTGTGTGTTAGTGTGTGTGGTGTGTGTTAGTGTGCGTGGTCTGTGTGTTGGTAATGTTGGGCGACAGACAGGAAGATGGGGAGAAAGGCAGGCAGACGTACCTTCCACTACTTATACATAAAAGAGCATACAGTACAGTCATATAATACCGCACGAATATATATGTTTACGATACCACACCATACATACCTACCAACCTACATATAACATAAATCATATATTCATATACATACCTACCTAGCAACCTACATAAAATATAAATCATATATTCATATACGTACCTACCTACCAACCTACTCATATTACTACCTAGCTACACTCCACTCCACACATACACATATTGTGTATAGTTAGCCTTCCCAGTCAGAGTAAGGCCGACCATAGTGTTTACACCCTTAATTCATTCACTATGTGGCCTGTGCCTCTACCGCCCAGACAGCACTTGCGTCTCACACATAGCAGCATCCAGCTCATTGTAGAACAAGCACAGCATACAAAGGGTGGGTAGGGCCAAGCAGAGGGTACACAAAGCACATGCATCTAGAGTATGTGGCCTGTGCCCCTACATCCCAGTCACCACTTGCGTCTTATATGTAGCAGGATCCAGCTCATTGTAGGACAGGCACAGCGTGCAAAGAGTGGGTAGGACCAAGCAGAGTGTATACAAACCCAATACATTCATAATGTGTAGCCTGTGCCCCTACAGCCCAGTCACCACTTGCGTCTTATATGTAGCAGGATCCAGCTCATTGTAGGACAGGCACAGCGTGCAAAGAGTGGGTAGGACCAAGCAGAGTGTATACAAACCCAATACATTCATAATGTGTAGCCTGTGCCCCTACAGCCCAGTCACCACTTGCGTCTTATATGTAGCAGGATCCAGCTCATTGTAGGACAGGCACAGCGTGCAAAGAGTGGGTAGGACCAAGCAGAGTGTATACAAACCCAATACATTCATAATGTGTAGCCTGTGCCCCTACAGCCCAGTCACCACTTGCGTCTTATATGTAGCAGGATCCAGCTCATTGTAGGACAGGCACAGCGTGCAAAGAGTGGGTAGGACCAAGCAGAGTGTATACAAACCCAATACATTCATAATGTGTAGCCTGTGCCCCTACAGCCCAGTCACCACTTGCGTCTTATATGTAGCAGGATTCAGCTCATTGTAGGACAGGCACAGTGTGCAAAGGGTGGGTAGGGCCAAGCAGAGTGTATACAAAGCACATGTATCTAAGGTAGGTGGCCTGTGCCTCTACCGCCCGGTCACCACTTGCGTCTCTACCGCCCAGTCACCACTTACGTTTCATATGTAGCAGGCTCCAGCTCATTGTAGGACAGGCACAGCATACAAAGTGTGGGTAGGGCCAAGCAGAGTGTATGCAAAGCACATGAATGTAGAGTATGTGGCCTGTGCCTCTACCGTTCAGACACCACTTGTGTCTCTTCCGCCCAGTCACCACTTACGTTTCATATATAGCAGGCTCCAGCTCATTGTAGGACAGACACAGCAGACAAAGGGTGGGTAGGGCCAAGCAGAGGGTACACAAAGCACATGTATCTAGGGTATGTGGCCTGTGCCTCTACCGCCCTGTCACCACTTGCGTCTCTACTGCCCAGTCACCACTTACGTTTTATACATAGCAGGATCTAGCTCATTGTAGGACAGACACAGCGTGCGAAGGCCAGAACTGCCGAAGTCCTCCATATGTTGCGCTGTTGGGCCCTTGATAGCCTGGTTGGTTGGATGGGTTGGGTCAAGGCGCTCGTAGATGACGGTGTCGGCACCCTGGGTCACACAGTTCATGGTGAGGTGATGTGATGGTGATATGATGGTGATGTGAAGGTGTGATAATGGTGAGGTGTCAGCACCATGCGGCATACAGATGATGGTGATGGTGTCATGATGGTGTGGTGATGGTGTCATGATGTGATGGTCAGGTAATGGTCAGGTGATGGTGATGTGATGTTGTGGTAATGGTGAGGTGTCAGCACCATGCGGCATACAGTTAATGGTGATGGTGAAGTGATGGTAAGGAGATGGTGTGGTGATGTGATGGTGAGGTAATGGTGATGTGATGGTGCTGTGATGGTGCTGTGATGGTAGGATGATGGTGATGTGATGGTGCTGTGATGGTGCTGTGATGGTGCTGTGATGGTGCTGTGATGGTGCTGTGATGGTGGGATGATGGTGGGATGATGGTGAGGTAATGGTGAGGTAATGGAAAGATGATGGTGGGATGATGGTGAGGTAATGGTGAGGTAATGGTGATGTGATGGTGATGTGATAGTGATGTGATGGTGGGATGATGGTGGGATGATGGCGAGGTAATGGTGAGGTAATGGAAAGATGATGGTGGAATGATGGTGAGGTAATGGAAAGATGATGGTGGGATGATGGTGAGGTAATGGTGATGTGATGGTGATGTGATGGTGATGTGATGGTGGGATGATGGTGGGATGATGGTGAGGTAATGGTGAGGTAATGGAAAAATGATGGTGGGTAGATGGTGATGTGATGGTGATGTGATGGTGGGATGATGGTAGGATGAGGGTGATGTGATGGTGATGTGATGGTGGGATGATGGTGATGTGATGGTGAGTTCATAGTGAGGTAATAGTGGGATGATGGTGAGGTACTGGTGAGGTAATGGAAAGATGATGGTGATGTGATTGTAGGATGATGGTGAGATGATGGTGATGTAATGTGAGGTAATGGTGATGTGATGGTGATGTGATGGTAGGATGATGGTGATGTGATGGTGATGTGATGGTGATGTGATTGTAGGATGATGGTGATGTGATGTGATGGTGATATGATGGTAGGATGATGGTGATGTGATGGTGATGTGATGGTAGGATGACGGTGATGTGATGGTGATGTGATGGTGATGTGATGGTGATGTGATTGTAGGATGATGGTGATGTGATGTGATGGTGATGTGATGGTAGGATGATGGTGATGTGATTGTAGGATGATGGTGATGTGATGTGATGATGATGTTGATGTAGGGATGAATGGTGCTGTGATGGTGTGATTGTGATGGTGACTGTGATGGTAGGATAGGATAGGTGATGTGATGGTGATGGTGATGTGATGGTGATGTGATGGTGATGTGATTGTAGGATGATCGTGATGTGATGTGATGGTGATGTGATGGTAGGATGATGGTGATGTGATTATAGGATGATGGTGATGTGATGTGATGGTGATGTGATGGTAGGATGATGGTGATGTGATGTGATGGTGATGTGATGGTGATGTGATGTGATGTGATGGTGATGTGATTGTAGGATGATGGTGATGTAATGGTGATGTGATGGTGATGTGATTGTAGGATGATGGTGATATGATGGTGCTGTGATGGTGATGTGATGGTAAGATGATGGTGATGTGATGGTGATGTGATTGTAGGATGATGGTGATGTGATGTGTGATGGTGAATGTGATGGTTTTAAGATGATGGTGATGTGATGGTGATAGTGATTGTAGGATGTGTGATGTGATTTGTAGGCATGATGGTGATGTGATGGATGTTGATGTGATGGTAGGATGATGTTGATGTGATGGATGATGTATGGTGATTGTGGATGGTTAGGATTGATGGTGATGTGATGGTGTGAGTGATGCGTGATGTGATGTGATGGTGAGTTGTGATGGTGTGATCTGTGGATGGTGATGTGATGTGAGGTGATGTGATTGTAGGGATGATGGTGATGTGTGATTGTGAATTGTGATGGTGATGTGATGGTAGGATGATGGTGATGTGATGGTGATGTGATTGTGATGTGATGGTGGGATGATGGTGAGGTAATGGTGATGTGATATGATGGTGAGGTGATGGTGATGTGATGGTGGGATGATGGTGTGATGTGATGGTGCTGTGATGGTGATGGTGATGTGTGATGGTGGGATTGATGGTTGAGTGGTGGTAATGGTGAGGGTTTTGTCAGCACCATGCGGCATACAGGGATGGTGATGGTGTGTGAATGGTGATGGTTAGGTGTTGGTAGTGGTGATGATGTGATGGTCAGGTAACGGTGAGGTGATGGTGGGATGATGGTGAGGTAATGGTGAGGTGATGGTGAGGTGATGGTGTGATAATGGTGAGGTGTCAGCACCATGCGGCATACAGTTGATGGTGATGGTGAAGTGATGGTGTGGTGATGGTGTCATGATGTGATGGTCAGGTAATGGTGAGGTGATGGTGATGTGATGGTGTGGTAATGGTGAGGTGTCAGCACCATGCGGCATACAGTTGATGTTGATGGTGAAGTGATGGTTCGGTGATGGTGTGGTGATGGTGATGTGATGGTGTGGTAATGGTGTGGTGTCAGCACCATGCGGCATACAGATGATGGTGATGGTGAAGTGATGGTTAGGTGATGGTGATGTGATGGCCAGGTAATGGTGAGGTGACGGTGATGTGATGGTGTGGTAATGGTGAGGTGTCAGCACCATGCGGCGTACAGTTGATGTTGATGGTGAAGTGATGGTTAGGTGATGGCGTGGTGATGTGATGGTGAGGTAATGGTGAGGTCAAGGTGGGATGATGGTGAGGTAATGGTGAGGTGTCAGCACCCTGCAGCTTATACTTGATGGTGATGGTGAAGTGATGGTGAGGTGATGGTGACGGTGAAGTGATGGTGAGGTGATGGTGAGGAGATGGTGTGGTGATGTGATGGTCAGGTAATGGTCAAGTAATGGTGAGGTGATGGTGAGAAGATGGAAAAGTGATGGTCAGGTAATGGTGAGAAGATGGTGAGAAGATGGTGTCGTGATGGTGAGGTGTCAGAACCATGCGGCATACAGTGTTAGGATGTGATGTGATGGTGAAGTGATGGTGAAGTGATGGTGATGTGATGGTGATGGTGAGGTCAAGGTGGGATGATGATGAGGTAATGGTGAGGTGTACCTTGCGGCAGACAGTTGATGGTGATGGTGAAGTTATGGGACTGTGTTTGTGTGTGTGTATGGTGATCAAGCTGTGCCCTTACCTAGCAGAAGATGGTGAGCTTTCCAAAGCTGTCCCTTCCAATGAGGGAAGGGGTGGTGGGTGCGTGTGGTGGGGGTGGGTGGCTGTGTGTGTGTGTGTGTGGGGGGGGGTGGGGTGGGGTGGGGTGGGGGGGGGGGGGGCTGTGTTGGTGTATGTGGATGGTGATTGAGCTGTGCCCTTACCTTGCAGAAGATGATCAGCTTCCCATTGCTGCCCCTTACAACGAGGGCAGGGATAGTATGTGTGTGGTGGTGGGTGACTGTGTTGGTATTGGTGGGTGACTGTGTGTGTGTGGGGGGGGGGGGGGGGGGGGGGAGGCTGTGTTGGTGTGTGTGTATGGTGATCAAGCTGTGCCCTTACCTTGCAGAAGATGATCAGCTTCCCATTGCTGTCCCTTACAATGACCGACATGCGCTTACGGGTGGAGTTGAACTCCAAAACGTTGAGCACCTCATACTCCACCTCGTTCACTCCACTGGAGGTACTCTCGCGAATGACAACGGTCGTGTTGGTGCGCTTGAAGCAGAAGAAACCCATCACCTGAGTGCATATGAGGGATGGTGTGTGTGTGTGGTGGTGTGGTGGTGGTGGTGGGGGGGGGGGGCCTCTCCTGAATGACAACGGTCGTTATTGTTACAGTGTCACAATAATTTAAGTTTTTCAAATAAATTCGAAATTCTAGTGAGACGGCTCAGCCACCGCATATTATGGCCGCTGAAGTATCAACGTAAGAGTGATCAACATTAGCCCAACCCTACATATGAGGGATGGTGTGTGTGTTTGGGGTGTGGGGTGTGAATATAGAAGGTGTGGGATTGGGGTGGGGTGAATGACAACGGTCGTGTTGGTGCGCTTGGAGCAGAAGAAACCCATCACCTGTGCGCATTTAAGGGATGGTGTGTGTGTGTGGGGGTGGGGTGGGAGAGAGAAGTTGGGGCGTCGGAGAGGGTGTGTCTGAGGGGGTGTGGGTTGGGGGGGGGAGAAGTCACAGTCGTGTTGGGGCGCGGAGGCAGATGACACCCAGCCCGGGCGCACGGGAGGGGGGGGGGCGGTGTGGGGTGGGGGGGGAGGAAAGATAGGAAGCATCAAAACCACGCCTCGACTCGCACGCACGCCCCCCCCCACAACACCGCCGGAACCCACCCGGACCCACCGCCGAACGCCAGCCGACCCCACCACCCTGCAAAACCGACTATCCGATAACTAACACCCGCCATACACAGCCGGCGAACCACCGCCGAAACCACACCCGCCACCACAGTCCGTCAATCCACTACCGCAACCAAGCCGCAACCACACCCGGCAACCACAGCCGAAAACCACACCCGCACCACAGGACGGAAATCCACACCCGCCACACACCCGCAACCACAGCCGAAACACACCCGCCACCACAGTCGAAACCACCCCCGCAAACCACAGCCGCAACCAATGCGGCAACCACCCACGCAACCACCCCCGGCACCTGGCACCCCGCCAACCAACAGCCGCAACCACACCGCAACCACAGCGGAAACCACACTCCGCAAAACCACAGCCGCAACCACTACCCGGCGCAACAAAGCCGCGGGAAAACCACAACCGCAACCACACCCGCAACCGCAGCCGAAACACACCCGCAACCACACGCCGAAGCTCAGACACCGCAACACAGCGGAAGTCCACAACCCTGCACCACAGGCCGCAAACACACCCCGCAACATCACCCTGCATACCGCACGCAACCCACACCCGGGGCAACCACTAGCTGGACCCACACCTCAACCACACCCCGCAACCACAGGCGGGAACCACACCCTCGCAACCCCAACCCGCAACCAACAGCGGAACACCACCATCCCGCCAACCAAACACCGCAACACAGCCGTAAGCCCACACCCGCAACCACAGCCGCAACCACACAGCAACGGCACCCGCATACTACAGCCGAACACACCCGCAACCACAGCAGATAACCACTACCCGCAACCACACCCGAACCACAGCCGAACCACACCCCCAAACACCTCCGCAAGCCACCACCCGCAACTCACACCCGCAACCACACCCGCAACCACAGGCTAAAACCACCTCCCGTCACACCCCGCCGCAACGCCCACCCGCAAACCCCAGTCGGAAACAACACCCGCAACCATCATGCGAACCACCCGAACCACACCGCACCCGCAGCCGAAGTCCACACTCCGGGAAAAAAACCCCCACAGCGCAACCCAGCCGAAGCCAAGCGCGTATACCCACCGCAACCACGCCGCAACCACAGCCGAAACCACCAGCCGCAACCACACGAAAGCCACAGCCAAACCACCTACCCGCAAACCAACAGCCGCAACCACACCCGCAACCAAGCCGTCAACCACAGCGTAAACCACACCCTCAACCACACCCTCAACGGCACATCAAACCACAACCTACCCACATCCCGCAACCACACCCGCACCACATCGTAAACACACCGGAACCACAGCCTAACCACACCTCCTACAACATCGAAAACCACACCCTCAACGACACCCTCAACCGCATCCTAAACAACACCCTCAACCACAGTCCGGCGCTCCCACCCTCAACCACAGCCGGAAGCCACACTCCCAACCACAGCCGCAACCACACCCGCAACCCACACCCGCAACCACAGGCTAAAGGACCCCGCAACCACCCCGCAACCACAGCGCAACCACACCCGCACCCACAGCGAAACCCACCCGCAACCACACCCGCAACCAACAGCGCATCCAAAACCCGCATACCACAGCCGGCAACACATCCCGCAACAGCACCCGCAACCAAGGCAAAACCACACCCGCAACACATCCCGCAACACACCCGCCAGCCACATTCTCTGCAACCACACCCCCCTTGTTTTTCAAACCACACCCCAAACTCACAGCGTAAACCTACACCCCTCATACCACATCCGCAACCTACACCGGCAACCACAGCCGAAACAACCACATGCAACCACATTGCCTGAAACCACACCCTAAACCACACCCTCAACCGCATCCTAATCCACACCCTCAACCACATCCTCAACCACATCCTAATCCACATCCTCAAACACACCCTCAACAACATCCTCAACCACACCCTCAACCACATCCTAAACCACACCCTCGACCACATCCTAAACCACACCCTCAACCACATCCTAAACCACATCCTAAACCACACCCTCAACCACATCCTCAACCACATCTTCAACCACACCCTCAACCGAACCCTCAACGGTACCCTCAACCACATCCTAAACCACACCCTCAACCACATCGTAAACCACACCCTCAACCACATACTCAACCACACCCTCAACAACATCGTAAACCACACCCTCAACCGCATCCTAAACCACACCCTCAACCACATCCTAATCCACACCCTCAACCACATCCTCAACCACATCCTCAACCACACCCTCAACCACATCTTCAACCACACCCTCAACCACACCCTCAACCACAGCGGCCACCCACAGCCTGACCCACACCCGCAACCACCCGCAACCACACCCGCACCCACATTCCGGGAACCCACCCGCAAACACACCCTCAACCACATCCTAAACCACACCCTCAACCACACCCTCAACCACACCCTCAACCACACCCTCAACCACATCGTAAACCACACCCTCAACCACACCCTCAACCACATCCTAATCCACACCCTCAACCACATCCTCAACCACACACTCAACGGCACCCTCAACCACATCCTCAACCACACCCTCAACCACATCATAAACCACACCCTCAACCACACCCTCAACCACATCCTAAACCACACCCCCAAACACATCCTCAGCCACACCCTCAACCCACACCTCACCCCACACTGCAACCCCATTGTAACACCACACCTCAACCACATCCTCAACCCACACCTCAAACCACATCGTAAAACACACATCAACCAATCCTTAACCACCACCCTAAACTCACAACCCTCAACCGCATCCTAAATCCACCCCTGGAACCAATTCTCAACCACATCCTATCCAATCCTTAACCACACCGGCAACCCACATGCCCAACCAACATCCGCAACACAGCCGCAACCACTATTCCTGGAAGCCACAATCCTAAACCACACCCTCAACACTCCTCAAACACACCCTCAAACCACATCCTTCAACCACATCGGTAAACCACCCCCTCAACCACACCCTCATACTGGCACCCGCAACCACCACCCTTTTTTTCAAACCACATCCTCAACCCACCCGCACCACCTCGTAACCCACACCCTGAACCACCGCTCAAACCACCACCCTCAACAACATCGAAAACCACACCCGCAACGGACACCTCTTGCAACCGATCCTAAACAACACCTCACCCAAGGCCGATGCCACACCCGCAACCACAGCCAAGCCAACCTCACCACCCCCTCAACCACCCGCCGCAACCACAGCGGCAAGGACACCCGCAACCACACCCGCAACCACATCGGCAACCACACCCGCAACCACAGCTGGAAACCACACCCTAACCACACCGCAACCACAGCCGAATCCAAACCCGTCAACCAACCGCAAAACCACACCCTCAACAGCACCGCACCCACAGCAGGCCACCACACCCGGCAACACACCCTCAAACACACCCGCACAACACACCCGCAACCACAGCCTCACCACACCTGCAACCACACCCGGCAACCACAGCGTGTAGAAACCCAACCCCCCGCAACCACAGCGCAATCCACACCGGCAACCACAGCCGAAAACAATCAACACCCGGCAACCACTAGCCGAACCACCACCCCAACCACACCCGAACCGCATCCGCAGCCACACCCGCCTACAGGCCGCAACCACATCTAATCCACAGCCTCAAACACACCCTTGCAACCACCGCCGCAACCACACCCTCAACCACATCCTAAACCACACCCCCGACCACATCCTAACACCACACCTCAACCATCCGAACACAGCCGAATACCACACCCCTTCAACCACCTCCTCAACCACATCTCACCACACCCTCACCGCCCACCCCTCACCGGTACCCAACCCATCCTAAAAACACCCTAAAAACCCACATGTCATAACCACACCCTCAACCACAGACTCAACCACACCCTCAACAACATCGTAAAAACCACACTCTACCGTTCAGCCGAAACACCCCGCAACCACAGCCTCAATCCACACCCGTCAACCACATCCGCAAACCACCTCCTCAACCACACCCGCCACCAACACGGCAACCACAACCGCAACCCACCCCGAACCACAGCTTCAACCCACAGCCCTCAAAAAACCCCACACCCTCCTGCAACCACACCGCAATCCACAACCTCAACACCATCGGAAAACACCACCCTCAAAACACCTCAACACATCGAAACCACCACCCTCAACCACACCCTCAACCACATTCCTAATCCCATCAACCACATCGTAAACCACACCCTCACCACACCCTCAACCACATCCTAATCCACACCCTCAACCACATCCTCAACCACACCCTCAACCACACCCTCAACCACATCGTAAACCACACCCTCAACCACATCCTAAACCACACCCTCAACCGCATCCTAAACCACACCCTCAACCATATCCTAAACCACATCCTAATCCACACCATCAACCACATCCTCAACCACACCCATTACAACACCCTCAATCACACCCATAACAACACCCTAAGCAACACCCTCAACCACACCCATGACAACACCCCCAGCCACACACACCATCACACTTTACTTCCCACCTTGGCGGCCACCACCAGAGCAGCCTCGTCTGGTGACTCAGCTTCATACTTGATTTCCTTTGCATCAGGGGGTCCATCAGGAATCACTGTGTGACACACAGCCAACAGCCTGAATAGACAAGAAAGGAAAGGGACATAAGGGTGTGATTGGGGGTGCTGTTTAGGATGTGGTTGAGGGTGCTGTTGTTGGTGTTGTGAAGGGTGTGTCTGAGGGTGTTGTTTAAGGTGTTGCTGAGGGTGTGATTAAGGGCGTCGTTTTTCATGTGCCTGAGGGTGCTATTATTGGTTTTGTTAAGGGTGTGACTGAGGGTGCGGTTGAGGGTGTGACTGAGGGTGTTGTTATGGGTGTGCCTGAGGGTGTGCCTGAGGGTGCGGTTGAGGGTGTGACTGAGGGTGTGGTTGAGGGTGTTGCTTAGGGTGTGACTGAGGGTGTTGTTTAGGGTGTAGTTGAGGGTGTCGTTCAGGTTGTTGTTTAGTGTCTCGTCAGATGACACTTCAGAGCAGTACAAAAGTACATGTACATTGAGTGTCTCACCTGATGACGATCCAGAGCAGTACAGAAGTACACACATTACGTGTCTCACCCGATGACTATTCAGAGCAGTACAGAAGTCCATTTACAATTAGTGTCTCACCTGATGAAGATCCAGAGCAGTACAGAAGTACATGTACATTAAGTGTCTCACCTGATTACTATTCAGAGCAGTACAGAAGTACATGTACATTGAGTATCTCACCCAAGGACGATTCAGAGCAGTTCATTGAGTGTCTCACCTGAGGACGATTCAGAGCAGTACAAATGGTTTTGCTACCTCAACCTCACACCCTTGACATAAGGGGCGTACCATTCATGTATTGTATTGTCTCACCTGGCAAATATCTTGATGATTTTCTTGTTTGGGGTGGCTGTACCATGCACCTGCCATGAATACGATTTAGAGCAGTACAGAAGTACATGTACATTGAGACTCTCGCCTGAAGAACATCTCAATGGTTTCCTTATCGGGATTGTTGTACCACGAGCCAGCTATGAATACGATACATAGCAGTACAGAAGTACATGTACATTCATCAGAGTCTCACCTGAAGAACATCTCAATGGTTTCCTTATCGGGACTGCTGTACCATGAGCCAGCCATGAGCCGCTTGTCGTAAAAGTTGAAGAAGCGCTCACGGAATGGCTCCGCAGCTGCGATGTCGATGGGGGGGATTGTGATGCCCTTTCTGCAGATGAGAGGGGAGGTGAAGGGCTGTTTTGGTGTGGTGGGGTGTGGTACTGCGATGTTGAGGGGGGGGGTTGTGATGCCCTTCCTGCAGAGGGGAAGTGAAGTGCTGTTTTGGTGTGGGGTAGGGCGCTGGGGAAGGGGGGTGCTGGTGGGGGTGGGGGTGGGAGTAGGGGGGTGCTGGTTTGGGGTAGGGGAGGATAAATACCTAGACCTCCCTCCTCCCTCCCCCATCCTCTCCCCCCCCCTTAGATGCCCCTATCTGCCCCCCCCCACCCCCCACCTCCTCTCTGTCCCCCACCCTTCATGCCCACTCCCTCCTCCACCCCACCCCCCTCCTCTCTGTCCCCCACCCTTCATACCCCCTCCCTCCTCCACCCCCCTCCTCTCTGTTCCCTGCCCTTCATGCCCACTCCCTCCTCCCCACCCCCCCCTCTGTCCCCACCCCTAAATATCCCATCCCCCATCCTCCCCACATCTGTTCCCAACCCTAAATACCCCATCACTCCTTCCCCCCACCTCTGTCCTCAACCCACACATACCCCCTCCCACTTCCCTCCCTACCTCTCCGCATTGGACTTCTCGATCTCCGTCACACCCGCGCCGTAGCTGGTGCCCGCAATAGAGCATTTGAAGAAGTCCATCATATTCCGAGTAAGCGTCCCAGTCTTGTCACTCAGCACCGTCGTCACCATGCCCAAGTCCTCATTCAAGTTTGACGTGCGGGCGAGAGCAGGAGTATCAGTGTCTGCGTGGTACATCTCTCGATCCTTACCCATGAACACCATGCTCTGAGTGATCTTCACCATCTCGATGGACACGTAGAGGGAGATAGGAATCAGATAACCTGAAGAAGTGGTGTGAGGCAGGGGGTGTTGACAGGGATGTTAGGCAGGGGTGTTGGTAAAGTGGTGGTGAGTTGTGTAATGGTGTTGTTTTGTGTGCAGCATCCTCTGTGTGATCATCACCATCTTGATGGACACGTAGAGGGAGATAGGAATAAGATAACCTGGGCAGAGGTGTGAGGCAGGGGGTGTTGACAGGGATGTTAGGCAGGGGTGTTGGTAAAGTGGTGGTGAGTTGTGTATTGGTGTTGTTTTGTGTGCACTATCCTCTGTGTGATCTTCACCATTTTGATAGACATCTAGAGGGAGATAGGAATCAGATGACCTGGAGAAGTGGTGTGAGGCAGGGGGTGTTGACAGGGATGTTAGGCAGGGGTGTTGGTAAAGTGGTGGTGAGTTGTGTAATGGTGTTGTTTTGTGTGCAGCATACTCTGTGTGACCTTCACCATCTTGATAGACATGTAGAGGGAGAGATAGGAATCAGATAACCTGGAGAAGTTGTGTTAGTAAAGTGGTGGTGAGTTGTGTATTGGTGTAGTATTGTGTGCAGCATGCCCTGTGTGATATTTCACCATCTTGATAGACATGTAGAGAGATATGGGAATCAGATAACCTGGGGAGGTCATGTTGGGCAGGGGGTGTTGAATTGTGCATTATGTTGTGTGTTTTTGGCGGAGCCCCCATTTGTCCGTTTGACTGAAAAAAGATTAACCTAAAGCCTGACACGTCAGGCAACGGTCGCGTAACTAACTCGCTTTGGTCAGCTCCATCGTTGCCACCTTTCGTTCTGTTGCCAACACACTCCGCCAATTTTCCGCGTCGCTTGCGATGCTGCATAGGACTTGTGTTGTGTAGTGTTGCGTAGTGTTGTGCTTTGTAGTGTTGTGTAGTGTTGTGTAATGTTGTGCAGTGTTGTGTAGTGTTGTATTGTGTAGTGCAGTCTTGTGTACTGTTGTGCAGTGTTCTGCAGAGTTGTGTAGTGTTGTGTTGTGTAGTGTTGTGTCATGTTGTGTAGTCTTGCGTGCTGTTGTATTCTGTAGTGTTGTGTAGTGTTGTATAGTATTGTGCAGTGTTGTGTAGGGTAGGGTAGTATTGTGTACTACTGTGTTGCCTAATGTTGTATTCTGTAGTGTTGTGTAGGGTAGGGTAGTATTGTGTACTACTGTGTTGCCTGGGTTGTATTCTGTAGTGTTGTGTAGGGTAGGGTAGTATTATGTAGTGTTTTGTAGTGTAGGGTGGTATTCTGTAGTGTTGTGTAGTGTACTGAGGAATTGTGTAGAGCTGTGTTGTGTAGTGTTGTATGCTGTAGTGTTGTGTAGGGTAGTATTATGTAGTGTTGTGTGTATATAAAAATATTATCTTCTTATAACGGTGCAGGGTACTACTAAGCGCGCGCCGCGCTGCCCTTTTGAGCCCCTCTGCGCGTTTTGGATACGATTAACTGCAATTGTGAAGATTTTAACACATAAAGGCCAGGAAATTGTGAAAGTGAGGTTGTGAAGGAATGAGCAGGGTGCACAAATAAAAGAAAAACGAACTTCATAGAATCTGAGAGAAATTAGAATAGCAACACTTCAGCTGTGGAGCAGGGTACTACAAAGCGTACGCGGCAGCGCGGAGCCGCGCTGCCTTTTTGAGCCCCTCTGCACGCTTTGCACAGTTTTTCAACCCCCTGTGGGCGCAGCGCGCAGTTTTGTGCTTTTTGCACTTAAAAGCGCTGACCAATTTGGCGCTTGTGCGCTTTAAGCGCTGACCAATTTGGCAAGAAGCAGCAGTACCCTGTAACGGTGTAATACTACCAAATTTAAACTCGCCATACAGGATGAAGCCGGTGGCAAAGTTACACACGCCTGATGGGGCGTGGTGTTAAGGGAGCCCGTCATACGCGGGTGGGGAGCGGTTTCCTACATCAAGTGGACAAGCTACCATCGCGGTTGACGACGACCTGCAACTCCAAGAGCTAGTCGGTTAGAAATTGAAATTGGCCAGTGGCAAAGTTACACACGCCCACCAGGGCCTCATTCTTGTCCTGGTACTGAGTCGACTGGTCCTCTGGGTACGAATTATAGTGGTTGACACAGTTTTGGGCGGAGCCCCCTCTTCAAGGGGGCGGGAGCCCTCATGTTTACCCATTTGTCCGTCCGTCCGACCGACCGACCATCCATCCATCCATCTGACTGCGCTGAAGCCTGACATGTCAGCCAACGGTCTCGTAACTAACTCACTTCTGTTGCCACCTGTCACTTCCTCGTGATCACTCTCCGCCATTTTTTTAGCGTCGCAGGCGACGCTGCATAGAACTTGTTTTGTACTATAGTGGCTTCAACATATTCTGCAGTATTCTGATTGAAAATCAGGCTTACCATACAGGATGAAGCGAGTGACAAAGTAGCACACGCCCACCAGTGGTTCATTCTTGTACTGGAACTGTGAAGACTGGTATAACTATTTTGCACTGTTATAATTCAAAACACCTAAATATACATATATATATATATATATTATAATATATTATATATATATATATAGGAGAGAGAGAGAGAGAGAGAGAGAAGAGAGAGAGAGAGAGAGAGAGATACACACACATAATCCAGTCATAATCATGAATTAAGACTTTCCATACAGGTAAAGCGAGTGATGAAGTAAAACACGCCCACCAGGGCCTCATTCTTGTACTGGTTCTGTGAAGACTGGTATAACTATTTTTTACTGTTATGACTCAAAACGCCTAAATATATACATACATACATACATACAGATAGATAGATATGCACACACATAACCCTGTCATAATCATGAATGAAGACTTACCATACAGGATGAAGCCAGTGACAAAGTTACACACGCCCACCAGTGGTCCATTCTCGTACTTGTACTGAGTAGCCTGGTCCTCGGGTACAGGTACCAGTGGCTAACTAAGTTGGCTTACAAAGTTGGCTAACAAAAAAAAGACTAACCCTATATGTATATATATACATATATATATATATGACTTAAGCACTTATGGATATATTAACACACACTAGTACGGTAGCCCGTGTGGCCGGTGGCCACACCTACTCTCACGACCCCCCCCCCCCCCCCCCCCCCCCCCCCCTCCCCAATCATAGTACAGTGCCCGTTTGGCCTTTGGCCAACAAACTATTTGGGGCTGAGTTACATAATGGTTTACACTTGAAGCCCCCCCCCCCCACCCCCCCCCCCCCATTCACAACACCACCACCACCAAACCATTATCCGCCCCCTCCCCCCTTCCCTCCTGTTGGCCACACCTATTTGGGCTGGGTTGTAAAACGGTTTTCTCTGCAGTGCATGCAACTCAAAACATCGACGGACACATATCCCTTGTGATGGTCTCCCTTGTGCACCCACAAGCACACAAACACCACCGTACCCCCCCCCCTAGTTATCTCCCCCCACACCACACACCCAAACCATGTACCCCCGCCCACAAACATACTCCCTTACTCTTCCTGACATATCTCCTGACTCCATCCCTCCCCCACCCCAGCCATCCCACCAGCCCCCACCCTCTCCCCACTCTCATCCCTCCCCCCCCCTCCCTACACGCACCCACAAGCACACACACTCCAAATCTGCATCCCTCAAACTTCAGCTGTGGGCTTTGCCATAGCTGAAAGGCAAACGGAACGATGAGCATCGACAACGTTTGCGCATCATCCGACTCCGCTAAAAGGATCGGACCTGCTTCCCTGCCACCTCAGCTGTGATCGATAGTCGACCCCACTGAAAAAGCTGAACCTGCGCAATCGCAACTGTATATAACTAAAGCTTCTTCTTAGCGAGCATGTATTCAGTTCGGCCGAAGAACAATCCTGTTCACCGCAACTGCTCCCGAAGTCAACTCGATCTGAGACTTGGAAACATCGCTAGGTTCTAATTCAACTTTGCCGCGTGCTGGCTATAGCACAATGCACAGCGACGACATGTTTCTCGATGCAGTGGGAAGAAGTTGCAGTCAAGTTGCTGGTTTGAGATGTTCGGTCAAGTAGGGCGAGAATGCTCAGCGAGATTTTCATTCGGTCAACTTTGATGCGTACTTGCTATGGCACAATGCGGAGCGACATGTTTCTCAATGCAGTGGGAAGAATTTGCAGTCAAGTTTGTGACATGGGATGGATGTGATTCGGACATTTCTAACAGGTCGGCTGACTCACCAAGTCACCACCCTTTGTGCGCAGCGGCAGGTCTCTTGACGCAAGGGAAAGGTCTTGCAGAGATGCAGGGGGAAACGCTTGTAGGAAGACGAACTGTAGCGCTACCGAAATCAGGTGGATGAACTCAGGTGGGAAAAGGAGAAATCGGGCGGGCTGCGCAACAGGTAGAATACGCAGGAGGCGAAGGTTGCTTAGAGCAGAATTCGCAGGAGGCCAATCAGGCAGAAGCAGGAGGGATTGAAAGCGTGAATTGGCTGAGCGGGAATTGGCTGGGCGGGAATTGGCTGGGCGGGAATTGGCTGGGCGGGAATTGGCTGGGCGGGAAGTCGGTTAAGTCGGTTACGCGATGACACCACCACTACCACCACGACCACGACCATGATTTCTTTATATATATAGATAACCCTGTCATAATCATGAATTAAGACTTACCATACAGGATGAAGCCAGTGACGAAGTTACACACGCCCACCAGTGGTTCATTCTCGTACTTGTACTGAGTAGCCTGGTCCTCTGGGTACAGGTACCAGTGGCTAACAAAGTTGGCATTAAGCCAGGTGGCGAAGTAGATGCAGCCAGAGATGCAGAAGCTGAAATTCAGGAAGAACATGAAAAATATGATCTTGTCCACCTGGCGCTCGATTACGCTTCGCTTACTGGGGGGCTGGGTGGAGTTCATGAAGACCTTGGTCTCGTGGCCTGGTAGTTGGTGGTTAGAGGGTGGTCAGGGTGGTCAGGGGGGGGGTTAGGGGGTGGCTAGGAAGAACACGAAAACAATGGTATTCCACCTTGGCGGTTCAATCACGCTTCGCTTACTGGGGGGTGGGTTGGGCGTTCCTGAAACCTAGGTTTCCGTGGTCCTGGTTAGTGGTGGGTTAGGGGTGGTTAGAGGGTGGTAGAGGGGTGTGTCAGGGGTCGGCTCTAGGTTGGTGGGGTTGGTAAGGGTGGGTTGAGGGCTTTCTCTGTGTGTGTGGGGTGTCCGCAGGGGGTGGGGAGGGGGAGTCAGGGGTGTTGAGGGGTGTGGGTAGGGGTAGGCAGGGGTGTGGTGTAGGGGGGTGGGTGGGGTAAGCTTGTGATATTCGCAGGGGTGGTTAGGGGGGGTGGAGGGGGCCCCCCCTCGGCGTTTTGCTTCTCTCCTTTCTTTGGGGGGGGGTGGTACGGAGGGGGTCAAGGGGGGGTAAGGGGTCGGGTCAGGGGGGGTAGGAGGTGGTGGGGAATGGTAAGGGGGGGGGGGTCAGGGGGGGGTAGGGGGGGGGTCGGGGTGGTCAAGGGGTGGTGAGGGGGGTGGGGGCCGAGGGTGGGCAGGGGGGGTAAGGGGGTGGGCAGGGGGGGGTGAGGGAGGTGGTTGGGGGGAGGCGCAGGGCGGTGGTGAGGGGGGGGGGGCAGGGTGGGGGGGTTAGGGGGGGTCAAGGGGGGGGGGGGGGAGGGGTGTGCGTTACGAGGGGTGGGCAAGGGGGGTCATGGGGGGGTGAAGGGGGGGCGGAGGAGGTGGGGGCGGGTATGGGTAGGGGGTGGGGAGGAGGTGGGTGGGGTGGGGCGGCTAGGGAGCCAGGCAGGTGGATTTGGTGAAAACCGCACTCCCCCCACACTTCCCTCCCCACCACCAACACCACCACCAACACCCCCAAGAGCACCCAACTCCAACAGCACCCAGTGTCACTCCCCTAACCCCAACCAACGCCCTCAACAGCCCACCCCAAATCCATTCCACCTAACCTGACTGCACCCACCCCCATCCCCAGACAGCACGCACCCTCACCCTCACCAGCACCGTCCGACCCCACACCCCTCCAGCACCCCGCTACCTTAATCCCGTACCCCCCAACACCGCACCCCCACCAAGCCCCCACCAGCACTCACCCCCCAACTCCTAACAGCACCCCCAGCACTCAACCTCCAACGGCCATCACTCACTCACATTTTAACCCTCCACCAGCACTTCACCTCACGGCTCATAAGCGCGAGGAACGGAGACGACCAGACTCTCGCACTCAACCCCCAACCGATGGCCACACCCCAGTGAGCCGCCCTACGACGCAGGGCCACTCAAGCTAACCAACCCGCACCCGGCATACCTGCCCACCAGCCACTACAGCCGCAGTTATAGACTGCACCAGTGCGCTGAAGTAATTTGTGTTCTGAAGTACACCCTCCGACTACCCCAGTCACACCATCCTGAAGCCACCGTCCCCCACAGCACACAAACCACATCCACCACCACCAGCCATACCCACCTGCACTCACCAGCAGATATGACTGACACCTCATAAGATTGTAGTTTGTGTTCCTTCAGCCCCAGTCCCCCACACCCCCCCACACCCCTCCACCCCCTCCTAGCCCACCCCCATCCTCCATATGCAGCCTACTCACTCAGTACAGATATGCGCGCCCAAGATGTTAGTTGTGCTTGTCATTAGCCGCCCCCCCCCCCCCCCATTCTCCCTTCCATCCCCCCATGTTCCGACCAAATACAGCACGGGTCAACCAGCCTATTATGACTTGTCCGTCCCAAGATGCAGTCGTGGTCCTCATGCCCCCCCATCCCCAGTCCACCCATCCGACTGCGCCCCCCCCCCACACACCACAACTTATTCCCTCACAAACCGCACCCCATTTACCCTCCAACAGCACCTCACCAGCATTATGACTGCGCCCAAGATTAGTTTGTTTCTCAGGCTTGAGATCCCCGGAGCGCATTGATAGGCCGGGGGTGGGCTATGGACAGCTTGGATCAGGTCACGGGGTGGTAGGGGGGTACTAGGTTGGAGGTTGTCCCTACAATAAGGGTAGACGGCGAGCATTGGTTGATGTGCTCGCCAGTCTCAAATAGTCGCCTTTTTGACATGGTGTACACCGTTTCAGGAGTCATGTGTCATTGGTTCTCTGCGAGGGTAAGGGGGGGGGTTTGTGGTTGGTGGGGGGGCGCAATTAGAGGATTGAGGGTTTTTTCCGGTGGACAAGCCCTGTGGCAGTAGGGGTGCTCTTGGCAGGAGGTGCACTATATACTTGGTAGCGGCGTGCCATTGGGAGGCTCACACTCAATAGTGCCTTTGAAGGTGTGCACTGTTTCAGGAGCCAGTGGCTTGGTCTCTGCAGGGCATGTGAGGGGGAGGGGGAGAGGAGATTGAGGGTGGGGAAAGTCACGGGGAGGTAGGGGGGATCCAGGAGGAGGTTGCCTACAAACTGGTAGCGGCGAGTGTTGGAAGGCTCACACTCAATAGTGCCTTTGAAGGTGTACACCGTTTCAGGAGTCAGTTGCTTGGTCTCTGCAGGGTAAGGGGGAGGGTGGGGGCAAGAGGATTGAGGGTGGGGACAGCCCCTGTGCAGTAGGGGGGCTCTGGAGGGAGGTTCCCTACAAACTGGTAGCGGCGTGCATTGGGAGGCTCACACTCAATAGTGCCTTTGAAGGTGTACACCGTTTCAGGAGTCAGTTGCTTGGTCTCTGCAGGGTAAGGGGGAGGGTGGGGGCAAGAGGATTGAGGGTGGGGACAGCCCCTGTGCAGTAGGGGGGCTCTGGCAGGAGGTTGCCTACAAACTGGTAGCGGCGTGCATTGGGAGGCTCACACTCAATAGTGCCTTTGAAGGTGTGCACTGTTTCAGGAGCCAGTGGCTTGGTCTCTGCAGGGCATGTGAGGGGGAGGGGGAGAGGAGATTGAGGGTGGGGAAAGTCACGGGGAGGTAGGGGGGATCCAGGAGGAGGTTGCCTACAAACTGGTAGCGGCGAGTGTTGGAAGGCTCGCACTCAATAGTGCCTTTGAAGGTGTACACCGTTTCAGGAGTCAGTTGCTTGGTCTCTGCAGGGTAAGGGGGAGGGTGGGGGCAAGAGGATTGAGGGTGGGGACAGCCCCTGTGCAGTAGGGGGGGCTCTGGAGGGAGGTTCCCTACAAACTGGTAGCGCGCGTGCATTGGGAGGGCTCACACTCAATAGTGCCTTTGAAGGTGTACACCGTTTCAGGAGTCAGTTGCCTTGGTCTATTGCAGGGTTAAGTTGTGGGAGGGTGTGGGGCAAGAGGGGTTTTAGTGGTGTGCGACAAGTCCCCTTTTGCAGAGGGGTGGCTTCTGCGCCAGGAGGTTGCCTTATCAAACTGGTAGCGGCGTTGCATTGGGAGGCGTCACACCTCATAATAGTGACTTGAAGGGTGCACTTTTCAGGACCAGTGGCTTGGTTTCTTTGCAGGGTAATGTGTAGGCTGTGATGGGGGAGAGGTAGAGTGGAGGGTTGGTCGGAAGTCCGGGTAGGTTAGGGGGACCCTTACTAGGGGAGTTGTTTGCCTACAAAGTTTCGCGTTAGCGGTAGATGTTGTGTTGGAAGGCTCGCACTCAATAGTGCTTTGATTTAGGTGTATTAACCCGCCTTCTTATGGAGTGCCATTTTTGTTTGTGCTGGTCTCTGACCAGAGGTCTTAATTGTAGGAGGAAGACAGATGAACTTGGATGGGAGAGATGGAATTTGAAGACGGAGGAGATTGAGGTTTAAAGGGACATGTCACGGAGTACGGTAGGCGGGGCCTGCTACATGGTGGGAGTTGGCCTAGTCAGTGGAACAGGCATCGCACTGGGAGGCCTCCATGTCCCAGGACCCCGACTCCCACAACCCACACACCCTCACACGTCTGCGGGCAGGGGAAGGGGCCCCACTTGTTACCCCCCACACGCCCTCATATTCCCAACAGCACCGCCCATTAGCGAGGAAGGCTTCTGTGTGATCTTCGAAGATGTATGCTCGCGTATCTCATCCGTAGAGGTGAGTTTGTTTTCTTGCGTAACACTTACATAACATGATCCCCACCGCTTCTGCTCTTGTACAACTCAAGCTCCACCCTTCCAAGACCCCACCGCCTCCCCCTCAACCCAACCACACCTCTCCCCACTACCCCACCAACCCTATTTTAACACATTCTCCGTATTTTTGGCCCTCATTCCTCCTGCCACCCTTCCTTCA
Source organism: Chlamydomonas sp. ICE-L (assembly GCA_013435795.1). Taxonomy (NCBI): domain Eukaryota; kingdom Viridiplantae; phylum Chlorophyta; class Chlorophyceae; order Chlamydomonadales; family Chlamydomonadaceae; genus Chlamydomonas; species Chlamydomonas sp. ICE-L. The sequence continues at coordinate 3,256,694 of JACBWV010000626.1, forward strand.
CCAATCCAAACCTACCCCACGTTTACACCCCCCACTCCTCTTTTTCTTTTCCGACCCCACCAACCACCACCCTCCCACAGCCTCCATCACCCCCACCTACCCACTGGACCCCCAAACCCAACACATCCTACTGCTTCCCTCACCCCACCCTACCTCACCAACCCCCCAACCCAAACAAATCCCTAATACCTCCATCACTCCACATACCTCACCGACCCCCTCCCTATGCCCCATCACCCCCGCCCCACCCAACGCCCATCCCAACCTCCTCACCAACCTTACTCTCACCGCCTCCCTCACCCCACCCTACACCACTGCCCTCCACCCCCCCAACACATCACCTATGCCTCTTCACCCCACCCTCCCTCAACGCCCCCCCAAACCCACACATCCCTACTGCTCCATCACCCCAACTCACCTCCCCACTGCCTCCCTCACCCACACCAATAGTAACAGCCTGCCTCAATGTTCTCCCCGCCCCTCCCCAACCCCCCTCACCAACCCAAACCCACCCGACCCCGCCTTCCAAGCCACCTCCCCCAACCCAACAGCCTTTCCTCACATCTGCGGGCCTTCTTGATCTTCTCAAATTAGTCTCTCCATCTAGATTCATCGTTTCTACATAGCATGTGCCCTCCTCCGTGCCGGCAGTCAGTTTAAACAGGAAAACGTGGGGAGTACTCATCCTTCACCACCATCACTATATCCCAGGCACCAAGGACTTCCAATTCGAGTTCAAACTGACTTGGTACAAAGGTTAAGCAACGTCCACAGCAGGTTGTTCACATGGGGATGGTGTTGGGTGGTGGTGGTGTGTGTGGATGTGTATGATGTGTTTGTGTGTGTTGGTGTGTGTAGTGTGGGTAGGTGGTGGTGGTGGTTTTTGGGGGGGGGGGGGAGGGGGGGGGAAGGGAGGGGGGAGGGGGGGGAGGGAGGGGGGGGAAGGGAGATAGTTACCGAGAACGTTGGCTAAACTTGGCGGAGGAGTGCTTCGCAGGATTGGAAGCGAAGGTGGCAACCGGAGAGCGAGCTAGTTACGAGAACGTGGCTGATTGCGTGCAGGCTCGTCTCGGTAAGATGTTCAAAAACGGACAACTTATGCGGTAGACACTGGGGGCTGCAGCACCCAGAAGGAGGGCGCTGCCAAAAACAAAGTTTTACCTCCATTGTCAGCTGAGTAGCGTTTGTAGTCATTCAATTGGCCTCCTTGATGAGTGAAACACCACAAAGATGATATTAGCGGGTTCCAGGGGTCCAGGGGGGTAGGACAAGGGGAGAGGATGGTGAGCAGAGGGACAGCAACCGGGGGAGCGAGGAAGGGGGGATGGGGGGGGGGGGGGGGGGGGGGGGGGGGAGGGTGTGATGGGAAAAGGGGAGAGAGGGAGGGTGGGTGGGGGGTGGGGGTGGGTGGCGGTGGGGGGTGAGGGTGTGAATGGGAAGGGGAGATAGGCGAGGGGGAGGGGTGGGATGCGACGGGGGTGGGGCCTGGGGTGGGTGAGGGTGCGGGCTGAGCGGTGTGGATGGGAAGCGGGCCGGGAGAGAGCGAGGGCGGATGCGGGGGGGGGGGGGGGAGGGTGCGGATGGAAGGGGGATAAGGGAGGGGGCGAGGCGTGGGTGGAGTGGGTGGGTGGGGGAGGGTGTAGGAATGGGAAGAGGGGGAGAGCGAGGAGGCGATCGGGGCGGGGGCAGGGGGTGGGGGTGGGGGGGGGGGGGGGGAGAGGAAGCGGGGAGAGGGAGGGGGGGGGAGGGGGGGAGGCTGTGAGCGAGACAAGGACAGCCAACCTGTGGGGGCAGGGGGGAAGGGGGGGGGCGGGGGGGGATGTGAAACGGGTGCGACTGGAAGGGGAGAGGAGGGAGATGAGAGGAGGGAGGCGGGGAGGGGGGAGGATGCGCTGGCTAGGTTGTGATTTCGTGTTTGGGAGGGAGCGGGGGGGGGGGGGGGGGGGGGGGGGGGGGGGGGGGGTCACTTAGTCATTAGTTCCCCATCCAGCTCACATCAAGCCCAAGCCCACCACACCCCCACACACCCCACACACACATGCATCCCGTACTAGGTTTCCAACATCAACTCTGCGAACATGTACCTATATCGCCACCATCATATCCAACCCACAACACACACACCCCCCCAAAAAAAACCAGAGACAAAAAAAGTAACAAAAAGAAAGCAGAAAAAAAAAAAAACACAAAAAAAAAAACAAAGAAGAGTCAGAAAGACAAACAAAAAATAAAAAAAAAAAAAAAAACAACCAAAAACAAACAAACCCCCCCCACCCTCCCCCTTCCACATCCTCCATCCCCCCCCACACACAACACACACACCACACACACACCATCCCTATGCTTGCGTTATGCTTTCAATGTACACTCCATACACATGCCACCACCACCACCACCCAATAGCCCAACCAGCAACGAGTCATACCACAGTGCACACACACACACATTCCACACACACACACACACACACACACACACACACATTCCACACACACACACACACATTCCACACACACACATTCCACACACACACATTCCACACATTCCACACATTCCACACACACACACATTCCACACACACACATTCCACACACACACACACACACATTCCACACATTCCACACACACACATATACATACATTAGTCCATCAAGGGGGTGCCTTTAATGCACTCTATACACATGCGCACATGCCCACCCCAAGATCAACCCAGCACACCCCATCTAACAGTCCTTTTGACATAAACTCTCCCACTCAGGGAATTCTTCCTTTTGACATAAACTTTCCCACTCAGGGTGCCTTCAATGGAACGGGATGTGGGCATGTGAGGGAATGCTTTGAATGCGCTCTGTACACCTGCCCACATCCCGTTTTGACAAATGGCTCCATGGTAGAGCTCATCGAAACAAAAAGGTGCGGGGTTTGAATCTCTCCGGTGTTCGCGGTCGCTGTCAACCGCCGTGGAAGCTTTGTCCAGGTACAGTAGCAGCCCGTTATCTACCGCCGTAAGACGAGGCTCCTTTACTATCAAGCCCCACCAGGCCTTATCATTACACTTGCACACATGCCCAACACTAGCTTGACCCGGCACAAGACACGCGACAGTCCCCTACTACACACTACCCCACCCAGGGCTTTCATCGTACACTCTGCACACATGCCCAACACTAGCTTGACCCAGCACAAGACACGCGACAGTCTCCTGCTACACACTACCCCACCCAGGGCTCTCATCGTACACTCTGCACACATGCCCAACACTAGCTTGACCCAGCACAAGACACGCGACAGTCTCCTGCTACACACTACCCCACCCAGGGCTCTTATCGTACACTCTGCACACATGCCCAACACTAGCTTGACCCAGCACAAGACACGCGACAGTCTCCTGCTACACACTACCCCACCCAGGGCTCTCATCGTACACTCTTCACACATGCCCAACACTAGCTTGACCCAGCACAAGACACGCGACAGTCTCCTGCTACACACTACCCCACCCAGGGCTCTTATCGTACACTCTGCACACATGCCCAACACTAGCTTGACCCAGCACAAGACACGTGACAGTCCCCTACTACACACTACCCCACCCAGGGCTCTCATCGTACACTCTTCACACATGCCCAACACTAGCTTGACCCAGCACAAGACACGCGACAGTCTCCTGCTACACACTACCCCACCCAGGGCTTTCATCGTACACTCTGCACACATGCCCAACACTAGCTTGACCCAGCACAAGACACGCGATAGTACCCTACTACACACTACCCCACCCAGGGCTCTCATCGTACACTCTTCACACATGCCCAACACTAGCTTGACCCAGCACAAGACACGCGACAGTCCCCTACTACACACTACCCCACCCAGGGCTTTCATCGTACACTCTGCACACAAGCCCAACACTAGCTTGACCCAGCACAAGACACGCGACAGTCCCCTACTACACACTACCCCACCCAGGGCTCTCATCGTACACTCTTCACACATGCCCAACACTAGCTTGACCCAGCACAAGACACGCGACAGTCTCCTGCTACACACTACCCCACCCAGGGCTTTCATCGTACACTCTGCACACATGCCCAACACTAGCTTGACCCAGCACAAGACACGCGACAGTCCCCTACTACACACTACCCCACCCAGGGCTTTCATCGTACACTCTGCACACATGCCCAACACTAGCTTGACCCAGCACAAGACACGCGACAGTCCCCTACTACACACTACCCCACCCAGGGCTTTCATCGTACACTCTGCACACATGCCCAACACTAGCTTGACCCAGCACAAGACACGCGACAGTCTCCTGCTACACACTACCCCACCCAGGGCTTTCATCGTACACTCTGCACACATGCCCAACACTAGCTTGACCCAGCACAAGACACGCGACAGTCTCCTGCTACACACTACCCACCCAGGGCTTTCATCGTACACTCTGCACACATGCCCAACCACTAGCTTGACCCAGCACAAGACACGCGACAGTCTCCTGCTACACACTACCCCACCCAGGGCTTTCATCGTACACTCTGCACACATGCCCAACACTAGCTTGACCCAGCACAAGACACGCGACAGTACCCTACTACACACTACCCCACCCAGGGCTCTTATCGTACACTCTACACACATGCCCAATATAAGACAAACGACAGTACCCTCCCCTACACACAAACACATAAACCGTCTTAGGGTACTCTTTCAATAGTTACATGCCCACATGCCCAACACTAGTCTCGCCCAGCGCAGAACTAACCACTGTACCACTACACACACACATAAACCGTCTCAGGGTACTCTTTCAATGGTAACATGCCCAGATGCCCAACACTAGTTTCGCCCAGCGCAGGACTAACCACAGTACCCCCCCTACACACACACACATAAACCATCTCAGGGTACTCTTTCCATGGTAACATGCCCAGATGCCCAACACTAGCTTGACCCAGCACAGGGCTAACCACAGTACCCTCCCCTACACACACAAACACATAAACAGTCTAAGGGTACTTTAACAATGTAAACATGTCCAGATGCCCAACACTAGTTTTGCCCAGCACAAGAGTAAGCACAATACCCCCCCTACACACACAATAACAGCACACCTCAGGCTACTCTTTCAATGTAAACATGCCCAGATGCCCAAAACTAATTTGACCCAGCACAAGACTAAGCACAATATACCCCCTACACACACAATAACAGCACATCCCAGGCTACTCTTGCAATGGTAACATGCCCAGATGCCCAACACAAGTTTGACCCAGCACAAGACAAACCACAGTACCCCCCCTACACACGCAAACACATTAAAAACTGTCAGGCTACTCTTTCAATGCGCACATGCCCAGATGGCCAACACTAGTTTGGCCATAACAAAACAAACCACAGTACCCCCCATTCAAACACAAACACATTAAAAACTTTCAGGCTACTCATTCAATGCACACATGCCCAGATGGTACAACCCAGGGGATGCTTTCAAAGTACACTCAATAGACATGCTCACATGCACGCCAGGTACTACAACAGGTGCACACACAGCACCACTGCCATACCATATCAACACAGGTGCACACACACACACACATAGAGAGCACCACCGCCATACCATTTGAACACATACCTGCCAGGTACTAACATAGGTACACACACACACACACACTAACGCACACACACACACACAGCTCGGCCACCATACAACTGAAGCACGTATGCCCACAAGGTTACCAGCCCACCCCAGATCACACCACATAATCATCTCTCTTTTACACACATCGACAGGTACACACACACACAGTACCGCCACCATGCCACTTAAGCACGTATGCCCACCAGGTTACCAGCCCACCCCAGCTCACACCACATAATCATTTCTCTCTGACACACACACACACACACACACAAACAGCACTGCCACCGCACCACTTAAGCACGTATGCCCACCAGGTTACCAGCCCACCCCAGCCCACCCCAGCTCACACCACATAATCACCTCTCTCTGACACACATGCACACGTACACACACACAAAGCACCGCCACCATACCACTTAAGCACATTCTAACCAGGTCACCAGCCCACCCCATCTCGCACCACATAATTCTCTCTCTGTGACACACATTGACAGGTACACGCACACACACACAGCACCGCCACCATACCACTCAAGCACATGTCCGCCAGGTCACCAGCCCACCTCAGCTCACACCACATAATCCTCTCTCTCCCACACATGCACAAGTACCAATCCCCACACACAGTACCATCACCATACACTCCAGGTACATACCTACTAGTTCACCAGTCCACCCCAGCTTAGACCACCCAATCCGCTCTTTTACACATACAGGCACCAACCAACACACACAGTACCCCCACCATTCAATGTTAACACACACCTTCGTGCACCTCAGTCCACAAGCCTACCCCCTCCAACTAACACCATCCCCCTCCCACACCCACCCACCACACCACACCACACCACACCACCACCCCCCCACACACACAGCATCACCACCACCATGCCCTCGTAGCACACGCCATCATGCCCCTTAGCCCCCCGAGCCTACCCCCTCCAACTCACACAATCATGCCCTCACCACACACATAGTACCGCTATGATACCCTCTGAGCACACGCCCTAATGCCCCTTAGCTCACGAGCCTACCCCTTCAACTCACACCATCATGCCCTCCCCCCACAAACAGCACCACCACCATACCCCCCAAGCACACGCCCTCATGCCCCTTAGTCCACGAGCGTACCTTTTCAACTCACACCATCATCCTCTCCCGACACACACAGCACCACCACCATTCCCCCCAAGCGCAACCCTTGGTCCACGAGCCTACCCTCTCCAACTCACACAATCCTGCCCTCCACACACACACAGCATCAAATTTTTACTGTCCAAGCACACCCCCACATGCCCCTCAGTCTACGAGCCTAGGGCATACTCACACACAAAACCCTGACCATCCCACCTGCCACCTACACACAATTACGAAAAACATGAGACAATTTCTTTCCACCCGCCCTCGAACTCACAATGGTGAAGTAGATATTAGCCACGCGTCGATATTGCTCGAAAAGGGCTTTTGGAAGGAATGTCAGTAGCGAGTACTTGGTCGTGCTCGTGTAATTATTCTGGTAATTCGGATTCTTCTCCCCAGTGTTGATGTCTATCTGCCAATTTCCGACCTTCTCTTTCGCTCCACAGCACCATTTGGGGCTCGGCATTTTGCCCGCTGGGGTTAGAAACTCAAAGGAACCAGTGAGAACCGGCACTAGAAGTAGAAATTTATTTTTCGGGCGGGAATGTCTATCACGCGCGTGTAAGCTACCAGTAGATAATCGCAGAATCCCTGGTCACGAGGGGGGAATTTGGTCATAATGCACGCCTAGGTCGGAAGGATTTACTTCATAAGCATTAGTTAAGCAGTGTACGCCGCAGCGATTGGAATATGCTACAACCGCGCTGTAGAAGCAAAGAGAATACAACTTCCGGCCAGATGTACAGATGTACAGAGCGCGCCCCTCCCAAAGTTGTGTCAGTTGACTGACTGGGATACTGGTCAGTTGGATTTTTTGAATTCGGATGTGGCGTGGCTTCGACATGGTGCTTTCTGGGCCACCGATCCGTGTCCACCGATGTTGGTCCACTATGTTGGTCCACCGATGTCGGTCGATGACGACCCGTATAAGGGCGTGTTCTAATAGCAAAATATACCCTTAGAAGGTCTACGATACGAGCAAGGTACCACTAGGAGAGTAGGAGGTCTACGTACGAGCAAGTATCGTTTCATCACCCCACAAGTTCCTCTACTTCGATGGCTAAAAACGCCACCTGGAAGATTCCCCTATGCAATCCGAGTGATTCCTCATCAGTTAAACCTCCAGTTGGTCCCCTTCCTTCCTCTTTAGTTCTTTATTTTCAGCTATATTTGTTGTAAGCATAACCTTTGGAATCAGATGTCCAATTGGTACACTACCGGTTACAACAATATTTAGTACATTGCCGGCAGCTTCCCTGACTGACTTTACAGCCGTTTTTAAAACCTAGATTTACCTTGAAGCTGTTGCTTCACAGGCTTTATCAATTATCGAGTCGAGTGGCACCACCATTCGAACTGAATCCTCCATGTCGCTGGTTTGTGTCGGGAGACCCACCTCCTGGGGTGAAAATCCTTTCACAACTTCAGAAAAAAGTCCCCAATTCCCGGTAGTTGAGAAATCTCTTCAGACCTTCTCTTTATAATTTTAGTTTCTGGCTCTTCTACCCACGTGTGGTAGATTAGCCATTCTAGTAAGTGGTCTTACTTCCCACTGCGTTTCACATAGGCTGTTCTTAGGCCCATCGCTCTCATAAGCTTTTCGCTTTACTGCCAAGTATTGCCTCGAGTTTTTTTTCTTTCTCTTATTGTTATGCTACTGCATATGGTGGCAGCATGACGTTTTACTAGGCACTCGTGAGCGCTGCGTGGCTGGCCTGGGTGACTACCGGGCCTGCATGCCAGCTGGTGCTAGCTGCCAGCTTCACCCAGCAGGCGGCTCTGTATATGTATGTATGTATGTATGTATGTATGTATGTATGTATGTATGTATGTATGTATGTATGTATGTATGTATGTATGTATGTATGTATGTATGTATGTATGTATGTATGTATGTATGTATGTATGTTACAGTTCAGGGGTAGGCCAAATAGGCTGAAGGGACTTGCCCAACTGTTAGGAAGAGCTTTAAAAAAAACAAGCACTGATGAACTGAACCCTAAACACTCGTTTAACCGACAAAGGCCCTGAGTTCGTGCTACAGTGATAATCTAATTGTACACTATAATTAAAGCATCATCTCAGCTGGGATGATAATGTAATTGTGCGATTATTATCGCATTTTTAAATAAATTGAATTAAGTATTTCCATCCTTCAAAGGAATCAGGATTCATGTTGTAGAACCTGACTTATAAGATGCCAATACAGCACTCGTGTCTCTGTAGGTCACCACTCTGACAATAATGCATGCCCTGGGAGGAGAACGATGATTACCCAGCGTTCCCAACCACTGCCGCTCATGGTCTTATCTATGGTGGTGCCTTAGTACTTTACAAGATCCACACACCGACGTGAGTCCAAGCCTTCTAGGGGGAATCTGTAGTTCACCGCTTAGACACTTATCATCTCGTTTCTCTCTGTAACTACGGTATTTAAACGTTAAAAATAGTAGGGAGCCCTGGCAGGTCCCCAGGGGGGGGGGGGGGGGGCTAATGTTCGTCTTCCAACCATCCTCACATAATCAAGAGAGTGTCGATTCTCTACAAGAGTAGTTACTGATTGAGTAAGGAAGCGCGTGTTACAGCGTGGATGACCATATATTCCCGGAATCGCAGCCTTATGGTTACATTATGTACTCGGGAGTGTGATGTAGTGGTGTTTATGCTAGCCATGTTTACTCTGCCCGCAGACGGTGCGCAGCCTCGAGGCTGATAGAAAATGGAATCAAATCAAAACAAATATTCCCCGAATCAGCTGAGTTTGTTCCCTGGTTTTCTGTGGGCGGATATTGCACAGGGGGGACTCGGGATTGGAAGACGGTAAGCACCCCAGAGTTGGCTTTAAAAACATGTAGCACTTCGAAAACTTAATATACTACCAGACCCATGGTGCGAGAATGAACTAATATTTACCTTGTTTTTTAATATGCTAGGGGTTCTGTCCTAGATTACACCTGGATCCAGCTTGACCTGGAGAAATCAAACTGTCTCGTCCACTTAGTATGCTCCCTGGATTCCGTGGGTATTGCACCATGGGATTTGGAAGGTGGTGAGCAGCCCAGAGTTGGCTGAAAACTATGCAACAATCCAGTCCAGTCTAGATTACTTGAACTTGGACCTGTTAATGCGGCTCCAGCCTTCAAGGCTGCTCGCCGTCTTCGGCGGTTGCATAATAAGTCTAGATTACACCCCCTGTACGCCCTCCAGTCTACTGTTTCTAGCAAGCTAAAGCTTGAAACCAGCAATTGAAGTTGTTGTCACCGGCTTTGACCTTTTGGGAGGTGCAATACCTGCAGCACGATGGGATGGGACATGCAGGTCAGAGGTGATGGCTGTGGCGGTGTTGTTTTATACTGTATAACTTGCTGGCTGAAGCTATGTAACCAAGTTGAAGTTGGTTTCTACACAGTACCAGGGTACTTCCATTGACCAAATTGGCCAGCGCTTGAGCGCACTTGAAAAAAAACTGCACTTAAAAGTAGTGCAAAAAGCGCAAAAATTGCTTGCTGCGCCCACAGGGGGTTGCAAAAAACTGTGCGAAACGCGCAGCGAGGCTCAAAAAGGCAGCGCGCCAGCGCGCGCATAGAAGTGCCCTGCATGGTATAAAAGCACTTTCAAACCAATGTGACAAGAATCACAAAATCAACTCACCACTGTAGCACTGACTCAGGGCCTCCGTGGGTAAAACGATCGTTTGGGGTTAAGTTCATTAGTTCCTTTTCTTTTTAGTACCTCCTGGTATCATGGTTGGGCAATTCCCTAAAGCATATTTGGTCAACCCCTGGACAGTAACGACAACCCCTGGACAGTAACATCAACCGAGGTGGGGGGGAAGCTATCCCCCACTGAAGTTTATGGGGTTTAGGGTTTATGCGGTTTAATGTTTAGGGTTTAGTGGTTGATCCTGCTGCTCTTGCAACTTAGCAAAGACAGCCGTCGACTTGCCGAACTCAGTGCGTGCACGCGTCTTGCCCACCACTGGGGCTCCCTTCTTAGACTACCACACAACACCCCTGAGCACAGAATATTATATATCACATGAGTATGGACCTTACCTGCTTTCGCTTGGTCCTGCTGCTCTTGCAACTTGGCAAACACAGCTGTAGACTTGCCGAACTCAGTGCGTGCATGTGTCTTGCCCACCACTGGTGCCCCCTTCTTTCCACCAGAAATAGCAGCAGTAGCCGCCGCAACAGACTTCCTGCCAGACACGAGAGCGGTACCCCCCTCGGCTGTTGAGCGCCTCCTCTGGTCTGTCTCCTTCTGTGCCTTGGAAGCCTTGGAGCTTCGCTTCTTAGTGGCGCGTCGTCGCTTGCGCTCCTCCCTGGAGATGGTAAATGATGGGTGGAGGGTAAGGGTAAGGGGGAGGTACATGACTCCTTCTGTGCCTTGGAGGGCTTGGAGCTTTGCTTCTTCGCTTGCGCTCCTCCCTACAGAGCCAGATAGAGAGTTTAATTACTTGGTACATGATGGGTGGTGGTTTAGTGGGAGGAGTGGCGGGGGGAGGGTAAGAGGGAGGGGCAGGGGCAGGGTGGGTGGTAGTGAGGTGGGAGGAGTAGTGTGAGGAGGGTAAGAGGGAGGGGGAGGGGCAGGGTGGGTGGTGGAGTGGTGGGAGGAGTGGCGGGGGGAGGGTAAGAGGGAGGGGAGGGTCAGGGTGGTGGTAGTGTGGTGGGAGGAGTAGTGTGAGGAAGGTAAGAGGGAGGGGGAGGGGCAGGGTGGGTGGTGGTGTGGTGGGAGGAGTGGCGGGGGGAGGGTAAGAGGGAGGGGCAGGGTCAGGGTGGGTGGTAGTGTGGTGGGAGGAGTAGTGTGAGGAGGGTAAGAGGGAGGGGGAGGGGCAGGGTGGGTGGTGGTGTGGTGGGAGGAGTGGCGGGGGGGAGGGTAAGAGGGAGGGGCAGGGTCAGGGTGGGTGGTAGTGTGGTGGGAGGAGTAGTGTGAGGTGGGTAAGAGGGAGGGGGAGGTGCAGGGTGGGTGGTGGTGTGGTGGGAGGAGTAGCGTGAGGAGGGTAAGAGGGAGGGGGAAGGGGAGGGTCAGGGTGGGTGGTGGTGTGGCGGGAGGAGTAGCTTGAGGAGGGTAAGAGGGAGGGGGAGGGTCAGGGTGGGTGGTGGTGTGGTGGGAGGAGTAGCGTGAGGAGGGTAAGAGGGAGGGGGAGGGGCAGGGTGAGTGGTGGTGTGGTGGGACTACGTACCATCCCTACCCTGCGCACCTGCTAAGTTCCGTCTCTGCTTGAGGCTTGCCCTTGGACGCTGGCTTGTACACCTCCGAAGGCAACTGCATCGACACCTTGCTAACCGCAATCGGCGCGGCTTCTTCCATCAAGATGGCTGCCACCTCGGACTTCACAGTCATGTCCTCGACCACCGGCTTAGGACTGAAGCTGAAGTGGGTGAGTGCATCTAGTTTGACGACCAATGCTTGGAAGATGGCCTTCGCCTCAGCCCTGATCTTTTCGTCCTTGTCCTCGGCCACTCCCCCAACAGCAGCACGCACAAAGTCGTCTTCGTACAACTCTCCCAAACCCTGAAGCAGGAGGAGGGAGATGGAAATGGAGATGAGGATGATGAGGATGAGGAGGACGGTGTAGATATAGATGGAGAGGAAGAAAGAAAATGGAGATGAGGATGGGGAGGTCGAGGATGATTGAGATTGAGATGAGATAGAGATAGAGAAAGAAATGGAGATGAGGATGAGGATGAGGAGGACGGTGTAGATATAGATGGAGAGGAAGAAAGAAAATGGAGATGAGGATGGGGAGGTCGAGGATGATTGAGATTGAGATTGAGATTGAGATAGAGAAAGAAATGGAGATGACGATGAGGAGGAGGAGGACACAGTTGACAAGGATGGCGAGGATGATGGGAGAGGGAGAAAGAAATGGAGATGAGGACGAGGACGAGGATGATGGAAATGAAGATAAGGATGGAGATGGAGATGAGGATGAGGATGAGGAGGATGATGGAGATAGAGATGGACAAAGAAATGGAGATGAGGATGGGGAGGACGAGGATGATGATGATGGAAATTGGAGATGAGGATGAGAAGGAGGATGATCATGGAGATGGAGATGAGGATGGGGAGGATGATGGAGATGGAGATAAGGATGGGGAGGATGATGGAGATGGAGATAAGGATGGGGAGGATGAATGTATCCACCCTCTTCTTGTGCTCACCTACCTCCTCGTTCTGGTTCTGGTTGTGGTGGTAGTGGTGTTGATGATGTTGATGATGATAATGATGGCAAGATGAATGTATCCACCCTCCTCTTGTGCCCACCTAACTACTTGTTCTGGTGGTGGTGGTGGTGGTGGTGATAATGGTGACGAGAATGATGCCAAGAATAAATGCATCCACCCTCCTCTTGTTCCCACCAACATTCTTGTTCTGGTGGTGGTGGTAGTGGTGATGTTGATGGGAATGATGACGAGAATCCATGCATCCACCCTCCTCTTGTGCACTGGTTGCCCCCCCCCCCCCCCCCCCCCCCCCCCCCCCCCCTCACACACACACATATCCATTCTTACCTCCCCAATCACCCGCACCCCCCCATTCTTGTTCTTCGTCCTTCATCCAGCTCTATCCCCACCCCCACCCATTTACCCCCCCCCATCCACCACCACCTACCTTCTTGTCTTCGTCTCATCCAGCTCTATTGCCTTCTTGCGGCGATCAGGTCCCTGGGGCGCCACATACACCACATCGTCGTACTGGTGGTCAGCTATACGCTTCTTGATCAAAACCTCTAGGTCAGCCATCACCTCCTCGGTGGGCATGGGGGGCGGCTTAACTGCAAAGGTTTAGGCGGTGGTCAGTTGATAGTGGTTGGCCAAGGGAGATTGGCAAGGATTTCAATGCATAAAATGTACAATATGTACAGTGCGAAACATACGTACGGGTAGTTGCCAGTTGATAGTGGTTGGCCAAGGGAGATTGGCAAGGATTTCAATGCATAAAATGTACAATATGTACAATGCGAAACATACGTACTAGTAGTGCCTGGGAAATAAACAAAAAGACGGCAACCCACCTGGACTGTTGAAGTCCATATATACATAGGGTGCTGTTAAGAGGACTTGAAGTAAAACTAATGCATAAGACGGAAATCTACGACCAAGGGGGATGGGGTGGGGTACATGCCTGGGCCAAAACAAAAATGGCAACCCATCTGTACTGTCGAAGTCCATACATAGGGTGCTTGAAGGGGACTTGAAGTAAAGCAAATGAATTTTTACGATGAAATATATGACCAAGGGGGGGGGGGGGGGGGGGGGGGGGGGGACATGCTGGAGCAAAAAAAAGGAAGAAGAAACGACCCAACCTGTACCTTTCACAGTCCTTGTCTATGGTGCTGTTTAGGTCACAAAAATGCATTTGCAAGATGTAAATCCATGGCCGAGGGGGGGGGGGGGGGGGGGGGGGGGGGGGGGGGCATGCCTGGAGCAAAAAGGGGGGAAACGACCTCAACTGTACTTTCACAGTCCTTGTCTGGTGTGCTGTTAGGTAACATAAATGCATTTGCAAGATGTAAATCCCTTGGCCATGGGGGGGGGGGGGCATGCCTGGAGCAAAAAACAAAAATATCAACCCACCTGTACTTTCAAAGTCCATGTCTAGGGCTAGGGCACTGTTGAGGGGTCGCTTGGAGGCGCTGGTCTCTCCTGTGAGGTGCCAGGCCTTGGTCCCCATTGCACTCTCCTCTAGCTCAGTGATGCGCTCCTACAGGCAGCATGGTTAGAGCATGGATTAAATAAATAATAAGTAAAACAGGAGTATTGTTTTTTAATTATAAACAAGCCTCCTACATGCAGCAGCATGTTTACAGCACATATTAAATGAATAATAAGTACAACAGGAGTGCAAACTAATAAAGATATAAGAGATGCGCTCCTACAGGCAGCATGGTTACAGCATAGTTTAAACAAAAAATAAATAATAAGTACATACGAGATGCGCTCCTACAGGCAGCATGGTTACAACAGAGATTGAATAAATAATAAATACGTACGAGATGCGCTTTTACTTGCGGCATGGTTACAACATGGATAAAATAAATAATGAATATGTACGAGACGCGCTCCTACAGGCAGCATGGTTACAGCACATTTTAAATAAATCATAAGTAAAAAACACATAGGAGATGCGCTCCTACACGCAGCATGGTTACAGCATATATTAAATAAATAATAAGTAATAAATGCTTAGAAGATGCGCTCCAACAGGCAGCATGGTTACATCAGAGATTAAATAAATAATGAATACGGCAAGATGCGCTCCAACAGGCAGCATGGTTACAGCATATATTAAATAAATAATAAATGCTTAGAAGATGCGCTCCAACAGGCAGCATGGTTACATCATACATGAAAGAAATAATGAATACGGCAAGATGCGCTCCAACAGGCAGCAAGGTTAAAAAAAGAATTACATAAATAATAAATAGGTACGCGATGCACTCCTACAGGCAGCTACATGGTTACAGCATGGATTCACAATCACCATCATTAAGGCAGCAATCAACACATCAACATCAGCCACACAGCAGTTAAAAAATCACATAGCCCAAGAAATCACACACCGGTCACACAGCACAGGAAATCACACAGCAGTAAAGCAATCACACATCGGTCACACAGCAGTTCAGCAATCACACATCAGTCACACATCAATCACACAGCAGTAAAGCAATCACACATCAATCACACAGCAGTAAAGCAATCACACATCAATCACACAGCAGTAAAGCAATCACACGTCAATCACACATCAGTCACACAGTACAAGAAAGCACACAGCAGTAAAGCAATCACACACCAGTCACACAGCAATCAACAAATCACCATCAGCCTGAGAAAACACGCCTGAAGGCGAGCGAGTCATTTCTCAAGAGCGGATATGGCTGCCAATTGACTTCCAGTCTAAAAAAGGTAATGATAACGCCTGGTGGGGCGTGGTATTACGGGAGCCCGTCATACGCGGGTGGGGAGCGGTCTCCTACCTCAACTGGACAAGCTACCATCCCGGTTGACAACGACCTGCAACGCCAAGAGCGACCGAAGGGGGAGTCGAACCCCCTGACTCATCATTCTCAAGCGATCTGGTCTACCACTTAACTATTGTATATCACTGGAAGGGGCTTCCAGTCTAATTTATAGGAAGCACAGGACTGTGAATTAGCCATCACTTAACCAACATCAGCCTAACCAACATCAGCCTAGAAGAGAAACACACCTGAAGACGAGCAAGACGTTTCTCATGAGAGGACATTACATCCAAAGATTCTTTATCTAGCTGTGGTCGAGAAGCCTTGAGGCTTTCCTTCTTCAATTTCTGGGTGGCTTGGTCGTCCTCACCGCTTCCACTCTCACCTGAAAAGTATACATGCGTTTTTTTATTATTATTATTATTTGTCTTATTGTTATTATTATTGCTATTATTATTATTATTATTATTATTATTATCAGGGGGCCATCAAGAAATTATATTTCTCCACTCTCGCCTGTAAAATACACATTTATATGTAACATTTGTATTTTATTTTTATTATTATGATTACGATTTATGTATCTTTATCTAGCTAAGGTTGAAACGCCTTCAGGCTTTCCTTCTTCAATTTCTTGGTGGCTTGGTCCTCTTTGCAGCTTCCACTCTCACCTGAAAAGTAGACATACGTAAGTTTTTTTATTATTGATATTATTATTATTATTATTATTATTATTGTTTTTATTGTTATTATTATTATCAGGGGGACATCAAGAAATTATATTTCTCCACTCTCGCCTGTTAAGTACATATATGTAACATTTATACCTCGTTATTATTATTATTATTATTTATGTATCTTTATTTAGATATGGTTGAAAAGCCTTGAGGCTTTCCTTCTTCGATTTCTGGGTGGCTTGGTCCTCTTAGCAGCTTCCACTCTCACCTGAAAAGTATACATGCGTAGGATTTTATACTATTATGATTGTCATGATCATTTCTAATAGTAGGGTAGCCTGTGTGCCTGTTGGCACTACCTGCCCCCCCCCCCCCCCCCCCCCCCCCCCCCCCTCCCCCCCCCCCCTCCCCCCCGCCACACACACACACAAATTAACAGTGTCCATGTCACACACCCATAATGCACCCTTTCAAGCCAAATAAGAGTGTACCCCCCCCCCCCCCCCCACACACCACACACACACCTTCTCCTTCTTTACCCCTCCCTCCCTGTGTCCATCATCTGAACCCCTCCTTCTGCTCTGTGACTCTGTCTCATATCCTCCCCTACTTCCTCCACTTCCTGCTTCCACTCTCACCTGAAAAGTACACATGCGCACGCTTTATATTTAATTTCATTATTATGATTACTATTTAAGTATGTTTATCTAGCTGTGATCGAAAAGCCTTCCTTCTTGAAGAGGCTTTCCTTCTTCGATTTCAGGGTGGCTTGGTCCTCTTCCCAGCTTCCACTCTCCCCTGAAAAGTATACATACGTAAGATGTTTTATTATTATGATTGTTATGATCATGTCTGCAAGTAGGGTAGCCTGTGTGGCTGTTGGCCCTACCTGCCACCGCATCACCCTACATTGAAACCCACGCCACACAACCACACCCACACTCACCCACACACTACCGGCCATCACCCCCCAGAAACCCACCGACCCCCACCACCAAACTCCACACCCCCCACCCACAAACCCACAACCCTCTCAAGCATCACCCCCAGAAACACACTCGCACAACAAAACCACCCACATCCACACACACCGCCCGGCCCATCACACCAGAAAACCCCACCTCCTGCCACATCTTCATTTACCCACACCAACCATTCCCCCACCTCCTCACCGGCCATCACCGAAGAAACCCACCAGCCCGCAACCAACACCACACCCACACACACCGGCATCGCCCCCAGAAACCCACCGCCACAAACCCACACCCACCCACCGGCATCACCCCCAGAAACCCACCGCCACAAACCACCCACCCACCCACACACACTACCGCGCATCCTACACCCCCTCCGAAACCCCCCCTCTTTCATTACCGCACCTCACAACCCACCCCCACCCACGGCATCACCCCAGAAACCCACCGCCACAAACCACACCCACCCACCCACACACGCCTCACCCGAAACCCACCGCCACAAACCCCCCACCACCTTCCCCCGGCATCACCCCATGAAACCACCGCACACCCAATCACACAACCCCCCCACACACCGGCCTATCCCCCGACCCCCCCCGCCCACTCCATTACAACCCTTCTCCACCCCCACACCCCCCAACCCCCACACCGCCCACCCGGACGTCCCCACCCCCCCCCAAACCCACGAACCCCACGCCCACACAACCCACACTCCACACACCAACTCACCAGCCGAATCCCACCCCCCAGAAGAAACACCCACCCCCACACACCCCTGCACAAACCCACACCCACCACCACAAACCCACACACACCGGCACCTCACCCCCCAGAACCCCCACCGCCACAACCACCCACACCCACCCGCCACCACACACTAACACTGTGCATCAATCAACGGCCACACCATCTCACTCTCCTCTTCTCCGCTGAATCCATCTTCCATGGTGTTAGCGCCCTCGTCCTCCTCCTCTTCCTCCTCTGCATCATCTGCAGCAGCGCCCTTTCCTCCACCACTCTTTTTTCCAAAGAAGTCCTCGTACATGAGGTCTCGTACATTTCCGCCCGACTTCTTCTTAGCTCCCTTCTTGCCACCCTGTTTCCCTGCCAGCTTGGCACTCTGCTGCATCAGCCCCTCCATGTCGTCATCATCGTCCTCGTCAAAGTCGCCCTCATCCTCATCCTCGTCCTCGTCCTCATCTTCATCCTCGTCATCGTCTGAAGCAGGGGCACGGGGGTGGGAAAAGGGGTATTGGTGAGAGGATAAAGCTCTTAACATACATACATTCATACGGCGTGGGGGAGTAACTAAAGGGGCATTGGTTACTGGATAGAGGACTTGGAGGCAGTTAACATACAAACAGTCATAAGGAATGCGGGAGTAGCAAAAAGGGTTTTGGTTCGGGGATAGAGCACTTGAAGGCATACAAAGTCAAAGGTGTGTCTTTAACCTCGCATGTTTGAAAATGGTCAGGGCCCGTAAGGGTCAGAAACTTGAAAATGGACAGAGCCCGTAAGGGTCTGAAACATGTCCTTAAGGCGTGCGAAAGGGGAAAGGGGGCAATGTTTAGGGGGGAAAGCGCTTGGCGAAAGTTTACACACGAACAGTCAGAAGGTGTGCGCAAGGGGAAAAGGCTGCTGATTAGGGGATAAAGCACTTGAAGTCAGTTTACAAACTTAGTCGTAAGGCGTGCGGGGGTAGAAAAGAGGTCATGGTTAGGGGCTACAGCGCTTGAAGGCAGTCTACATACAAACAGTCAGAAGGTGTGTGAAAGGGGGAAAGGGCACGGATTCAGCCAGCTATGCAAAAGCTTTAGCCACAACATAAGTGTGCGATAAGCTTGGCTGCAGCAAATTTCTACAAGTCAACATTATGAGCACCGAGTGCAGTCACCATTGTCTTGGTTCTGTCCGGCATCTTGCATGAACACCTCTACCAGACCTAACTCCACTACTACTACACCTTACCCCCTATTGCTACTACACCTTACCCCACTATAGCAACTACACCTCACCGAGTGCACTAACCATCTTTACCATCTAAGTTCTGTCCGGCATCTTGCACGAACGCCTCTACCAGACCTCATCCCGCTACTACGACAACCCACCCCACTACTACTACACCTTACCCCACTATTGCTACTACACCTCACCCCTCAGTGCAGAGTACAATCAAATTTCTAAAATTGAACATTATGAGCACCGAGTGCACTAACCATCTTCACCGTCTTGGTTCTGTCCGGCATCTTGCATGAACACCTCTACCAGACCTCACTCCACTACTACTCCACCTTACCCCACTATTGCTACTACACCTTACCCCCTATTGCTACTACACCTTACCCCACTATAGCAACTACACCTCACCGAGTGCACCAACCATCTTTACCACCTTAGTTCTGTCCGGCATCTTGCACGAACGCCTCTACCAGACCTCATCCCGCTACTACTACAACCCACCCCACTACTACTACAACCCACCCCACTACTACTACACCTTACCCCACTATTACTACTACACCTCACCCCTCAGTGCAGAGTACAATCAAATTTCTAAAATTGAACATTATGAGCACCGAGTGCACTCACCATCTTCACCATCTTGGTTCTGTTCGGCATCTTGCATGAAGGCCTCCACCAGACCTCACCCCACTACTACTACATCTTGCCCCACTATTGCTACTACACCTCATCAGGTGCACTCACCATCTTTACTGTCTTGATTCTGTTCAGCATCTTGCATGAACACCTCTACCAGACCTCACCCCACTATTGCTACTACACCTTACCCCACTATTGCTCCTACAACCCACCCCACTACTACACCTTACCCCACTTTTGCTCCTACAACCCACCCCACTACTACTACACCTCACCGAGAGCACTCACCATCTTTACCGTCTTGGTTCTGTTCGGCATCTTGCATGAAGGCCTCCATCTCAGAGAACTTCATAAACCGATCTTCACCAGGAGCAATGCCTGCACTGCCCAGCCCCCCTGTTTTCAACCTCTTCTTCTTGCTCCCAGACTTCTCTCCCAGCAGCTCCTTCAGCATCTCCTCATCCTCATCCTCCTCGTCCTCGTCTTCCTCCTCTGCCTCCTCCTCATCCTCGCCCTCCTCGTCCTCATCCTCGTCCTCCCCGTCAACTCCATCACCACCGTCCACGAGGGCAGCGATGTCTTTCTCGAACTCTGGCTTGATGAAGGACACCTGCCCCCCCTTGCCTTGCTGCACCCCAGTGGTCGCCTTGGTGATCAGCCTGCGAACGCGCTTCAGAGCCGCCGTCGCTGAATCTTCCAGCTGAAGCCAGATCTGCTCCGCGTCAAATCCTGCGTCTGCGCACAGTTCGGGAAGCAACCCATTCATAGCTCCCCCCAGGCGGGACCCCTTGATCTCCCGGCCTTCGCTCTTACTAGTGCCCATCATCAAGTGACGGTTGGCGTACTGGTACAGCACCTGAAATGAAAAAATGGAAAAAGTGATTTTTTTGCGTCTATATTTTACTGGTAATACTTGTTTAACTGCCGAAGACGGCGAGCAGCCAGATTGCTGGCTGAAGCTATGTAACCAAGTTCAAGTTCAAGTAGAGCGCACCTGACATAATCAAGGTAGTTGGGCATAAATTCAAATTCAAATTCAAGTCCAAGTAGAGCACACCTGACAAATGTAACCTGTGTAACCTATATAACCAAGTTCAAGTTCAAGTACAAGTACAAGTACAGCACCTGCAGTTACCAAGGGTAGGGACCGGCATATCATATGATGATGATGATGATGATGCTTGAGTGATAATGGTGATGACGATTAAACGATGATGGTTTGAGGGATGATGAAGATGATGATGATGAGTTGGAGAATGGGATGATGAGGTGATGATGACGATGGATAAGTAGGGACTGGCATATGATGCAGACAAAAGGCGAGTATGATATCATAAGATATCATTGAAACTGCATCATATGACATTATATATAAATTGTAACTTTATCCTAGTCAGACTGCCGGCACAATATGCTATCATATCCCTAGACAGTTGACATATTAACAAGCACTACAAGAGACGCCGGAAATCATGTTTTTTCTTTTTAAGCCCTTCCTATCACGGTTGGGCAAGTCCCTTGAGCCTAATTGGCCTACCCCTGGACTGTAACATTCATACATGTATACATACATGCATAAATACATGCATAAATACATACATGCATACATACATGCATACATACATACATACATACATGCATACATACATACATACATACATACATACATACATACATACATACATGCATACATACATGCATACATACATGCATACACACATGCATACATGCATACATACACACATACATGCATACATACATGCATACATACATTCAAGCACTACAAGACACCGGAAATAAAAGCCCTGGTGCTCACAGCTACTCTTTTCAGCTACGAGCAGCAGCTTATAGGCAGCTCCCTGAGCAAGCCACTGGGCTAAGCCACAAGATTTCAACAGTTATGGAAAGATGATTCTGCCAGCTTCCAGGCCCACTACGTTGCTACTCGTTTGGCTGGGTAGCAAGCCTAAGGAGCTGCCTAGAAGCTGCTGCTTGTAGCTGAAAAGAAAAGCTTTGCTGCTTGTAGCTGAAAAGAAAAGCTATGCTGCTCTCTGAAAAAGAAAAGCTATACTGCTTTCTGAAAATAAAAGCTATGCAGGTGCTGTTCTCACCTTGGCTGTCTCTCTGGCCGTTGCCGACACCTCAGCGCTAGGCTGGAGAAAAATAAAAAGCTATGCTGCTTGTAGCTGAAAATAAAATCCATGCAGGTGCTGCTATCACCTTGGCTGTCTCTCTGGCTGTTGCCGACATGTCATCGCTAAGCTGGAGGAAAACGAAAAGCTATGCTGCTCTCTGATAATGAAAAGCTAAGCTAATTTTAGCTGAAAAGAAAAGCAATGCTGCTCTCTGAAAATGAAAAGCTGAGCTGTCCGCAGCTGAAAAGGAAAGCTATGCTGGGGCTGCTCTCACCTTGGCTGTCTCCCTGGCCGTTGCCGACACATCAGCGCTAGGCTGGAGGAAAATGGAGGGCTCAGCAATCTGCTCCTGCAGCTTCTGCATAGCTTCCGCCAGACCGGGTTGCATCACAAAAGAGTCCAAATCCTCCAACTCTTCATCGTCCTCATCCTCATCCATCTCCTCACCCTCCCCACCCTCCTCCTCCTCTGCCTCGTCGTCTTCATCATCGACAGCAGCAGCAACGTTGCCGTCCTTCTCATCATCATCCTCCCCATCCTCAGCAGCATCCTCTACATCCGCCCCCTCCTCACCCCCGCTCTCCCCTCGGCCATCGCTCCCGACACCCAGCTCACTGCCATCGTCCTCGCTCCTGCTTTCCTCCTCCATATCTGCTACTTGCAAAAGAACTTCATCAGCCAACTCAAGCTTGGCTGGGCTGTCTGCAGGGGGGTCCACTGCCAGGGGACTAGGCTTGGCGCTCTTGGGAGCTGGAGTGCGCTGCAATGAATGGAAGAGATACCCCATATAAATGTGTGTATGTGTGTGGTGTGGTGTGCAGGGGGTCCACTGCCAGGGGACTCGGCTTGGCGCTCTTGGGAGCTGGAGTGCGCTGCAATGAATGAAAGAGATACGCCATATAAATGTGTGTGTATGTGTGTGGTGTGGCGTGCAGGGGGGTCCACTGCCAGGGGACTAGGCTTGGCGCTCTTGGGAGCTGGAGTGCGCTGCAATGAATGGAAGAGATACCCCAGGTAAATGTGTGTGTATGTGTGTGGTGTGTTGAGCAGGGGGGTCCACTGCCAGGGGCTTAGGCTTGGCGCTCTTGGGAGCTGGAGTGCGCTGCAATGAATGGAAGAGGATCCCATGTAAATGTATGTACGCATGTGGTGAGTCGTGTGGAGTTCGGTGGTGTGGTGTGTGGTGCGTCGTGTGGTATTTGGTGGTGTGGTGTGTGGTGGTGTGGTAATGTGGTGTTTGGTGTGTGGTGATGTGGTGTGTGGTGGTGTGGTGTGTGGTGGTGTGGTGTGTGGTGGTGTGGTGTTTGGTGTGTGGTTGGTTATACATACACACAGGCGCATGCATACACACACAGCAAGAGAAGGGCAGATAACAGCATTACTGCACTGCGGTGCAGCTAGAGAGGCACCATGAAACCATCATATTCAAATGAGGAATCATCAGTCATGAGACCAACATGTTCAAATCAGGAATCAAAAGACCAACACATTTAAATTAGGAATCATCAATTCTGAAACCAAAATATTCAAATCAGGAATCATGAAACCAAAACATTCAAATCATCAATTATGACACCAACATATTCAAATGAGGAATAATAAAACCAACATATTCAAATCATCAATTATGAAACCGACATATTCAAATAAGGAATCATGAGACTAACATATTTAAATAAGGGATCGATCATCAGTTATGAAACCAACATATTCAAATCATCTATCATGAAAGAAAAAATTAAAATGAGGAATCATGAGACCAACATATTTAAATCAGGAATCAGCAATTATGAAACCAACGTATTAAAAAAGGGATCATCAATTCTGAATTCAACATATTCAAATCATAAATCAAGAAACCAAAGTGATCAAATGAGGAATCACGAGACCAACATATTCAAATAATGAATCATCAATTATGAAACCAACATATTCAAATCATCAATTATGAAACCAACATATTCAAAACATCAATTATGAAACCAACATATTCAAATCATCAATCATGAAACCAACAAATTAAAATCATCAATTATGACACCAACATATTCAAATCGTCAATTATGACACCAACATATTCAAATCGTCAATTATGACACCAACATATTCAAATGACGAGTCGTAAAACCAAAATGATCAAATGAGGAATCACGAGACCAACATATTTAAATAAGGAATCATCAATTATGGAACCAACATATTCAAATCATCAATTATGGAACAGACATATTCAAATCATCAATTATGACACCACAAATTCAAATCGTCAATTATGACACCAACATATTCAAATGACGAGTCGTAAAACCAAAATATTCCCCCCACCTACCTTAGCACTCTTTGGAGCTGGAGATTTTTTTGTACTTTGGGGCTGTGGTGTAGATTGTGATGTCTTGGTTACTGGAGTCGATTGCTTGCTCTTCACTGCTGAGGCTGGCTCCGTCTTACTTAGCGTGGCCTCAGTGGGTGTGGCCTTAGTGGGCGTGGCCTTAGTTGGCGTGATCTGGAAGGTGTGGGCATGTTAAGTCAGCACTTGCTGGTGTGTGCGTGGGAGGGAGGGTGGGTGTGTGGCTGGCTCCGCCTTACTCAGTGTGGCCTTAGTGGGTGTGGCCTAACTGGGCGTGGCCTTAGTGGGCGTGATCTGGAAGGTGGCATGTTAGGTCAGTGGTGGCTGGTGGGTGGGTGGGTGGTTGGGTGGGTGGCTCTACCTTACTCGGCGTGGCCTTAGTAAGCGTGACCTTAGTGGGCGTGATCTGGAAGGTGTGGGCGTGCTAGGTCAGTGCTGGCTGGTGGGTGGGTTGGTTGGTGGGTGGGTGCTGGTAGGTGGGTGGGTGGGTGGGAGTGGCCTTAGTGGGAGTGATCTGGAAGGTGTAGGCATCCTAGTTCAGTACTGGCTGGTGGTGGGTGCTGGTAGGTGGGTGCTGGATGTGATTGTGGTTGGGGTGGGTGGGTGGGTGTTGCTTGGTATGTTGATTGGTTGGTGGTGGGTTGGTTTGGTGGGTGATGGTAGTGTGTGCGTGGAGTTTATTTATTGGTGGGGTGGGTGGTGGGTGATTGCGGTAGGTTGATTGGTGGGTGGGGTGGGTATTGCTGGTAGGTTGATTGTTGGTGGTGGTGGGTGATTGCTGTAGGTTATTGTTAGGTGGTTGCTGGTAGGTTGATTGCTGGTGTTAAGTGGTAGTGGGTGCTGTAGTTGATTGGTGGGTTGGCTGGGTGGTGGGTGATTGCTGGTAGGTTGATTGGTGGGTGGGTGGGGGTGGGTGGGTGATTGCGGTGTATGGGTGGGTGGGTGGGTGGATTACTGGTAGGTGGGTGCTGGTAGGTTGTTGGTGGGTGGGTGGTGGGTGGGTGGGGGCTTGCTGGTAGGTTGTGATTGGTGGTGGGTGGGTGGGTGGGTGGGTGATTTCTGGTATTTGATTGGGTTGGGGGGGGGGGTGGGTTTTTGGGGGTTGAGTGCTGGTAAAGGTTGAAATTGTGGGGTGGGTGTGTGATGCTGTTATGTTGATTGTGGGTGGGTTGGGTTGAAATTGCTGGTAGGTTGATTGGTGGGTGGGTGGGGTGGTGGGTGGTGATTGCTGGTATGTTGATTGGTGGGTGGTGGGTTTGGTGGGTGATTGCTGTTATGTTTCATTGGTGGGTGTGTGGGTGGGTAGGGTTGGTGATTGCTGTAGGTTTGATTGGTGGGTGGGTGGGTGTGTGATTGCTGGTAGGTTGATTGGGTGGGTGGTGGTGGGTGGTGGTGGGTCTGGAGTGGTGCTGGTAGGGTTGATTGATTGGTGGGTGGGTGGGTGGGTGGGGTGGGTGATTGCTGGGTAAGGTTGATGGTTGGTGGGTGGGTGGGTGGTGGCTGGTCTGTGGGTGCTGGTAGGTTGATTGATTTGTGGGTGGGTGGGTGGGTGGGTGGGTGTTGGCTGGTAGGTTGATTGGTGGGGTGGGTGTGGAGTGGGTGGGTGATTGCTGGTCCGTTGCTTGTGGTGTGTGGTTGGTGGTGCTTGCTGGTCCAGGGTTTGATTTGGTGGTGTGTGGTGGTGATTGCTGGTCGGTGTTTCTTGGTTGTGGTGGTGCCTTGCTGTTCGTTGGTTGTTGGGTGGGTTGGGTTTGGTGTTGGTGTTGTCTGGTCGTTTGCTTGGTGGGTGGTGGGTGGGTGGTGGGTTATTGCTGGTAGTTGATTGGTGGGTGGGGTGGGTTTTTTTGGTTTATGCTGGTAGGTTGATTGGTGGTGTGTGGGTGGGTGTGTGATGGTAAGGTGGGTTCTGTAGTGTTGATTGATTGGTGGGTGGGTGGGTGGGTGGGTGGGTGATTGCTGGTAGTTGATTTGGTGGGTGGGTGGGTTGGGTGGGTGCGGTAGGTGGGTGCTGGTAGTTGATTGATTGGTGGGTGGGTTGGGTGGGTGGTGGGTGATTGCTGGTCGTTGCTTGGTGGTGTGTGGGTGGGTGTTGCTTGCTGGTCGGTGCTTTGTTGGGTGTGTGGGTGGGTTTGCTGGGTCGTTGCTTTGTGTTGGTGTGGGTGGGTGGGTGATGGTAAGGTGGAAGCGTGGTAGTTGTTGATGGTGGTGGGTGGTGGTTGGTGGGTGTTGCTGGTAGGCTGGATTGGTGGGTGGGTGGTGGGTGGGTGCCTGGTAGGTGGTGCTGGTAGGTTGACTTGATTGGTGGTGGTGGGTGGTGGGTGGTGATTGCTGGGAGGGGGTTTGCTTCGGTTGGGTGGGTGGGCTGGGGGGGTGGGTGCTTGCTGGTCGGGTTGTTGCGTGGGTGGGTTGGTGGGTGGTGCTTTGCTGGTCGGAGGTTGCTTGGTGGGTGGGTGGGTGGGTGGTGGTGATGGTAGGTGGTGCTGGTAGGTTGATTGTTGGTGGTTGGGTGGGTGGTGGGTGGGTGATTGCTGTAGTTGCAATTGGTGGGGGGGGTGGTGGGTGGTTGGGTGCTGTATGTGTGGGTGCTGGTAGGTGATTGATTGGTGGGTGGGTGGGTGGGTGGTGGTTATGATTGCTGTTAGGTTGATTGTGGGTGGGTGCGTTGGGTGACATTGCTAGGTCAGAACTTTGCTGTGTCGCGTGGGTTGCTGGTCGGCGGATTTGCGTGGGGTGGTTGGGTGCTTGCTTGTAGTGGGTGCTGGTAGGTTTACTTGCTTGGTGGTGGGTGGTTGGTGGGTGGGGGGTGCTTGCTGGTCGTTTGCTTGGTGTGAGGGTGGGTTTGGGTGGTGGGTGGCTGCTTGCCTGGTAGGGGTTGTTGTAGTGGTGCTGGTATGTTGATTGGTGGGTTGGTGGGTGATGCTGGTAGGTTGGTGCTGTCAGTGATTGAATTGGTGGGTGGGTGGTTGATGGGGTGGGTGATTGCTGTTCTGTTGGGTAGGTACGTTTAAGTAGTGGTTGGGTGCAGGTTCGGTAATAGCAGGTTTTGGGCGCTGTAATGGTGGTGGTTTGTGTTGTCATGGGTGCCGAATTGCCTGAATTCAGTCAGTGGTTGCATGGTTCGGCAGTTGCACGGTAATGCGATTGCGTGGTTCGGCACTTGCATGGTTGGGCAGTTGCATGGATATATGATTGCATAGCTCGGCGGTTGTATGGTTGGGCCGTTATATGGTTATATGATTGCATCGCTCGGCGGTTACATGGTGTGGTTAGGTGTATGATTATGTAATTGCATGGTATGGTGGCTGCATGGTGTGGTTGGGTGCATTGTTAGGTTATTGCATGGTTTGAAGGCTACATGGTGTGGTTGGGTGCATTGCTAGGTTATTGCAAGGTTCGGCAGTTGCACAATACATACGATTGTAAGGTTGCGCAGTTGCATGGTTCCGCGGTTGTATGTTTCAGCGGTTGCATAGTTAGGTAACTGCATGGTTTGGCACTTGCATGGTTGGGCGGTTGTATGGCTTGGCAGTTGCACAATTATGCGATTGCATGGTCGGGCGGTTGTATGACTTGGCAGCTGCACGGTTATGTGATTGCATGGTTGGGCGGTTGTATGGCTTGGCAGTTGCACAATTATGCGATTGCATGGTTGGGCGGTTGTATGGTTGGGCGGTTGCATGCTTATATGATTGCATAGCTCGGCGGTTACATGGTGTGTTTAGGTGCATGGTTACGGAATCGCAGGGTTCAGTGGTTGCATGGTTGGGTAATTGCATGGTTTGTCTGTTGCATGGTTTGGCAGTTGCACGGTTTATGTCATTGCATAGATTGCATAGTATGGCGGCTGTACTGAGTGGTTGGGTGCATGGTTAGGTGGTTGTATGGTTGGGCGGTTGCACAGTATGGAGGCTGCACGGTGTGGTCGGGAACATCGTATGGCGGTTGCATGGTGTGGTCGGGTGCATGGTTCAGCTGTGGCATGGTATGGTGGTTGTATGGTGTGAATGGGAGCATGGTTAGGTGGTTGCACGGTATGGTGCGGTTGGATGCATGGTTAGGTGGTAGCATGGCATGGTGCGGTTTGTTGCATGGTATGGTGTTGTTGGGTGCCTGGTGTGATTGGGTGGTTTGGCGGTTGCATGGTGTGGTTGGGTGCATTGTTAGGTGGTTGCATGGTATCGTGTGGTTGGATGCATGGATAGGCAGTTGCATGTTTAGGTGGTTGCATGGTATGGTGTGGCTGGATGCATGGATAGGCAGTTGCATGGTTAGGTGGTTGCATGGTATCGTGTGGTTGGATGCATGATTAGGCGGTTGCATGGTTAGGTGGTTGCATGGTATGGTGTGGCTGGATGCATGGATAGGCAGTTGCATGGTTAGGTGGTTGCATGGTATGGTGTGGCTGGATGCATGGATAGGCAGTTGCATGGTTAGGTGGTTGCATGGTATGGTGTGGCTGGATGCATGGATAGGCAGTTGCATGGTTAGGTGGTTGCATGGTATGGTGTGGCTGGATGCATGGATAGGCAGTTGCATGGTTAGGTGGTTGCATGGTATGGTGTGGTTGGATGCATGATTAGGCGGTTGCATGGTTAGGTGGTTGCATGGTATGGTGTGGCTGGATGCATGGATAGGCGGTTGCATGGTTAGGTGGTTGCATGGTATGGTGTGGCTGGATGCCTGGATAGGCAGTTGCATGGTTAGGTGGTTGCATGGTATGGTGTGGTTGGGTGCATGGTGTGATTGGGCGGTTCGGCGGTTGCGTGGTTTGGCAGGTGCATGGTACCGTGGTTGCATGATATGGTGATTGCATGGTGTGGTTGGGTGCATAGACATGTGATTGCATGGTTTGGCGATTGCATGGTATGGTGGTTGCATGGTGTGGTTGGGTAATTGCATGATTTGGCGGTTGCATGGTGTGGTGGTTGCATGGTGTCGTTGGGTAATTGCATGATTTGGCGGTTGAATGGTATGGTGGTTGCATGGTATGGTGGTTGCATGGTGTCGTTGGGTAATTGCTTTGTTTGGTGGTTGCATGGTTTGACATGGTTATGTGATTGCATGGTGTGCCTCGGTGATTACACACAACCGCTTTAAGAGGGGGGCTAGAGTTTCAGTCAGGAAGGCAGTGAGTGGTAGGCCACACAGATGCAGTGCTAGTGGGAGGGTAGAACCAAGCAGTGGGTAGGGCGAATTACCTAGGTTCATTTATAAGGAAAGGGACAGGTGTCGTAGCACCATGGTGATCCTAGTAGCTTCCTAGAAGCTTCATACCCAGCACCATGGTGGAGCACGGCTAGGTGCACGTGTACTGCTAGGGGTCAGGACCCCTGCACTGCCCAAGTAGTAACCCCTTCTTAGTCTGCCCACGTTGTGGCTACATCACTGAAATGTCCATGTAAACATAGTGTAGTGTGTTAGAGCACGACTAGGTGTGTGTGTACTGATAGGGGGAAGGACCCTTGTACTGCCCAAGAAGCAACCCCTTCTTAGTCTACCCACGTTGTGGCTACGGTGCTGAAATGTCCAAGTAAACATGAAGTAGCTTCTAAATCACCCATGTCTCTTAGACAGTTGCAACACAAAGGATAGCTCATGTCTGCCGTGGTTGTGGCCCTATGTGTCTTTCTCCATGGGCTAATTCAAAGGCCCTATGGGCCTTTCCCCATGGGCTAATTCATTCGCCATGGTTGAGTTGCATGAATGGAAAATAGAGGAGGTTCAATGGTGACCAATCCATGTGCTGGGGGTGCCACAGGAGGGGGGGGATTTGATGCTGGGCTGGGGTGTGTTTGGGCTGGGGGCTGGAGGGCACAGGGGGCAAACAACTACAGGTTTTTTAGGCTTGCGACAATTAATGCGCGAGCCTGGGGCTTCCGCTTTAACAGTAGCATGCAGAAGGAAGGAAGGCGGGATTGGAATTGCCAGCATGTTTGGCTTCCCGGTTTGCCTACCTGCTGCCGCCGCCGAGTGCTCACCATCGTCGCTGCTGTTTGGGCGGTTTTAATTAGGAGCTAGTAGTGGCGCGATTCATTCGTTTGCAGGCAGAGACATGCGAGGGAAGCGGAACAACGTATGCGACATGGAACCACCAAGGAGAGGGAGCAGCGAGGCTCAGCGGCGTTGGGCCAGGACGGCATAAATTAGGGCTTTGTTCATGTTAGCCATGGTTGTATCTCGCGTCAGGAGCCCCCCCCCACCCCACCCCCGCCCGGGGCCCCCGCCCCTCCTACCCCCACCCCCTAAACCCCCTAAACCCTGCAGATACGGTAGTGCAAGGCAACGTTCACTTCAAACTGTATTTTTACAGTCCAATGGTAGCCAAATAGGCTAAAGAGACCTACCCAGCCGTGGCAGGAGGTGACTCAGTCAGACAAGCCATGCTGTTGCATGCGGGATAGGGAGAGCAAAAACAAGGGCAGGCCGCCGGCAGCCTGATAGTCCTTGTCACCCTAGGTAACGGCAATAGCAGGGGTTGCCGTGAATAGACCTGGTGGATCCACCTTCTCCAATAATCCAATGTTTGGAGACGCAATCGCTAATCAGACGCATGACGGCTTAACTTATTTTAGCCTTGTTTACTCCGCCTGCAGACGATGAACAGCCTGGAGGCATAAAATGATATACCGGTAGACCTTGTACCCAAGTCAAAATCCCACTGTATTGTCACGTGCTATTATATATACAAGGGTACTGTCCCCTTGTAACACTGGACGGGAAGCAAACCGTAGCAGTATATCTCATAAATGTGACCGGTTGGCTTGCTTGACGAGGGGGCGATTGACTCTATAATCTTCAACAAAGTGGGGGAAATACTTGTGTAGAGTGGACTCATCCTCCTAAGTATCAGTATCGACATCGCCTTGCCACTTGACAATGTAAAAAAATATTGACTTAAATTATTTGTTTTGTCCGCAACGCGATGGTCGACGTCACGGTCAACATAAAACATGTCTTGACTGACATTCCCACCTGGTCATCGGGTTTGAACTGCACCATCGGAACAATACAACGAAATTAGACAAACATGAATAAAGTCATGAATCTTTCAACATTCCGCCAACTGAAGCCGGACGGCAATGCTTTCTTCATTGGCACCTTTCAAAAAAACTTGGCAGATTTTTAAAGGTCCAACAAACTTTGGCAGGAACTTCCTGGCCCAACCTGGTGTAAATGACAGGTTTTGGGAAGAAAGGAGAACTGTGTCACCAACTTTGAACTGAACGTATTGTGTTCGCAGTATTGAGACTGCATGAGACAAGGGGAGATAGATCGCTGGAAGCCTTACAAGATAGTCAACCGGCACATGAGTGGATTGATGAAGGAAGATGACGACAGGACATCAGAGTACTGCATGGCAGTGCGCGTGCCCTGGCTGGCAATGGCACTGCAGGGAGCACGCCAGGGACTGCGTGCTCTATGTCACTCTAGAGACGGCATGACAGCCGGACAATAACAGAACGTAGGTCCCACGTTTGTTTGCCTGTGTTTTTAAAGGTCTCGAGCTCGAACTAGGAACTGCTTCGCCAACACAAGTGCAGACGTAGTGTTTTGGTTGAACAAAAGGGCATTGGGGACACAACTTTCTTCTTACAAGGATGTGGGCAAACTTGGGTGACACCAGTGATTTAGATTAAAAGGTGTCGTTTGAATTGAGCTGTACTATGAATTGTTAACTGCAAACTGAGCCATGGGTAGTAACTCTTGCCAATTGGTTTGTTTAGCATTAACGAAGTGCCAACACATTTCCTCTAAGACACGATTCATGAGTTTTTGGGTGATAAGCAGTGGACTTGGGCAATTTGGTACCCCACGTGTTGCAGATAGAAGTCAAAAACTTGCTTGTAAACTAAGAATCACAATCAGAAATCATGGACTTGGGTAGGCCAAATTTACTGGCAACGCGTTCTACAAGCAAACGGGCAGTGGTATGTGATGTTGCAATTTTGTGTGTTGGGACAAAGATTGCCATTTTTGAGAGACGGTCCCTTTAGACTACTTGGTGTACCCCTGAACTGTAACATAAACACACATACAAGGCCGCACCCGTGGGGGTACGGTCAGTAAAGCTGACTGAATGCAATCCGATGAGGTCGCTGAGGTAGTTAGCGTCAAGCCACTGTTCGCGGTCCCTGTCAACCGCCATGGTAGCTTTGTCCAGGTAAAGTAGCAGCCCGTTCCCTAACGCCGTTAGACAAAAGCTCCCTTTATACTACGCCCCACCAGGCGTTATCTTTACTTAACTTCAAGCCACTTTTCGCGGTCGCTGTCAATCGCCATGGTAGCTTTGTCCAGGTAAAGCAGCAGCCCGTTCCCTACCGCCGAAAGGCGGGGCTCCCTTAATACCACGCCCCACCAGGCGTTATCATTACTTAGCGTCAAGCCACTCCTCCTGGCGAGGAAGAACCAAGGCCACGCCTTTGTGTAAGGGACTCCAGCCAGGGATCTTCACAGCCTTCCATCTAGCTCCAAGCAACAATGAGGTTGCTGAGGTAGTTAGCGTCAAGCCACACCTCCTGGTGTGTGTGTGTATAAGGGGGGGGGGGGGGGGAGGGTCGCTGAGGTAGTTAGCGTCAAGCCACACTTTCTGACGAGGGAGAACCAGGGCCATGCCGTTGTGCAAGGGACTCCAGCCAGGGATCATCACAGCCTTACATCTAGCTCCAAGCAATAATGAGGTCGCTGAGGTAGTTAGCGTCAAGCCGCTCCTCCTGGCGAGGGGGAACCAGGGCCATGCCATTGTGTAAGGGGCTCCAGCCAGGGATCATCACAGCCTCCCATCCAGCTCCAAGCAACTACAGGGCAGCTAAAAAACACTGCTTCATTCTCATGCCAGCAGGGTATTCATTAGGGCTTGGCTGGCTTGGCCGGGTCTCGCGATCGCCATGGTTGTATCTTGGTCCAGACTACAGCCAGAGATCATCAAAGCCTTCCATCTAGCTCTGAGCAACTACAAGACAGCTAATAAAACTCAAAATGCGTCCTAGGGCTTCCCAAGCTACTGCTGCTGCGATTGTTGATGAAGATGATGATGATGATGATGATGATGATGATGATGATGATGTATTTATTGCAGTTATTGCTGCTGCTGTTGCTGCTGTTATTGCTGCCGGTTGTTGTCATTGCTGCTGTATGTGTTGCATTTATTGCCGCCGCCGCTGTTGTTGCCGTTGTTGTTGTTGTTGTTGTTGTTGTTGTTGTTGTTGTTGTTGTTGATGTTGTTGTTGTTGTTGTTGTTGCTGCTGCTGTATTTGCCGCTGCCGCTGCTACTATTGTTGTTGCTGCGGCTGTTGTTGTTGATGATGATGTATCTGTAGCAGTTACTGCTGTCTCTGCGGTTGTTGCTGCTATTGTTGTTGCTGCCGCCGCTGCTGCTGTTGTCGTCGTTGTTGTAGATTATATATTTGTTGCATTTATTGCTGCCAATGCTGCTGCTATTGCTATTGTTGCTGCTGTTATTGCTATTGTTGTTGTTGTTGTTGTTGATGATGATGCATTTATAGCATTTGTTGCTGTTGATGACATATTTGTTGCAGTTATTGCTGCTGCCGCTGCTGCTGCTGTTGTTGTTGCAGCTGCTGCTGCTGTTGATGATGATGCATTTGTAGCAGTTGTTGCTGCCGCTGCTGCTGCTGGGCTGCAGCCGCTGCTTGCTTCAACAGCACGAGAGCATCCCCTTCTTTCATACCTGCTTGAATAAGACTCGCACCCCCCAGTTGAGCCAGGCCAGGGTTAGCCATCAGAAGCTGCTGCAACTGGAGCTGAAAGCTCTGTGCTGCAGGGTTAATCATCTGCTGCTGTTGTTGCTGTTGTTGTTGTTGCTGCTGTTGTTGCAGCCGATTCTGAACAGAAGACGAGTCTGCAGGGTGGCAAGGCATACATGCATGCGCATGGAAAAGTCAATGTACAGCACATATAATGTTGGGAGGGCATACATGCATGCGCATGGTAACAAAAATGTATGGTACGGATGAGGTTGGGAGGGCATACATGCATGTACATGGAAAAGTCAATGTACGGTAGGGATGACTTTGGGAGGGCATACATGCATGCGCATGGAAAAGTCAATATACAGCACGGATAATGTTGGGAGGGCATACATGCATGTACATGGAAAAGTCAATGTACAGCATGGATGATGTTGGGAGGGCATACATGCATGTACATGGAAAAGTCAATGTACAGCATGGATGATGTTGGGAGGGCATACATGCATGTACATGGAAAAGTCAATGTACAGCATGGATGATGTTGGGAGGGCATACATGCATGTACATGGAAAAGTCAATGTACAGCATGGATGATGTTGGGAGGGCATACATGCATGTACATGGAAAAGTTAATATACAGCACAGATAATGTTGGGAGGGCATACATGCATGCGCATGGAAAAGTCAATATACAGCACGGATGAGGTCGGAAGGGCATAAATGCATGTACATGGAAATTTCGATGTACGGTAAGGATGGGGTTGGGAGGGCATTCATGCATGCGCATGGTAACGTCAATATACAGCACGGAAAATGTTGGGAGGGCATACATGCATATAAAAAAAAGTCAATGTACAGCATAGATGATGTTGGGAGTGCATACATGCATGTAAACAAAAAGTCAATGCACAGCATAGATGATGCTGGGAGGGCATACATGCATGTAAACAAAAAGTCAATGTACAGCGTAGATGATGTTGGGAAGGCATACATGCTTGTACATGGAAAATACCCACCTCCTGGCTCAATGCGCTCATTCCTTGTTGGAGGGGTCTTCAGGTAAGGGGACCAAGCCCATGTCGTGCGCAATGAGCACGTATGCGTAGAGTTTAATTTTTAGCCCCCCCCCCCCCCCCCCCCCCCCCCCCCCCCCCTAAAAAATAAAAAATACCCACCACATGGCTCAATGTCCTCATTCCTTGTTGGGGGGATGTCCTCAGGGAAGGGGACCAAGCCCATGTCATGTGCGCTGAGCACATATGCGTGGAGATTTTTTATTTAGCCCCCCCCCCCCCCCCCCCCCCCCCCCCCGCCCTCCAACCCAACCCTCCCCCTCCGCCCCCCTAAAAAACAAAAAAAAAACCTCCTGGCTCGATGCATTCACTCCTTGTTGGGGGAATGTCCTCAGGGAGGGGACCAAGCCCATGTCGTGTGCACTGAGCACATATGCGTGGAGAATTTATTTTACTCCCCCCCCCCCCCCCCCCCCCCCCCCCCCCCCCCCCCCCCCCTACAAAAAAAACACCGCCTGGCTCAAGGAACTCATTCCTTGTTGGAGGGGTCTTCAGGGAAGGGTACCAAGCCCATGTCGTGTGCGCTGAGCCCATTTGCGTTTCATTTTTATTTAGCCCCCCCCCCTCCCCCCCCTCCAAACCCTCCCCCTCCGCCCTCCCTACACAAAAAAGACCCACCTTCTGGCTCAATAAACTCATTCCTTGTTGGGAGAATGTCTTCAGGAAAGGGGATGAAGCCCATGTCGTGTGCGGTTAGCACCATTTGCCTAGTCTGTTTGCTTTTGGGACCAGATAGCGCCTACATGGGTGAGATACGCACGTGATGGTAGTATGAGTATGATTATGCATTTACGTATGACCATTTGCCTACACTTTTTGATTTTGGGTCTAGATAGCTCCTACATGGGGGAGATACGCATGTGATGGTAGTATATGTATCAGCTCTGCTGGTGCTTGGATTTATCTGCTCTCATGATGCTGGATTTGATTGGCGTTGATGGTTCTTGAACTTATCAGCACCATTGGTGCTTGAATTTTTTAACACAGTATCAGTATGAGTATGCATTAACGTATGACCATTTGCCTAGACTGTTTTCTTTTGGGTCCTGATAGCTCCTACATGGGGGAGATACGCACGTGATGGTATTATGAGTATGTGTATGAGTATGAGTATGCATTTACGTATGACCATTTGCTTGCACATTTTGATTTTGGGGCCTGATAGCTCCTACATGGGGGAGATACGCACGTGTGATTCCAGTATGAGTATTGAGTATTAATATTCGTTTGAGTTTTTGCTTTTAGGTCCAAATAGCTCCTGCATAGGAGATGCACATGTGATGGTAGTATGAGTATTGAGTGTGGGTATGAGTATCGGTATAAGCATTTGCTTGCACTTTTTGCTGTTGAGTACAAACAGCTCCTACATAGA
>JACBWV010000626.1:3295849-3413781 GCA_013435795.1 Chlamydomonas sp. ICE-L
ACAGCAACAACAACAACCGGTAAATCAACTGGCGACTTCCCCTTTAAGAGCGACCAAAACCGATAGATTTTCGTTGTTATTTTACCAGTGTAGTTTACTAGCCCATGACCACACACACACCAAGGGAACTCCTCGGCAGCCCTCACGTCCTCCGACTGTTGCTTTTAACTCTCTTCCACCCACCCACCCCACTCCACCCACCCCACCATACCAGTGTAGTTTACTAGACCATGACCACGCCCAGCACAGGAAGCCAGGGCATAGTCCAGAGGATGTATCCCCGTTTAACCAGTGATTCCTTTTTCAAATCTGAAAGTGGGTTTCTTCTAGCTTTATGGTTTCAGGGCTCCTCCAGGGACAGCAGTTTAGTGCTTTCTGTAGCTTTTTATAGCTTTTTGTAGCTTTTTGGGGCAATTGAAGCAATAATAAATACAAACATTTTTTTTTTGCTTTTTATAGCGATATGTTTGCTAAAACGGGGTCAAAACTAGCGATCGCTATATATAACGGAAATAAAAATCCCTGCGTTCAAGGAATGGCTCAATGGCAGAGCTCCTTGAACGACCAAGGTGCCGGGTTCGACTCCCCACGGGTGCGCCTTAGTGTTCACAGTTGCTGTCAACCGCTATGGTAGCTTTGTCCAGGTAAAGTAGCAGCCCGCTCCCTACCGCCTTAAGACGGGGCTCCCTTAATGCCACGCCCCACCAGGCGTTATCATTACTTTTTCTAGAATATGTGAGCAGGATTTTACTGATGCTCGTGCAGCTGCACCCCAACCACCCACATGCACACATCCATGGTGCATCTGGGTGGGTGGGGTGGGTCATTGTTGGTGAGGCTTTTGTTGGGCACACACACACACACACTCACACACACAAACTCTCTCACACACACACACACACTCATACACACACTCACACACACTCACTAACACACACAAACTCATACACACACACACTCACTAACACACAAACTCACACACACACAAAATCTCTCTCACACACACACACACTCACATATACTTCTTGTTCATCACATCTCATTCACTCACTCACACACACACAAACACTCACTCACACACACAAACTCTCTCACACACACAAACTCTCTCTCACACACACACACACATACTTCTCATTCAACACATCTCATTCACCGGATGCGCCATTGGGGCCATCAATGGAACTGCGGAAGAGAACCTGTCTAATGTATAACATAAATTATAATATGTATGTATATATGTATAATATGTGGTATGTAATCTCACCAACCCTAAGTGCGCCTACTTGCATCTTGTAGGAGGGACACCACCATTCGAACTGAATCCTCCGTGTCGCTGGTTTGTGTCGGTAGACCCACCTCCTGGGGTGAAAGTCCTTTCACAACTTAAAAAAAAAAATGTATAACGTTAATTATAAGTTCCGATATTGGGGTGGGCCATTGTTGGTGAGGCTTTTGTTGGGAAGCCTTACCTGTGAGATTTGTAATGTCGTGTTACCAGTGCTATACTGCCTGGACACCCTGGCTGGACACCCACCCACATGCACACAACCATGGTGGTGGTGGTGGCGGGGGTGGTGGTGGTGGTGGTGGTGGTGGTGGTGGGCATCGTTGGTGAGGCTTTTGTTAGGAAGCCTCACCTGTGAGATTTGTTATGTTCTGTAACCAGTGCTATACTGCCTGGACACCCTGGCTGGACACCCACCCACATGCACACAACCATGGTGGTGGTGGTGGCGGGGGTGATGGTGGTGGTGGTGTGTGTGTGGGGGTCATTTTTGGTGAGGCTTTTGTTGGGAAGCCTCAACTGTGAGATTTGATATGTTATGTTACCAGTTCTATACTGGCTGGATACCCTGGCTGGACACCCACCCACATACACACAATCATGGTGGTGGTGGTGGTGGTGGTGGTGGTGGAGGTGGGGGAGGGGGGGGGGGGGGGGGGGGGGGGGGGGGGGTCATTGTTGGTGAGGCTTTTGTTGGGAAGCCTCACCTGTGAGATTTGTTATGTTCTGTTACCAGTGCTATACTGCCTGGACACCCTGGCTGGACACCCACCCACATGCACACAACCATGGTGGTGGTGGTGGTGGGGGGAGCTGGGGTGTGTGTGTGTGGGGGGTCATTGTTGGTGAGGCTTTTGTTGGGAAGCCTCACCTGTGAGACTTGTTATGTTATGTTACCAGTGTTATACAGTCTGCACACCCTGGCTGGACACCCACCCACATGCACACAACCATGGTGGTGGTGGTGGCGGGGTGGTGGTGGTGGTCGTGGTGGTGGTGGTGGGGGGGGGTCATTGTTAGTGAGGCTTTTGTTGGGAAGCCTCACCTGTGAGATTTGTTATGTTATGTTACCAGTGTTATACTGTCTGGACACCCTGGCTGGACACCCACCCACATGCACACAACCATGGTGGTGGTGGTGGTGGTGGTGGTGGTGGTGGGCATTGTTGGTGAGGCTTTTGTTGGGAAGCCTCACCTGTGAGACTTGTTATGTTCTGTTACCAGTGTTATACAGTCTGCACACCCTGGCTGGACACCCACCCACATGCACACAACCATGGTGGTGGTGGTGGTGGTGGAGGTGGTGGAGGGTGGGGTGTGGGGGGGGGGGTCATTGTTGGTGAGGCTTTTGTTGGGAAGCCTCACCTGTGAGATTTGTTATGTTATGTTACCAGTGTTATACAGTCTGCACACCCTGGCTGGACACCCACCCACATCCACACAACCATGGTGGTGGTGGTGGGGGGTCATTGTTGGTGAGGCTTTTGTTGGGAAGCCAAACCGGTGAGATCTTTGGCGGAGCCCCTCCTTCTGGAGGGCGGGAGCCCCTCGGGTTACCCATTTGTCCGTCCGACAGAAAAATTGAAGGCTGACACGTCATATCTCATAACTATCAGGCTTCGGTCAGCTCCATTTCAGTTGCCACCTGCAGCTCTATTGCCAACACAATCTGCCAATTGTTTGCGTCGCTTGCGACACTGCATAGGACTTGTTGATGTTATTTGACCAGTGCTATACTGCCTGGACACCCTGGCTGGACACCCACCCACATGCACACATCCATGGTGGTGGTGGGGGTCATTGTTGGTGAGGCTACTGTCTGCAGGGTCAGCCAGGACTCCATGTCTACAGGCACTTTACCAGTGGTATACTGGCTGGACACCCTGGCTGGACACCCACCCACATGCACACATCCATAGTGGGGGGAGGGGGTGGGGTGTCATTGTTGGCGAGGCTTTGGTTTGGAAGCCCTATCGGTGAGATTTTCGACGTTATGCTAACAGTGTCGTACTGTCTGGACACCCTGGCTTGACACCCTGTTTGGAAACCCACCCACATGCACACATCCATAGTGGGGGCAGAGGGGGGGTCATTGTTGGTGAGGCTTTGGTTGGGAAGCCTTACCGGTGAGATTTTTGATGTTATGCTACCAGTGTCATACTGTCTGGACACCATGTTTGGAAACCCTGTTTGGAAACCCACCCACTTGCACACATCCACAGAGGTGGTGGTGGTGGTGGGGGGTCAATGTTGGTGAGGCTACTTTCTGCTGGGTGATCCAGCACTCCATGTCCACAGGCAATTTACCAGTGTTATCCTGGCTGGAGGTCGTACCTGGGATGGTGTGTTTGAAGCGACCACAACCGGCAGATTTTGGTCGTTATTTTACCTGTGTATGAGCAGACTTTTGTGCATGATTCTATCCCCACCCACCCACCCACCCACACACTCACACCCACCCACACAAACACCTGTTATTTTACCAGTGTTATCATGGCTGGAGGTCGGGCATGGGATGGTGTGTCTGAAGCGAACTCAGCCGGTGGGTTTTGGTTGTTATTTTACCAGTGTATGAGTGGACTTTTGTGCATGATTCTATCCCCCCCCCCCCCCCCCCCCCCCCCCCCCCCCCCCCCACCACCACCACACACCACCACCACCACACACACACAGAAACACCTGTTATTTCACCAGTGTTATCGTGGCTGGAGGTCGTACTTGGGATGGTGTGTTTGAAGCGACCACAACCGGCAGATTTTGGTCGTTATTTTACCTGTGTATGAGCAGACTTTTGTGCATGATTCTATCCCCACCCACCCACCCACCCACACACTCACACTAACCCACACAAACACCTGTTATTTTACCAGTGTTATCATGGCTGGAGGTCGGGCATGGGATGGTGTGTCTGAAGCGAACTCAGCCGGTGGGTTTTGGTTGTTATTTTACCAGTGTATGAGTGGACTTTTGTGCATGATTCTATCCCCCCCTTCCACCCCAACCCCCTCCCCCCGCCCCACCCACCCACACAAACAAACACATGTTATTTTACCAGTGTTATCCTGGCTGGAGGTCGTACCTGGGATGGTGTGTTTGAAGTCACGATGGCAAGGTTATTAGAAGCAGCAGCAAATAGCTGCTGTTCCAGGTTGGATGGTTGGGGCTCGTCCCGGAGATTGCGCAGAGCTGCAAGCACACAGGGAAAAGGGGAAAGGCGTGAGTGTGTGTGTGTGTGCGCGTGTATATGTGTGTGTGTGTGTGTGTGTGTGTGTGTGGGGGGGGGGGGGGGGGGGGGGGGCAGAGCTGCAGTGGCACATGGGAAAGGGGAATGGGGCAAAGGTGGTGTGTGTGGGGTGGGGGTGGGGGTGGGGTGGGGTGGGTGCAGAGATGCAGGGACACACGGGAAAGGGGAATGGGGAGAGGTGTGTGTGTGTGTGTGTGTGTGGTGTGGGGGGGGGGCAGCAGGGGCACAAGGGAAATGAGAAAGGGGAAATGTGTGAGTGTGCGTGTGGGGGGAGACGGGGGACGGGGGACGGGAGGGGGGGGGTGGGGGTGGGGGGGGGGGGGGGGGGGGGGGGGGGGGGGGGGGGGGGGGGGGGGGGGGGGGGGGGGGGGGCACAGCTGCAGGACACATGGGAAAGGTGTGTGTGTGTGTGTGTGTTTGTGTGCAACAAACCTGGCAATGAGCAGAATGAGCTGAGCAGGTATGTGACCAAGGTGCTCGTATGAGAAAGGCCAGGGAGTGTTGCCTACAGGCGCAGGGTACCGGCTCATAGAGTTTCTTTTGGAGGCTATGCATGGCAGCTTCCAGGCTTTGTCTAGCCCTAAGCTTTTGGTATTCAGTATAGATTTCAGTCTATTTTTCAGCATTATTTCAGTATGTATTTCAGTATATATCTCAGTATATATTTCAGTATGTATTTCAGTATATATTTCAATATATATTTCAGTATTATTTCAGTATGTATTTCAGTATATATCTCTGTATATATTTCAGTATGTATTTCAGTATATATTTCAGTACATTTCTCAGTATTATTTCAGTATGTATTTCAGTATATATTTCACTATATATTTCAGTATGATTTCAGTATTATTTCAGTATACATTTCAGTATATATTTCAGTATATATTTCAGTATTATTTCAGTATATATCTCAGTATTGAAATGCCTGTAATGTCAAATTTCAGACGCAATAGATAGCTTCAGTTGTCCAAAGGATGGGGGAAAGGAGCTGCCTAGAAGCCATTACGCTTAGCCCAACAAGTTCTATGCAGCGTCGCAAACGACGCAGAAAACTGGCGGAGTGTGTTGGCAATGGAAGCCATTTAGTTACGAGACAATTGGCTGACGTGCCAGGCTTCAATTCTGCGGTCTGTCGGTCGCACAGAGGGACAACGGGTAACACTAGGGGCTCCCGCCTCCTTGAAGAGGGGGCTCCGCCAAAAATGAAAGAGTGCCGGCTCACCAGCCGGCTACTGCGGGGGAAAGGAGCTGCCTAGAAGCTAGTACGCTTAGCCCACAAATAAAAGAGTGCAGGTTTAGCCCCAAAATGAAAGAGTGACAGGTCACCAGCAGACTACGGCCATCATAGTTATTCTTTTCAGCCACGAGCAGCAGCTTCTAGGTAGCCTCCTGAGCCAGCCACTGGGGTAAACCCCAAGATTTTGACAGTTCTGGACAGCGGATTCTGTCAGCTTCCGGACACACTAGGTTGGTTTAGCTTTGGCTGAATAGCCAGTCAGGGCAGCTGCCTAGAAGATGCTTTTTTTAGCTGAAAAGAAAAACACTGACGGCCATGACAGAAGTCCTCATGGCCTTTGTGAAGTGGGCTACACATGTGCTTTAATTACGGAACGGCAATGTGATATCATATGAGATCATGTCATCCTATGGTATTGTATTGTACAATATCATATGATGCCGGCAGTCTGACCAGGCTAAACTTACCATTTTCAAACAATATCATATGATGCAATTGTATGATATCATATGAGATCATACTGGCCTTTGGTCAGTATCATATGATTTTCCAATCCCTAGCTATAATGAATTGTTCAAGACAAACAAGACAAAACAGTTTTTTTTTGTTCAAACACATATCTGCAACGGAAATCTTGAAGGCCGTGTCGCGACTAATCCTAGATCAGACGAGCTACGGTCAGACGAAAACTTGTTTCCTTCTTATTCTTTTATAGCGATAATTTGGGCCAAAACAGGTTCAAAGGTTGTGATCGCTAGATAATGCGGAAGACAGATCCCAGCTCACCATCAGGGATTTTTTTTCCCGGAATATATTCCGATCGGAATACGAGACCCCGTTTTGGCCAAAATTACCGGAAAAAGAAACCTAAAACAAAGAGTTTTGGGAGGAAAAAAGGAGAAAAAAAGAAAAAGGAATAAGATTTCCTCCTCTAGATTTGAAAACAAATCCCTGCTCACCAGCAGACTACTACCAAGAAGATGGTACCCCACACGTCCTCATCTTGATGACGGTAAGATACATGTAAATGAACAAATTGTATGCAGCGTCGCAAGCCCCACACGTCCTCAAGTTGATGATGGTAAGATACATTTAAATTCATAAGTCCTATGCAAGCGATGCGGAAAATTGGCAGAGTGTGTTGGCAACGGAACAATAGGTGGCAACGATGGAGCTGACTGAAGCCAGTTAGTTGTGAGACAGTTGGCTGACGTGTCAGGCTTCAATTTTTTTGTCATTCGGACGGATGCACAAACGGACAACAGGTAACCCTGGGGGGTCCCGCACCCCAGAAGGGGGGGCTCTGCCAAAAAACAGCAGGGAGACAGGTAAAGATACCAATAACAATAACACACAGGATGTAAATGCATATGCATAGGCCTATGCAAAGATGCAACCTGATAGGTGCTCCAGTGAGACTAGACTGCAGGGTACTGGCTCACCAGGTAGGACCATGATATACATTTGGGTAGGCAGAACAATACACGGTGAGCACAGCAGCGCGAGCCTGACAAAGATGAGTGATCCCTGAGGTGCCCCCATTGATAAGACCTCTCCCAGTTGTCTGCTGACCATGGCGTACCACCTCATGCAGCAGACAACAGTCTTATCAACACTGCAACATGGACCATATCATGCATACACGCATCCAGGTGAGCCAAGATTTCTAGTTTGGCAATAATACAAGCTTGAATCCAGCATGAACCCACAAGAGATGCGATGCTTCTGGAGATGCTCAAATGCTCACCTATGAGTGCATGCACTAGAGTGGCATTCGAATCTAGTAAGTCCTTCATCGCCTTGGCTTCCTCCCTCGGCGACTGAGCACCCATCCTGCTACGTGTTTGAGCACCGTCGAGCTCAGTGTTGCGAGCTGGTTGCGAGCTACGGAGTTTCAAACGTTCGACTGCATCGATTAGTAATCTCAACCGACGGTCAACCACCTTCGTGATGGCCGGACAGCCAGCCGTAGCCGTACCTACATCAGTGCTAAGATATTCGTTTGGAGGTCTGCCACAGAGCGCTAAACGAAGTTTCTATATTAAGTTTTCCCTCCTCATCGCCTGCATGTTAGTATCATTTCGACATCCAGCTCTTGCTTGCACATACCACTCAT
Source organism: Chlamydomonas sp. ICE-L (assembly GCA_013435795.1). Lineage (NCBI taxonomy): Eukaryota > Viridiplantae > Chlorophyta > Chlorophyceae > Chlamydomonadales > Chlamydomonadaceae > Chlamydomonas > Chlamydomonas sp. ICE-L. Next base: position 3,303,738 of record JACBWV010000626.1, read on the forward strand.
GCATGTGACGGCCCTCACTTTACCCCATGCAGCAGGAGCTGAGCTTGTTTTTTGGGTGACAAGTAGCATCCAAGTTAAGTGAGGCACCCCTCCTGGAGAAACATCCTGGCAAGATAAGCCTTAGCCTCTTCAGTGGCACTTTCAGCGGCAGTGCACTTTCAGCAGGGTGCACCAGGAGTACGGCAGATATACAAACTTACCTAGGAAGACTCCCTCGGAAATACAGCAGACGAAATAAGCAGATCTCCTTCAGGTTGGCAGATCTGCTCAGGAAAGGTGAATTCCTCCAGGGAGCAGACCTGCATCCAAAAGACAGTAGCCAAATTGAAAGACTGCTTGATATAGGCAAAACCCTCCTGGTAGGCAGAGCTACGGAAAGAAAACAGCAGCCAGGTTGGAAAACTGCATAAGTAAGGCATACCCCCTACAGGTGGGCACATCGAATTCAGGAGAACAGCAGTCAGCTTGAAAACTGCATAAGTAAGGCATACCGCCTCCAGGTGGGCCACATCTACTTCAGGAAAACAGCAGTCAGCTTGAAAAACTGCACACGCAAGGCAAACCCCCTCCACAAGGCATAACTACTTCTGGAGGATAGCAGCCAAGAAAGAAGACCTGCGCCAGGATAGAACAGCCTTGCATCTTGTCTAGCCTTCTGCAGCCAGCCATATGTGACAGGCTCGGGCATCTGACAATAGCACTGGAGCCATGTATGACTTGCTAGTGAAGGCTCTTGCCAAAAAGGTAAGGGGGTTTTAGCTAAAACACTTCCTCACACTTGCAGAAAGCCTCCCTCACACTCCCTCACACTTCCTCACACTTGCAGCAGAAAGAACCTCCCTCACACTTGCAGAAAGGCTACCTCACACTTCCCCACACTACCTCACACTTGCAGAAAGGCTCCCTCACACTTCCCCACACTACCTCACAATTGCAGAAAGGCTCCCCCACACTACCTCACACTTGCAGAAAGGCCCCCTCACACTTTCTCATACTTGCAGTAGAAAGACCTTCCCCCACACTTGCAGAAAGGCTCCCCCACACTTCTTAACACTTGCAGTAGAAAGACCCTTCTCCGCACTTGCAGAAAGGCTCCCTCGCGCTACTTCACACTAAGAGTAGAAAGACCCTCCCCCACACTTGCAGAAAGGCTCCCTCGCACTAGTTCACACTTGCATAAAGGCTCCCCCACACTTCTTCACACTTGCAGTAGAAAGACCCTTCTCCGCACTTGTAGAAAGGCTCCCTCGCACTACTTCACACTAAGAGTAGAAAGACCCTCCCCTACACTTGCAGAAAGGCTCCCTCGCACTAGTTCACACTTGCAGAAAGGCTCCCCTACACTTCTTCACACTTGCAGTAGAAAGACCCTTCCCCGCACTTGCAGAAAGGCTCCCTCGCACTACTTCACACTAACAGTAGTAAGACCCTCCCCCACACTTGCAGAAAGGCTACCTCACACTACCTCACACTTCCTCATACTACCCCACACTTGCAGAAGGAGCAGCAGCAGGATGGTAGTGGAGGGCAGGATTGGGATCTCTCCCCTGATTTCCTGAAGCAGACTGCATTTACAGATGATCTGGTTTTGGAGCAGAGGCAGTTGCCAATCAGCGGCAGATTAACTCTCGCTGCTGAGCTGAAGGAGCTGGGCACTAGGGCCATAGAGACGGTGAGTACCCGCCCACAAAAAAAGAAAAGAAAAAATAATTGGGATCTCCCCCCCCGATTTCCTGAAGCAGACTGCTTTTACAGATGATCTGGTTTCAGAGCAGAGACAGTTGCCCATCATAGGCAGATGTACTCTCGCTGCTGAGCTTAAGGAGCTGGGCACTAGGGCTATAGGGACGGTGAGTACTCGCCGAACCGAACCAAAGCAAAACAAATTGAAACAAAACAAAGGATTGGAAGCACTCTCCCGATTCCCCGAAGCAGACTGTATTTACAGATGATCTGGTTTCGGAGCAGAGGCAGTTGCCCATCAGCGACAGATGTATTCTCGCTGCTGAGCTGAAGGAGCTGGGCACTAGGGCTATAGGGACGGTGAGTACTCGCCGAACCAAACCAAAGCAAAACAAATTGAAACAAAACAAAGGATTGGGAGCACTCTCCCGATTCCCTGAAGCAGACTGCATTTACAGATGATCTGGTTTCGGAGCAGACGCAGTTGCCCATCAGCGTCAGATGTACTCTCGCTGCTGAGCTGAAGGAGCTGGGCACTAGGGCCATAGGGAAGGTGAGTTTCTTGCCGAACAACAGGATCCAAACCAAACTAAAGTAAAGCAAAGCAAATCAAGCCAAAACAAAACAAAACAAAACAAACTAAAGCAAAACAAACCAAACCAAGCCAAACCAACAGATTGGGATCTCTCTCCTGATTTCCTGAAGCGGACTGCTTTTATGGATGATCTGGTTTCGGAGAAGAAGCAGTTGCCAATCAGCGACAGATGTTCTCTCGCTGATGAGCTGAAGGAGCTGGGCACAAGGGCCATAGGGACGGTGAGTATCTTGCCCACCCACCGGAACCAAACCAAACCAAACTAAACCAAAGCAAAACAAAGCAAAGCAAACCAAACTAAGCCAAACCAAGCCAAACCAAACCAAACCAAACCAAACTAAACCAAACCAAACCAAACCAAACCAAGCCAAGCCAAGCCAAACCAAGCCAAACCAAACAATACCAATATAATCCAAACCAATCCAAACCAATCTAAACCAATGCAAACCAAACCAAACCAAAACAATCCAAAACAAAACAAAACAAAACAAAACAAAACAAAACAAAACAAAACGAAGCAAACCAATCCAAACCTAACCAAACCAAGCCAAGCCAAGCCGAACCAAACCAAGCCAATTAAAACTAAAACAAAGCAATTCCAACCAATCAAATTCAAACCTTACCAAATCAAACGAAACCAAACGAACCAAATGCAAACTAAACCAAACGCAAACCAAACCTCTAACCAACACTTGAGCACGGCACCACTTCAACATGTGTTGCTCTGCTCTTTGGAATATGCTTCATCTTCCTGATTCCCCACGGAATAGGTTCTGTGCTGCTCCAGAGCATGGTCCTTCTGCAAAATGTGTAGCTCTGTCTCTGGACATAATACAGCTAGTGCCCAGTTTTTTGTGTGCGAGTGGTTGCACAGAGTGCGACCCTGGTGCGACCCCCGTGCGACCCTCAGGTGTGCGAGTTTAGGTCGAAATGGGCCCTTGGTTGCCACGAAGTGCGACTGCGAGTGAGTGATTTGTGCCCTGGGGCTTGGGTTGCCACTTGTGGCTACCAAAATGGCTTGAAGATTTATTTAAAAAAAGGTACTGCTAGTGCCATGCTTTCCCTGATTCCTTGGAACATGTATATATATGTTACAGTCCAGGGGTAGGCCAAATTGTGAGGATTGTCCCCAGCCAGGTCCCCAGTGAGGTCCCCAGCCAGTTCCCCAGCCAGATCCCCAACCAGGTCCCCAGTGAGGTCCCCAGCCAGATTCCCAGCCAGGTCCCCAGTGAGGTCCCCAGCCAGTTCCCCAGCCAGATCCCCAGCCAGGTCCCCAGTGAGGTCCCCAGCCAGTTCCCCAGCCAGTTCCCCAGCCAGGTCCCCAGTGAGGTCCCCAGCCAGGTCCCCAACCAGATCCCCAGCCAGTTCCCCAGCCAGATCCCCAGCCAGGTCCCCAGTGAGGTCCCCAACCAGTTCCCCAGCCAGATCCCCAGCCAGGTCCCCAGCATAGTTCCCCAGCAAGGTCCCCAGCCAGGTCCTTAGTGAGGTCCCCAGCCAGGTCCCCAGCCAGATCCCCAGCCAGGTCCCCAGTGAGGTCCCCAGCCAGTTCCCCAGCCAGGTCCCCAGTGAGGTCCCCAGCCAGTTCCCCAGCCAGATCCCCAGCGTAGTTCCCCAGCCAGGTCCCCAGCCAGGTCCCCAGTGAGGTCCCCAGCCAGTTCCCCAGCCAGATCCCCAGCCAGGTCCCCAGCGTAGTTCCTCAGCCAGGTCCCCAGCCAGGTCCCCAGTGAGGTCTCCAGCCAGTTCCCCAGCCAGATCCCCAGCCAGGTCCCCAGCGTAGTTCCCCAGCCAGGTCCCCAGCCAGGTCCCCAGTGAGGTCCCCAGCCAGGTCCCCAGCCAGATCCCCAGCCAGGTCCCCAGTGTAGGTCCCCAGCCAGGTCCCCAGCCAGTTCCCCAGCCAGATCCCCAGCCAGGTCCCCAGCGTAGTTCCCCAGCCAGGTTCCCAGTGAGGTCCCCAGCCAGTTCCCCAGCCAGATCCCCAGCCAGGTCCCCAGCGTAGTTCCCCAGCAGGTCCCCAGCCAGGTCCCCAGTGAGGTCCCCAGCCAGTTCCCCAGCCAGATCTCCAGCCAGGTCCCCAGTGTAGGTCCCCAGCCAGGTCCCCAGTGAGGTCCCCAGCTAGTTCCCCAGCCAGATCCCCAGCCAGGTCCCCAGCGTAGTTCCCCAGCCAGGTCCCCAGTGAGGTCCCCAGCCAGTTCCCCAGCCAGATCCCCAGCCAGGTCCCCAGCGTAGTTCCCCAGCCAGTTCCCCAGCCAGGTCCCCAGCCAGTTCCCCAGCCAGATCCCCAGCCAGATCCCCAGCCAGTTCCCCAGCCAGGTCCCCAGTGAGGTCCCCAGCCAGATCCCCAGCCAGGTCCCCAGCGTAGTCCCCCAGCCAGGTCCCCAGCCAGTTCCCCAGCCAGGTCCCCAGCCGGGTCCCCAGCACAGGTTTTACACTGCCCCTGATTCCTGATGAAATATGTTTGATGCTCTTCCTGATTTGCTTGCTGTCACCCGAACCTCTACCTGCAGGATGGGGATGTCCTGTCTGCCTGTTGTTTTATCATTTAAATGTATGTGTGTATTTTTACAGTCCAGGGGTAGCCAAGTAGGCTAAAGGGACTTGCCCAACCTTAAAAACAGGAAAGGGAGTTAAATTATATATCTAATTTAATCGTTAATTAAAGGGAGTTAAATTATATATCGTATCATGAATTAGCACTGGTGAAGTGGTGAGCCCCAACACATCGTAAAAAACGGAGGACCGTAGTTTTTGCTATTAAGATAATCTAGCTTGATGTTTCTTGTCACATCCCGTTTCGAAAAATGGCTCAATGAAAGCGCTCGTTGAGACAATGAGGTGCGGGGTTCGAATCCCTATGGGTGCGCTTTAGTGTCCGCGGTCGCTGTCAACCGTCATGGTAGCTTTGTCCAGGTAAAATAGCAGCCTGTAATCTACCACCGTAAGACGGGGCTTCCTTAATACCACGCCCAACCAGGCGTTATCATTGCATTTCTTGTCATATTTTTACCCGAACCCTGGTGGCTGTCATACTCCATGGTAGCTTTGTCCAGGTTAAGTAGCAGCCCATTTCCTACCGCCGCAAGACGGGGTTCCCTTAATACCACGCCCCACCAGGTGTTATCATTACGTGTATTGTCACATTTATTGCCCTAACACTGGTGGCTGTCAACCTCTATGGTAGCTTTGTCCAGGTAAAGTAGAAGCCTGCTCCCTACAGCAGTAATACGGGGCTCTCTTAAAACCACGCCCCACTAGGCCTTACCATTACATTTATTGTCACATTTATTGCCCTAACCCCATGCCTGCAGGATGGGGATGCCGCCCTAGAGCAGTACACGCAAGCATTGGGCTTCTTCATTTGGTTCGAGGCGTTATCATTACTCTAGGTGTTCGTCTACGGGCCACACATTTATTACCCCGACCCTTATGCGTGCAGGATGGGGATGCCGCCCTAGAGCAGTACACGAAAGCATTGGGCTTCTTAATTTGGTTCGAGGCGTTATCATTACTCTAGGTGTTCGTCTATGGGCCACACATTTATTACCCCAACCCTTATGCGTGCAGGATGGGGATGCCGCCCTAGAGCAGTACACGAAAGCATTGAGCTTATTCATTTGGTTCGAGCGAGGGAAGGGCAAAGCAGCCAGAGACTTCATTTTGAAAAACAGTTTACTGGAGATTCCCGAGGAAAGCACAGATAGAGCGCAGGTATGTGGATTCAGATTTGTGAGTATGAAGATATCAGATATGTAGGGAATGGAAATATGATATCACATGGTATCATGTCATTAAATGATATCATATGATGCCGGCTGTTTGGCTAGGCTTAAGATACCGTTTCTTTACAACATCGTATGATGCAGTTTGCATGATATCATATGATATCATACTTGCCTTTGGGCCACGTCATATGATATGCCGGTTCCTACAGATGTGCAGGTAAGTAGGATGCATATTAGTAAGTATGCGGATATGCAGATACGCGTATGGGATATGCAGATGTGTAGATATGCCGGTAGGTAGGACGCATGTTTGTAAGTTTGCAGATATGCAGGCAGGTATGACGCATATTTGCATGTATGTATATATGTATGTATTTGTATTTATTTATTTATTTATTTATTTGTATTTGTGTGTATGTATTATAAGCAATTAAATGTTTATTGGCGGTTCTAAGAATCTAGTTGTATAAACGCATTCATGTCCATTCCTTTATGCCCATGCCTTCTTGCCCATGCCTTGGAATCATTACCTTTGTTAAGCAATTAAATGTTGATTAGCGATTTTAAGAATAATGAATCTTGTTGTATAAACGTATCCATGTCCATTCCTTCATGCACATGCCTTCTTGCCCATGCCTTGGAATCATTACCTTTGTTAAGCAATTAAATGTTGATTAGCGATTTTAAGAATCATGAATCTTGTTGTATAAACGCATTTATGTCCATTCCTTCATGCACATGCCTTCTTGCCCATGCCTTGGAATCATTACCTTTGTTAAGCAATTAAATGTTGATTAGCGATTTTAAGAATAATGAATCTTGTTGTATAAACGCATCCATGTCCATTCCTTCATGCCCATGCCTTCTTGCCCATGCCTTGGAATCATGACTTGTAGTAATCAATTAAATGTTGATAAGCGATTTTAATAATCTTGTTGTATAAATGCATTCCTGTCCAATCCTTCATGCCCATGCCTTCTTGCCCATTCGCTAGAATCATGACTTTTGTTAAGCAATTAAATGTTGATTGGCGGTTTAAAGAATCTAGTTGTATAAACGCATACATGTCCATTCCTTCATGCCCATGCCCTGTTTCCCATTCGCTGGAATCATGACTTTTGTTATGCAATTAAATGTCAAATAGCGATTTTAATAATCTTGTTGAATACACGCATTCATGCCCATGCCTTCTTGCCCAATCCTTGGAATCATGACCTTAGGTAAGAAATTAAATGTTGTTTAGCAATTGCTAGAACTTGAATCTTGTTGTATAAATGCATTCATGTCCATTCCTTCATGATACAGGCCTCCAACCTTGTGGCTGCATGCTTGGCGAGTGCAGCAGCTGTGCTTCATAAACAAGAAAAGTTTGAGCAAGGGATCTTCATTTGCAGGTGTGTGTGTATGTATGTATGTATGTGAGTGTATGTGTGTGTATGTATGTGTGTGCGAGTATGTGTGTGTATGTGTGTGTGTGTATGTATGTGTGTCAAATGTCAAATGTTTATGTGTGTATGTGCATGTATGTGTATGTATGTATGTATGTATGCATGTGTGGTAGTGTGTGTGTAATTGTCTACCCCTGGACTGTACCATACCATATTTGAATACACACTGTTGCAGTAAAGCTCTCGAGTTTGACCCGTACAACGTGAAGGCCTTCTTCCAGCAAAGTGAGGGGTACTACTGTTGGGACGGTGGCACTGCTGTTGTTGTTGTTGTTGTTGTTGATGTTAATGCTGTTGTTGTTGCTGTTGTTGATGGTGATGTTGTTGTTGTTGATGAGGTTTTTGTTGTTGATGATGATGTTGTTGTTGTTGTTGATGATGTTGTTGTTGTTGTTGTTGTTGTTGTTGTTGTGGATGATGATGTTGTTGTTGTTGTTGTTGTTGTTGTTGTTGTTGTTGTTGTTGTTGTTGTTGATGTTGATGAGGTTGATGCTGCTGTTGATTGTTCGAGGTTGGGATATGCCCTTGAGCCTCATTGGCTACCCCTGGACTGGAACATACCATATTTGAATAAACACTGTTGCAGTAAAGCTCTCGAGTTTGACCCGTACAACGTGGAGGCCTTCTTCCAGCAAAGTGAGGGGTACAACTGTCGGGACGGTGGCACTGCTGTTGTTGTTGTTGTTGTTGTTGATGTTAATGCTGTTGTTGTTGCTGTTGTTTATGGTGATGTTGTTGTTGATGATGTTGTTGTTGTTGATGATGTTGTTGTTGTTGTTGTTGTTGTTGTTGTGGATGATGATGTTGTTGTTGTTGTTGTTGTTGTTGTTGTTGTTGTTGTTGTTGTTGATGTTGATGAGGTTGATGCTGTTGTTGATTGTTCGAGGTTGGGATATGCCCTTGAGCCTCATTGGCTACCCCTGGACTGGAACATACCATATATGAATACACACTGTTGCAGTAAAGCTCTCGAGTTTGACCCGTACAACGTGGAGGCCTTCTTCCAGCAAAGTGAGGGGTACTACTGTCGGGACGGTGGCACTGCTGTTGTTGTTGTTGTTGTTGTTGTTGTTGATGTTAATGCTGTTGTTGTTGCTGTTGTTGATGGTGATGTTGTTGTTGTTGATGATGTTGTTGTTGTTGATGATGTTGTTGTTGTTGTTGTTGATGATGTTGTTGTTGTTGTTGTTGTTGTTGTTGTTGTTGTTGTTGTTGTTGTTGTTGTGGATGATGTTGTTGTTGTTGTTGTTGTTGTTGTTGTTGTTGTTGTTGTTGTTGTTGATGTTGATGAGGTTGATGCTGTTGTTGATTGTTCGAGGTTGGGATATGCCCTTGAGCCTCATTGGCTACCCCTGGACTGGAACATACCATATTTGAATAAACACTGTTGCAGTAAAGCTCTCGAGTTTGACCCGTACAACGTGGAGGCCTTCTTCCAGAGAAGTCAGGGGTACTACCGTCGAGATGGTGGCACTGTTGTTGGCTTGGAAGCATCGACGCAGGACTTGAAGCAGGCGATGCAGCTGGAACCTGCCAATGATGCAATCAGAGCACTGTATGAGTTTCGGCAAGCTGAGCTATATGAACAATACCAGTGAGTTGGTAGTCAACTGTTGTCAATTTTGTTCTGGTCCCAAGATTGTAGCGCGAAATATCATGTAATATATAAACATATATTCAGATATATTGATAACAAAACGCTCCTCGCTAGAACCTGCCAATGCCCCGATCAGAGCATTTTACGAGGCTCAGCAAGCTGAGCTATATGAAGGTAATGATAACGCCTGGTGGGGCGTGGTGTTAAGGGAGCCCGTCGTACACGGGTGGAGAGCGGTCTCCTACCTCAACTGGACAAGCTACCATTGCGGTTGATAACGACCTGCAACGCCAAGAGCGACCAAAGGGTGAGTCGAACCCCCGACTCTTCATTCTCAAGCGATCTGGTCTACCACTAGACCATTGAAAAAAACTTGGTACGCAGAGGAATTCAGGGTAAATGGAATTCCTCTTAACAACTACACTCTACATCCTATTCAGGCGCGAAACGGCTTCTTCAGGCAAGATATTTGACGGAGGTGCTGAGCTGTCTACCCTTGGAGAGGATCCAGGGGAGCTCGGGGCTTCAACGAAGGTAAACTTATTTATGATCAAATATAGCCATGTGCAGCCGTATGAAAAAATGTAGTCGCATGATAAAATATAGCCATATGATCAAATAAAGCCATATTATCCAATAAAGTTGTATGATCAAATATAGCCATATTATCCAAAAAAGTTGTATGATCAAATATAGCCATATGATCCAATATGGCATATGATCAAATATAGCCATATTATCAATAAAGTTGTTGATCAAAACTATAGCCATATTATCAATAAAGGTTGTATGGACAAATATAGCCATATTATCAATAAAAGTTGTATGATCCAATATACCATATTATCCAATATAGCCATAGATCAAATATGCCAGATTATCCATAAAGCTGTATGACAAATATAGCCATATTATACAAAAAGTGGATGATCAAAATATGCCATATATCCAATAAAGTTGTATGAATCAAAGTAGCATATTATCCATATGGCATGTGATCCAATATAGCCATTATGATCAATATGGCCATATATGATCAAATATAGCCATGTATCCAAAACGTTGTCTGATCAAATAAAGCAAGATATCAATAAAGTTGTATGATCAAATATGCCATATCATCCAATAAGTTGTATGCAAAATATAGCCATATTACCACATATAGCCATATGATCACAATATAGCCATATTATCCGATATTAGGCCATATGATCAATATAGACCATATGATCCCAATACAGTTTGTATGATCAAATATAGCCATATTATACAATAAGCTATGATCAATTAGCCTTTATTATCAATACGCTGTAGGATCAAATATAGCTATATCCAATATCGCCATATGATTAAATATACGCCTATTTATCCATAAAGTGGTATGATCAATATAGCCCATATTATCCAATTGGCCATTGATCAAATATAGCATATATCCAATAAAGTTGTATGTCAAATTATAGCCCTATTATCAAATATCAGCCATTATGATCAAATATAGCCATATTATCCAATATAGCCATATGATCAAATATAGCCATATTATCCAATAAAGTTGTATGATAAAATATAGCCATATTATCCAATAAAGTTGTATGATCAAATCTTTAGGATATATTATCCAATATAGCCATTATGATCAAATTAGGCCCATAGTATCCAATAAAAGTTGATATGATCAAATATAGCTAATTATCCCAATATGGCCATGTGATCACAATATAGCCATATTATCCAATACAAGTTGGTATGATCAAAATATACCATATATCCGAATATGGCCCATGTGATCAAATATAGCCATATTATCAATAAAGTTGTATGATCAAATATAGCCATATTATCCAATATAGCAATATGATCAAATATAGCCATATAATCCAATAAAGTTGCATGATCAAATATAGCCATATTATCCAATATGGCCATATGATCAAATATAGCCATCTTATCAATAAAGTGATTGATAATATAGCCATATTATAGAATATGGACATGTGACAAATATAGCCATATTATCCAATAAAGTTGTCATATGATCAATATAGCATATTCTCCAATAACGTTGTATGATCAAATATGCATATTATCCAATATGGCCATTGTGATCAAATATAAGCCTATTATCCAACAAAGTTGTATGATCAAAATAGAATATTATCCCAATATGGCCATGTGATTCAAATATACGGCATATTAATCAAATAAATTGTATGATCAAATATAGCCATAGTATCCAATAAAGTGTGTTATGATCAAATTATAGCCATATTATCCAATATGGCCATATGATCAAATATAGCCATATTATCCAATAAAGTTGTATGATCAAATATAGCCATATAATCCATATAGCCTGTTATGTTCAAATATATAATATTATCCAAATAGCCATATGATCAATATAGCCATATTATCCATAACCGTTGTATTGATCCCAAATATAAGCCATATTATACAATAAAGTTGTATGATCAAATATAGCCATTTATCCAATAAGGTGTATGATCAAATAGAGCCATATTATAAATATGGCATGTGATCAAATATAGCCATATTATCCAATAAAGTTGTATGATCAAATATAGCCATATTATCCAATAAAGTTGCCTTATGATCAAATATAGCAGTATATGATCCATAGGCCATGTGCATCAAATATAAGCCATATATCCAAAAAGTTGTATGATCAATATAGCCATTATTACCAATAGGCCATTGTGATCAAAATATAGCATATTATCCAATAACGTTGTATGATCAAATTAGCCATATTATACAATTAAAGTTGTATGATAATATGCACATATTATCATATAGTATATGATAAAGCATTATTATCAAATAAAGCTGTATGATCCAACTATAGCCATATTAGTCCAATTAGCCCATATGATCAAAATATAGCCATAATCCCATTAAAGTTGTTGTTGTGATCAAATATAGCCATAGTATCCAATATGGCCATATGGTCAAATAGTATCCATATTATCCAATAACGTTGTATGATCATATAGCCACATATTATCCAATATGGCCATATGACACAATATCAAGCCATATATCAATAAAGTTGTAGGCATCAAATAGCATATTATCCGATTAAAGTTGTATGATCAAAATATAGCCATATTATCCAATAAGTTGTATGATCAAATATAGCCATAGTATCCTAATATGGGGGGGGGGACATTATGATCAAATATAGCCATTTTTTATACAATAAAGTTGATGCAAAATATTAGCATATTATCCAATATAGCCTATGATCAAATATCGCCATATTATCCGATATAGCCATATGATCAAATATAGCCATATTATCCACTAACGTTGTATGATCAAATATAGCCATTTAGCAATACAGCCATTATGATCAAATATAGCCATATTATCAATAAAAGCGGTTGTCAAATCTAGCCATATTATCCAATATAGCCCAATGATCACATATAGCCATATTATCAATAAAGTTGTATGATCAAAAGATAGCCATATGTATCAAACTAAAGTTGTGAGATCGTATATGGCCCAGTATCCATTAATTTTTATGATAAAATATACCATTATTATCCACTAAGTTGTATATGATTCAAATATAGCCATATATTCCAATATGGCCATATGATTACAAATATGCCATATGTCCAATGAAAGTTGTAATGATCAAATATAGCCTATATCCAATAAGTTGTATTGTCCAATTCGCAAGATTATCCGATAAAGTTGTATGATCAATATGGCCATATTATCCAATAAAGTTGATGCGCCAAATAGAGCCATATATCCAATAAGCCATATGAGTCAAAAATGCCATATTAGCAATAAAGTGTATGATCAATATATAGCCAAATTAATCCAACAGTTGTATGATCAATATAGCCCATATAATCCCCCCCCAATATAGCCATATTGATCGAATATGCCATATATCAATATAGTGGTATGATCAAATATAGCCATATGATCCAATAAAGTTGTAGCTAAAATCTAGCCATATTATCCATATAGCCCATATGATCAAAATATAGCAATTATTATCCAATAAGTGGATGATCAAAATATAGCCATATTATCCAATAGGCATTATCCAATATAAGCATTGTCAAGTTATAGCCATCTTACAATAAAGTTGTTGATAAATATAGCATTATTATCACTAATGTACTGACTCAAATATAGGCCATCTTATCCAATATAGCCATTATGATCAAAATAGAAAGATTATCAATAAAGTGTATGATCAAAAATTATAGCCAGATTATCCAATCTAGCCATATGATAATATTAGCCATATTATTCCAATATAAGCATTATGATCAAATAGAGCCATATATCCATAAAAGTTGTATGATCAATATAGATTTGAATTTATCCAATTAAAGTTGTATGATCAAATATAGCCATATAATCCAATATAGCCATATGAACAAATATAGCCATATTATCCAATATAGCCAGATGATCAAATACTAGCCATATTGTCCAATAAGTGTTATGATCAATATAGCCCTATTATCAATACAGTGGTCTGATCGATAAAGCCAATATTATCCAATTAAAAGTGGTTGATTCAAATATAGCCACATTATCCAATTAAAGTTGTATGAGCAAATATAGCCATGGATTATCCAATTAGCAATATGATCAAAATATAGCATATTAATCAACTAGATTGTCAAATATAGCATATATCCATAGGTGTATGATCTCAAATATAGCCATATTATCAATATAGCCAGATGAATCACATAAGCCTAATTTATCCAATAAAGTTGTATGTATCAAATCTAGTCATAGTACCAAATAGCTTATGATCAAATATGCATATTACCAATAAAAGTTGTATGATCAAATATAGCATATATCCAAAAAGTTTATGAATAATATAGCATATTATTCCAATATGGCATATGATCACATGTAGCCCCAAAATATCCAATAAGTTGTATGATCAAATATAGCAATTATTCCAATAACGTTTGTATATCAAATATAGCCATATTATCCAATATAGCCATATGATCAAATATAGCCATATTATCCAATAAAGCTGTATGATCAAATCTAAGCCTATTATCAAATAGCCATGATCAAAAATATAGCATATTCTCAATAAAGTCTGTGTGATCAACTATAGCATTATTATCAATATGGCCATATATCAAAGATAGCCATATTATCCAATAAAGTAGTTGTATGATCAAATATAGCCATATTACCAATATGGCATATGATCAAATATAGCATATTATCCATTAAAGTTGTCTGATAAAATAAAGCATGATCAAAATATACCATATTGACCAATTTGCCATAGGATAATAGCCATTATCCAATAAATTTGTATGATCAATATAGCCAGATGTACCAAGTAATGCTTATTTAAAAATATGCCATTTACCAATAAGTTGAATGAATAAAAAGCATATTATCCAATATAGCCATATGACAAATATAGCCATATTTAATCCACTAGAGTTGTATATCAACTAAGCCAGTATTTCCAATATGCCATATGATCAAAGAATCCATATATCCAATGATTGGTATGACAATATAGCCAGATATCCATATAGCCAAATTAGCAATATGCACTATTAATCCAAAAAGTTGTAATAATCCAATATAGCCATATTATCCATAAGCCATAATGATCAAATTACCATTATCCAATAAATTGTATGATCAAATATAGCCAATGAGCCAATATGGCCCATTGTCAAGATGATACCTCGATATACCATAAAAAGTAAGGTCGAAATAATAGCCATATTATCCATATAAGCCATATTATCAAGATAGCTGATTTCCAATACATAGCCATAAGGATCAAATATAGCATAGATCCAAGAACGTTGTATTAATCAAATATACCCATATGTTCCAATATGGCCATATGATCGAACTAGAGTCAGTATATCCAATAAATTGTATGATAAAATAAGCATATTATCAAATATATCCATATGATTTAAATATAGCCCCTATTATCCAATATAGCCATATGATCAAATATAGCCATATTATCCAATAAAGTTGTATGTCAAAATACGCCATATGTCCAATATATTAATATATCCAATCAGTGTATGCTCAAATATAGCCATATTATCCAATAAAGTTGTTTGATCAAATATAGCCATATTATCCAATATAGCCATATGATCAAATATAGCCATATTATCCAATAAAGTTGTATGATCAAATATAGCCATATTATCCAATAAAGTTGTATGATCAAATATAGCCATATTATCCAATATAGCCATATGATCAAATATAGCCATATTATCCAATAAAGTTGTATGATCAAATATAGCCATATTATCCAATATGGCCATATGGTCAAATATAGCCATATTATCCAATAAAGTTGAATGAATAAATATAGCCATATTATCCAATAAAGCCATATGATCAAATATAGCCATATTATCCAATAAAGTTGTATGATCAAATATAGCCATATTATCCAATATGGCCATATGATCAAATATAGCCATATTATCCAATAAAGTTGTATGATCAAATATAGCCATATTATCCAATATAGCCATATGATCAAATATAGCCATATTATCCAATAAAGTTGTATGATCAAATATAGCCATATTATCCAATATGGCCATATGGTCAAATATAGCCATATTATCCAATAAAGTTGAATGAATAAATATAGCCATATTATCCAATAAAGCCATATGATCAAATATAGCCATATTATCCAATAAAGTTGTATGATCAAATATAGCCATATTATCCAATATGGCCATATGATCAAATATAGCCATATTATCCAATAAAGTTGTATGATCAAATATAGCCATATTATCCAATATAGCCATATGATCAAATATAGCCATATTATCCAATAAAGTTGTATGATCAAATATAGCCATATTATCCAATAAAGTTGTATGATCAAATATAGCCATATTATCCAATAAAGTTGTATGATCAAATATAGCCATATTATCCAATAAAGTTGTATGATCAAATATAGCCATATTATCCAATAAAGTTGTATGATCAAATATAGCCATATTATCCAATATAGCCATATGATCAAATATAGCAATATAATCCAATAAAGTTGCATGATCAAATATAGCCATATTATCCAATATGGCCATTATCCAATATAGCCATATGATCAAATATAGCCATATTATCCAATAAAGTTGTATGATCAAATATAGCCACATTATCCAATATAGCCATATGATCAAATATAGCCATATTATCCAATAAAGTTGTATGATCAAATATAGCCATATTATCCAATATAGCCATATGATCAAATATAGCCATATTATCCAATATAGCCAGATGATCAAATATAGCCATATTATCCAATAAAGTTGTATGATCAAATATAGCCATATTATCCAATATGGCCATATGATCAAATATAGCCATATTATCCAATAAAGTTGTATGATCAAATATAGCCATATTATCCAATAAAGTTGTATGATCAAATATAGCCATATTATCCAATAAAGTTGTATGATCAAATATGGCCATATTATCCAATAAAGTTGTATGATCAAATATAGCCATATTATCCAATATAGCCATATGATCAAATATAGCCATATTATCCAATATAGCCATATGATCAAATATAGCCATATTATCCAATAAAGTTGTATGATCAAATATAGCCATATTATCCAATAAAGTTGTATGATCAAATATAGCCATATTATCCAATATGGCCATATGATCAAATATAGCCATATTATCCAATAAAGGGGGAGGAGAAAAGTAGAGACCATTCCCTTTTCTATCCAATATAGCCATATGATCAAATATAGCCATATTATCCAATATAGCCATATGATCAAATATAGCCATATTATCCAATAAAGTTGTATGATCAAATATAGCCATATTATCCAATATAGCCATATGATCAAATATAGCCATATTATCCAATAAAGTTGTATGATCAAATATAGCCATATTATCCAATAAAGTTGTATGATCAAATATAGCCATATTATCCAATATAGTTATATGATCAAATATAGCCATATTATCCAATATAGCCATATGATCAAATATAGCCATATTATCCAATAAAGTTGTATGATCAAATATAGCCATATTATCCAATATGGCCATATGATCAAATATAGCCATATTATCCAATAAAGTTGTATGATCAAATATAGCCATATTATCCAATATAGCCATATGATCAAATATAGCCATATTATCCAATATAGCCATATGATCAAATATAGCCATATTATCCAATAAAGTTGTATGATCAAATATAGCCATATTATCCAATATAGCCATATGATCAAATATAGTCATATTATCCAATAAGTTGTATGATCAAATATAGCCATATTATCCAATAAAGTTGTATAGCGATATTTTTGCCATAACGGAGGAATGAAATCAAACATGAAATTGTGTATCAAAAATAGCAAAAATGAAACTCTGTATCACACATGATCAAGGGGGTGCTCAGGCACCTTTCTACACCTTTCTTGCAGCCTCCCGGTAGCTTCCCCACATTCAAGGGGATGCTCATGCACCTTTCTGCACCTTTCTTGCAGCTTCCTGGTAGCTTCCCCACGGTCAAGGAGATGCACAGGCACCTTTCCACACTTTTATTGCAGCTACCCAATAGTTCCCCCCTAGGAACCCAGAGTTCTCACATCCACCACCATGCCAATCGTCCACCCGTCACCCGCCACCCTGCCACCATGCAATGCAGGAGCCTATGCCCAGCGAGCGAGAGCTTTCACACACGTTCAAGGGGATGCACAGGCACCTCGAGCATTTGCGGATACAACGGGAGAGAGAGGAACAGCTGCGGATGGCAAGGGGCAGCAACACAGAGAGATCTGTAATGGCGACATTTGCCATGGTGCCATGGTGGGGCTGGATGCTGATTGTGCTGCACCTGGCGTACCGTATTGTTAAGGTAGGCTGATATCAGGGGGTGACAATGTAGAGTGGTGCTGCGTTGTGTTGTGTTGTGTCGTGTTGCTGGTAGCGAGGGGCAGCAACACAGAGAGATCTGTGATAGCGGCATTTGCCATGGTGCCCTGGTGGGGCTGGATGCTGATTGTGCTGCACCTGGTGTAACTTATCGTCAAGGTAGGCTGATAGCAGGGGGTGACAAGGTAGTGTGTTGTGTTGTGTCTTGTTGCTGATAGCGAGGGGCAGCAACACAGAGAGATCTGTAATGGCAACATTTGCCATGGTGCCCTGGTGGGGCTGGATGCTGATTGTGCTGCACCTGGCGTACCGTATCGTCAAGGTTGGCTGATAGCTGAGGGTGACAAGGTAGTGTGGAGTTGTGTTGCTGGTGTCAAGGGGCAGCAACACAGAGAGATCTGTAATGGCGACATTGGCCATGGTGCCCTGATAGGGCTTGATGCTCATTTTGCTGCATCTGGCGTACAGTATCGTCAAGGCTGATAGCAGGGTAGTGGATTCATCGAAAATCGCGTCGTCTAAATTTGTGCCATTCGGACGGATTGGGTCAACAAGTTCTATGCAGTGTCGCCTGCGGCGCTACAAATTGGCGGAGAGTGATCGCGAGGGATCGACAGGTGGCAATGGAAGTGAGTAGTTACGAGACCGTTGGCTGACGTGTCTGGCTTCATCACGGTCAGACGGTCAAATGGACAAATGGGTAACACTGGGGGCTCCCGGCCCCCAGAAGGGGGGGCTCCGCCAAAAGCGGGGTTGAATTCATCTAGAATAGCTCCATGACAGTGGGCCCTAGAGGCTTTGCTTTTTACCCATACGGTCCAGACTGGGTTTGGGCAGGTCGAGTCCGACCAAGAGGGGGCCTTGAACAGGAAAGTACTCAGCCTCAATCATTTGGCCCTCAATGGAGCCTTTAGAAGCATGATACGCTATCCTGATATGAATTTGGGGGGGCTGTAAGACAGCATCTGTTAAGGAGGATGCTGTAAAAAGGGAGCCATGTTGGATCTAGGTTACTTCCAAGCGCGCGCTTTTGTGCGCTGGTGCGCTGCCTTTTTGAGCCCCACTGCGCGTTTCGCGAACTTTTTTGCGCCCCCCTGTGGGCGCAGCAAGCATTTTTTGCGCTTATTGCACTACTAAGCGCAGTTTTTTTCTTTCTTTCAAGTGCGCTGAAGTGCTGGCCAATTTTGTCCATGGAAGTGCCCTGGTTTGACCAGGTGAAGAGCCACTAAGTGGCAACCCAGTGGGATGTCATCCGGATCAAGGGCAACATGAAAATCTGCCCGGGTATGAAAGCCTCTGGCTGTGACGATGTGCAAGGGGGTGGCCTGGATGAGCTCTCTACCCGAGGAACTCCACGAGGTGGCGGCCAAGTCGAGAATTGCCTTTCTTAGCTTGCTTGCTGCATTGAGTGGCCGCTCACCATGTTCTAGAACGGCAATAAGCTCGGTGTGAGCATTATAGCAATGCAGGGGATGAACTGGACAAAATGTTTCCGCGAGAACTCGTACTTTGTACTAAGTCCAGAAATTTGGCCTGGAAATCCGAAAATTCTCGACAATTTGGCCTGGGATTCTCGACAATTCTCCACGAAGTACGAAACGTTTGTCCAGTTCATCCCCTGAATTGCTATAATGCTGACATCGCTTAGAGAGTTCTGCTGGCCCCCCCCCCCACCCAACCCCCCCTACCCCCCCCCACCCACCCACCCACCCACACACCACACCCCACACACACCCCTACCTACACACCCACTTTCATCAGTGTTCTAGTTGAATATCCTCGATGTCAATTTCCAAGGGATTAAAGGTGGGAGAGGTCTGTAAAGAAGGGTATGGGTTTTGAAGTGAAAGGGATACTTGATATGCTTGAAACGGGGTTATCTGAATATGGTTCTGCAGGTAGGAAGATTGGTTTGTTAACTGAAAAGAAAAGCTACATGAGTAGCTCTGGATCAATTTTTATGCGGAGCCCCCTCTTCAAGGGGGCAGGAGCCCCCAGCTTCTGGCCCCAGGGTTACGACAGAATGGCGGCGGAATGGCGACGCAGTTGTCCAAAGAAAAAAAGTCACGGCAGCAAGAATCGCCTTGGTGGCGGCATTACATGGTCAGGACAGTCTCCCTGACAGCATCAAAATGCCTGAAATGAAGTAGCGGTTTCTGAATCTGTTTTGGCCGATGGAAAATATGAGATTTGACTCCACATTGGTCATAAATAGGGACCGGCATCACTGTTTTTCTTTTCTGATACAAGCAGCAGCTTCTAGGCAGCTCCCCTGGCTGTCTAATCAGCCAAACCTAAAGCAACCTAGTGCACCTTGAAGCTGACGGAATCAGCTGTCTAGAGCTGCTGAATTTGTGAGGCCTAGCCCAGTGGCTGGCTCAGCTATCATATGATGTTGACCCCTATCATATGATGTTGGCCAGAAGCGAGTATGGTATCATCTGATATAGTATATAAATGGTAACTTTAGCCTAGTCAGACTGCCGGCATCATATGATATCACATTGGTGTTCCCTAATCATGAATGGTTTGAAAATCTTGCCCCAGCCTCTATTTCCTTTTGGGGCTAGAGAGAGAGAGAGAGGGTTGGTTACCAAAATTCAGCAAATCATTGCTGAGACAGGACAGCAGCACAGCCTGCCTACCATCCAATTTTATAACAGGAAGCATGATGGTTTTTGAGGCACCCCCACAAACCTGAAAAACAAACTAGGAGCCCCCGGTCACGGTTGTTTTTGGGGGCTATGCGTAGCAGCATCTAGGCAGCCCCTCTCCCCCGTCCTAGGTTCCAACCTGAAGCTAGCTAGTGCGTATGAAAGCTGACATGGCAGGCATTCCAAAGCAGCTGCGAGCTTTAAGATTGACACAGCCGCTGGCTAATGGAGCTGGACAGAAGCTGCCATGCGTAGCCCAACAAATAAACAGTGGGGGCAAGAATAAACAACAGGGGGGGGCAAGAAAAAAGCTGCTGTACCGCACCTTCGCTTTGGATAGAGGCTATCCTCAAACTATAAAAACAAAACAAAAAATTGGCCAAAAATGAAGTTGTACAATTAAGTTAGAGGGGTCCAAAGTTTTTTTCAACCAAAGCGGCCCAAATCTTAACTTCGCGATAAGTCACGTTTAGGCAACCCTTTGAAAGATGTAAGAGCATAACTGGAATGGGTCATAAAAGATCTTTCGAATGACCCCCATTTTAGGGGGGGTAGGGGGAGGTAATCTGGTTTTAGGAGGGGGGTCTGGGGGGGGGTAAAAAAACTTTTTCCCAACTTTATTTTCCCCCTCTTTTTGTATGAAACTTCCACAATTCCAACACCCATCTGAATCGGACACCATATCGAAGGTGCGGTCCAAAATCTGTCTTCCTGCCCCCCCCCCCCCCCCCCCCCCCCCCCCTCCCCTGATCCCCAGTGTAGAATCTGTTGATGCCTTGTGTGCATTTGTGCGTGTACGTGTACGTGTGTGCGTTTGTTGGGTACAACTTGAATAAATAATACTACGCCTTGTAAGGAGGCGTGAGGTTGAGGGGGCAAGCCTGTTTGCTTGCACTGGGGCCAACCACCTACAACTTGAACTTGTTTATATGGCTCCAGCCTTTAAGGCTGCTCCCCGTCTTCTGCAGTAACACACCCAATTCAAAACAAGGCATTATTATTTCCAAAGATTGTTCTTCAAATTGTTACAAGGTTCTATACGCCAGGTATGGCGTCTAACCGTCTGCACATTGCAGTTAACAATACCCCCCGTGCGATAACCACAGAAACTTGTTCTTCAAAGAAACCAAAGCATACGATTCTACGTGTACCAGGGTACTACTTCTTGCTAAATTGGTCAGCGCTTAAAGCGCACAAACGTCAAATTGGCCAGCGCTTTTTAGTGCAAAAAGCGCAAAAACTGCGCGCTGCGCCCACAGGGGGGGTGAATAAACTGCGCGAAACGCGCATAGGGGCTCAAAAAGGCAGCGCGGCACTGTGCGCGCTTAGTAGTACCCTGATGTGTACTGAGAGTGTTGTTGGCTTAAAAAAAAAGTTAGTGTCCATCGGGGTGTCGCGAGGAAGATTTTTGCACATGCCTATGTTGGATTTTTTTGTAATCTGCCTTACCCTCCCCATATCTCCTTCAGAAATTACAATTTTGGGGTCAAAGTAGGGTCTATAGTAATCCCCTCGACAAGCTCTATCCATTTGTGGTCGTACATCTGGATTTTAGCAAAGTTGGACAACATGGTCGAGCAAGCACCCTTTTCCTAGCCCTGATTCTGAACTGAGCTAGCAAGTTTTTTTGTTTGAGAATTTGAAGGTGGTGTGTAGCCTGAGTTGCATGCCTGAGTACCCTCCATATACCCAAGAATTCTGGGGAGGACATATTGAGTTTCTGGTTTGGCCCAACTTTCACACGGTGTACTTGACACATTTACTCATCCCCAAAACAAGCGCGGACTCGGAATGCTCTCGCCAAACCAGCTTCATAAGTATGCTTAACTTTGTCAGATTGGTGAGGATGTTACGAAGATGTTTCCGAAACCGGCTCGACCCCTGTATGAGGATCTGCCAGGGGCCTTGACTTGGACCTTGAGGACCACGCCTCCATATTGACTCTTTGTCGGAAATAACTAAATACCGGTAAGCGAAGATTCGGAAAGGTCTCGTCGAGCCCGTGCCCCATTTCTGCTGAACTTTATCAGAAACCAAAAGCTGTGGAAGTTTCGACCCCAAACAGATTTCACCAGAGGAAATTTCTGAAAGCAGCTGGACTGGACCCCCCCCCCCCCCCCCCCCCCCCTCTTTTAGGGTGGTCGATATCTACTTCTCCCGCAGGTCGCCACATGTTCACTTCTCCCCATCAATTTTTCTGATAATGGAGCTGTAATGGCATGTAATATGGCGATACTATGAGACATTTTCCAGGTCATTCTAAGCACCTCATTTAGTGTGTGGTGGTATGGCCCCAGCCCTGTGGGAATTCCGAGGATGCCATTGTGTGCGCCATATTGTACAGAAAAAACTTCTTTTTCGATTTTGATGTTTTTCCAGGTACCCCCTTAGATCTCAGCCCCCAGACACTCGAGGTGCAGGGTAGACGTACCGGTCGGTATTCCGGTATTGGAGTTTTCCAGTTCGGTATACCGGAGCCGTAAAATCCCTCGTTGAGTTGTAGGGTATAGCACATACTGGTCGGTATTCCGGTATTGGAGTATTTCAGGTCGGTATACCTTCTTGAACTTGGTTACTATTTTTCTTTTTGAACTTGGTTACTATTTGTATTCTTGAACTCGGTTGCTATTGTTTTCCAAAGTAACTCATGTGTGCCTTGTGCATTGGAACCAGGTGGTGAGCAACAACTTTGGAAAGAAGAGCATCATGGTGGATGGCCCACACCTCGGAGATATGGAGATATAGACGTTTTTACTTCAATGGAGCCATACCTTTTCTTTTCAGCTACGAGCAGCAGCTTCTAAGCAGCTCCCTGAGCCAGACTCTAGGCCAAGCCCCCAGGTGTCAACAGTGCATGAAAGCTACTTGTGTCAGCTTCAAGGTGTACTAGCCAGAAGCCTATAGGCTGGATCAGGTTTGGCTGAATAGCCAGTTAGGGGAGCGGCCTAGAAGTTGCTGCTCATAGCTGAAAAGAAAAGCTATGTGTAGCCTTCCATTAACCCCTTCCCATCCTCCCCCTCCTCTTCCTTCGCCTCCTCCGCCTTCCCCTTCTTCTTCTCTTTCCCCTTCCCCTTCTTTTTCTCCTTCCCCTTCCTCTTCCCCTTCCCCTTCCCCTTCCCCCGCCCTTCCCCTTCCCCTTCCCCTTCCCCTTCCCCTTCCCCTTCCCCTTCCCCTTCCCCTTCCCCTTCCCCTTCCCCTTCGCGGAAACTATACGAGATTCGAGACCTAGCTTTTCTTTTAGGCTATAGGCAGCAGCTTCTAGGAAGCTACCCAGGCTGGATATTCAGCCCAAACTAAAGCAAGCTTATGCTTTTGAAGCTGACATAATCATGGAGGGCGCAACTGGGCGTTACAGTTAGACGGAAAGATGAAATATAGTTATATATACCTTATGAGCCTTAAGTATTGGCAAACGGTATGGCAAACGACCCTTTGCCAAACCGGATTGGGGAATCAGCTTGAGACCACTCCAGTGGTTGGCTTTTGCCAAGTTACGGTTACCATGGTACTCTGTCTACTAAGCCCTAGCAGGTTAATTGTTCCTGATTTGAATTGCTACATGGTTTTCTTTTCAGCGAGCTAGGGCATACTACTTTGTAAACATGTACTTGACCTAGAACTTGGTTACATGGCTCCAGCCGGCAATTTGGATGGCTGGAGCCATGTACCGTTTCTGGCTACGTACTAAGCCCTAGCAAGTGTAATCCTCCTGGTTTGAATTGTTACATGGTTTTACAGCAAGCTTGGGCAGACAACTTGGTGAACATGTAACAAGGAAATGTGACAATAACATAAGACCCTTTACCAACTGTTTTTCAAGTCTGAGCTTGAGACAGTCAAAGCCATAGACCCCTTTGCCAAGTTAGGTTTGCCATGCTTTTCTGATACCCACCCACTTTTAGGGGGGACATGACATTTGCCAATATTTAATCTTGCCAATACTTAAGGCGCGTACGGTGGTTATCTAGGGTGGCATATTTGATCAATTTGTAACCGCGTTAAAAAAACAATCCACTACATCTCTGGGTTTTAAAAATGCAGGGTAACTAAAGGAGATGATATTGTCACAACGGGGGCTAGTTTGTATCAAAAACCAAACCAAACTACTAACAACAACCACAAAACAAAAAAAAACAAACACACCCCCAAAACAACCCCAAAAAAACAACCCACAAAAACACAACGCAGACCAAACAACAAAAACAAAAACCACACACAGACAAAATACAAACAAAAAACACCAACACCAAGAACCAAAAAAACACCAAAACCAACAGAAAATACACAAACAAAAACAAAAAGAAGAAAAAACCACCATAAAAACACCAAAACAAAAACCCCCACTCCACCACCTCCCCCCCAAATACACACACAAAAACAACAGAACAACTCAAAACAAAAACAATCACAAAAACAACAACACCAAACAAAAGAAAAAAATAAACAAAAACAAACATCACAACAAGTATTTTCAAACACCAAACCACAACCCCACCAAACACACCACAAAACACCCACCAACCACCACCCCCCCCCCCCCCCCCCCACAACCCACACAACCCCCCCCCCCCCCCCCCCCCCCCCCCCCCTCCTTCTCGACTCTTCCAACTTTTCTGCAGGGGTACCAGATGTTTTTCTTACGTCATCCTCCTGCTTTAGGGCTTAAAGACAAATAAAGACAAATAAAGACAACTGAACGGGTATGAATAAACATTGGTTCGATTTGGATAATGCTTATTTAAATGGCTGTCCTGGTAATGGAGCTATTGTGTGCTAGTGCACGGCCAGTGCAGGCAACCATACAGGCAATCCTCTGTGAGCTTAACGGATTCCGAGCCTGGTCCTGGAACGGAGGTACTGCCAATGGACACGTTCTTCACGCGTATATGGTCTTCACGGCTCAGCAAGGGAATGTCGGGGCCGGGTCTTCAGGGTCCTTGGAGACTCGGGACTGGAGTTGACTGGGTCTTCAGGGTCTGGGCGGGGGGGCGGGACTTTGTTGGGGCGAGTCAAGAAGCGATAAATACTCACGTGGAGAAAGGCAGGGACAGATTACCCCTAAACCCTAAAACCTGAACCCCCACCCCCGGTATAGCTTCACCCTACCGTCTTCAGGGTACTGAGACTCAGGTCTGAAGGTGACTGGGTCTTCAGGGTCTGGGTCTTTGGGGCAAGTCAAGATGCCATAGATACTCACGTGGAGAGAGGCAGGGACAGGGACAGAGAATAAGGAGATGCAGGTCAACTCAGCGTTACACCACGTGAAGTATAATGAATATTGTTACAATCTAGGCGTAGGCAAAATAGGCCAAAGGGACCGTGTAGGGCGTAAACGGAAAAAGCACTGATGAACTGAACCTCAAACAATCGTTTTATCGACGGGGGCCCTGAGTTCGTACTGCAGTGATAAGTTATATTATCATTAATTTATCTCAGGTCCCTTCTCTATTTATAGCATTTCATATGTCTATCAGGATCTTATGCAACTACAACTGTTCTACTTAGCCCCCCCAAAATATTCCTGGGCGGTACAGGTGAGTAAAAAAAACGCCGGATTGTGAGGCTCAAGCAAAGCAAGATCCGGATTTACAATTGCAGTTGCTATCGCACTTGCATCCGCCGAGAGACTGCGACAAATTGCACTTGTCACAGTTGTTGCCGCCAGCGCATGGGGGGCGGTTGCACGTGCCGCACGCCCCAGCTGATGGGGAAGAGCCACCAGTTGGAGTTCCGGAGCCACCAGATGATGGGGATGAGCTTCCGGCACAAAGGTTGTTGTTGCAATGGGCAGCTGTGTTGCCACACCATCCACTTGTGCTGCAGCAGTAGCCAGACTGGCACTTGGCATTGCCAAAGTTCGGTCCGCACCTCCAGTCTGATCGGGAAGAGGCAGGGCAAGAGCCAGTTGGAGTTCCAGAGCCACCAGTTGGAGTTTCGGAGCCACCAGCTGGAGTTCCGGAGCCACCAGTTGGGTTTCCGGAGCCACCAAATGATGGGGATGAGCTTCCGGCACATAGGTTGCTGTTGCAGTGGGCAGCGGTGTTGCCACACCATCCACTTGTGCTGCAGCAGTAGCCTGACTGGCACTTGGCATTGCCAAAGTTCGGTCCACACCTCCAATCTGATCGGGAAGAGCCAGGGCAAGAGCTACCAGTTGGAGTTCCAGAGCCACCAGTGTTTGAGGATCCGGAGGATCCGGAACCTGTAATGCGGAAATATTAGCTTAGCTTTCCAGAAGGACAGAGGATAGATACACCACCTCCCCAAGCAACTGTTTCCCATCCAGAAAGCAGCAGGAAATTTCAGGGAGACCTCTCCAAAGTGCACTCACCGCTTGTAGAGAAAGTGGGCCATATTACCCACCCATCCCACCCTTCCCCCCACCCTGCAGGTACTTAGTATCCACCTTAAGCATGGCAGCAGTGTGGACATGGTCACTAGGACCCTACATTGTATTTATCCCACCCATCACCACCACCTCCAGGCCACAAACCCCACCCATAAACGCCACACACATCACCAATCATGCCATGAACCACCAACACACACGACCCATAAAATACCCTCCCCCCCCTCCCCCCACCCCCACCCCTCCACCCTGCAGGTACATCGTATTCACCTGTGGTGACGGGCGATATGGTTGTCAAGCTGTCAATGCTTCCAACCACCTTGTAGCACAGTGGCATGACAGATGATTCATCGGCCCCAGGACGCATTCCCACGGAGACGGGATAGCCCACGTTGTTCACATCAAACTTCGGGTTGCTTGGATCAAAGCCCAGCAGCTCACTAGCTGCCCACTTCTCAAGGTCGATCAACTTCCACTTCCTGTCCCCTGTGTTTGACTTACAGCAGCCTTCACAGTCGGAGTCTGCACACACATCCAGCACTTGAACAGTCACGACTTTTGTGCTACCCTCAACCATCACCTGAAGGCCAATGTGTCAGGTGTGATGTGTTAGGCTATCATGCTCTCTCTGCAAATTGAAAACCGTTATTTATTATTCGATTTGGGCTGGCCCCCTCAACCTCACGCCTCGTAACAAGGCGTCCTATTTATCCATGTATTGATGTGTTAGGCCATTACGCGATTTCTGCAAATTGAAAACAAAACTGCTCACTCACACATAGGAGGTGGACACAAAGCCTGCAATACGGTTGCAGTACGCTCATTTTTGAACACCAGACTCCAAAGTTACAAACAACACTTATCACCCTGTCACCCCTCACCCTGTTACCACCGCTCCATAACAACCACCTCCACCCACCACCACCACCTACCTCCTACATCCACTCCCCTCCACCCCCCCTACCCCCCCGACCCAAACCACCTCCCCCCCCCTCTCCACCCACCCACCCCAAATCACCTGACATGCACCCACCCCAAACCACGTCTAGCTACCCACGTCCACCCCCCATCCACCTCGACCCCCCTTCATCCTCCTTCACCCCCACACTGCCCCCCCCCCCCCCCCCCCCCCTCCCCCCTCTCCACCCCTCGACCCACCTCCAATTTCTTCTGCAGCAGTGATGGATCCCTACTATACGTTGATGCCATGCTCCAGCTCCTCACAGTCTCCTCCGGCCAGCGGCACTCCACAACACCCGTCCCGCCGTTCAACATCTTGGCACCTGGAGCGCAAGGTCCTTTTGCTGGCCCTGCAGTTACTGTAGAGAACTGGCCTGCCCAGTGGCAGCCACTGTAGTCCACACACTCAACTGTGCCTGGTTTTGGCCAGCTGTCGTAGATGGTGCCCACTGCAGGGCTCCAGCCACTAGGGCAGATTGCTATTGGGGGCAGGTGTGGTTGGGCAGTTGGGTGTAGTTAGTTGGTTGCTGTTAGAGAAGGGTTGGTGTGGTTCGTGAGGGTGGCGTGGGTAGGTGGGGGTGGCGTGGGGGGTGGGGGGTGTTTGTGGAGTGTGTGTGTGTTGGTGGAGTGGGTGTGTGGGTGTGTGGGTGTGTGGTGTGTGGGTGGTGGTGGTGGTGGTGGTGGTGGTGGTGGGGGGGGGGAGTGGTGTGATTAGGTAGGCGTGGCATGGGTGGTGGGGGGTGTTTGTGGAGTGTGTGTGTGTTGGTGGAGTGGGTGTGTGGGTGGTGGGTGGGTGGTGGTGGTGGGTGGGGGGGGGGGAGTGGTGTGAGTAGGTAGGGGTGGCATGGGTGGTGCGGATGGGGAGGTGGTGCTGTCATAAATAGATGGTGCCCTTGGCAGGGCCTTGGGGCAGTTGTTTGCTGTTGGGGGCAGGGGTGTCATGGGTGGCGAGGGTGTCATGGGTAGGTGTGGATGTAGTGTGTGTGGGTATGAGTGGTGTGTGTGGGGGGGTGATGAGTGGGTGTGCAGGTGGGTGGGTGACCGACGTGGGTAGGTAGGGGTTGGGTGGGGTGTGTGGGTGGAGGTGTGGGGGTGTCAGATGTGTGGGTGAGTGGTGTGGGTGAGTGGTGTGGGTAGGTAGGGGTCGCATGGGTGGTGCGTGGAGTGTGTGTGGGGGGGTGGGGTGGGATGGGGGGGGTGGGGGTGGGGGTGTGGGGGGGGGGAATGGTAACTAGGGGTGGCGTGGATAGGCAGTTGCTTTGGTTGTTGTATGTTGGGAGCGTGGCAGGTGTATTTTGAAGGTAACTAGGGGTGGCGTGGGGTGGCGTGGGTAGGCAGTTGCTTTGGTTGTTGCATGTCTGAGTGTTTCAGGTGTATTTTGAAGGTAAAAAACAACATATTTTGTTTATGGCTGCATGCACCAGCTTCTATGAAGCTTCCCTGTCTAGCTATTCAGCCAGACCTAAAGCAAGCTAGTGCATCTGGCAGCTGATAGCACCAGCTTGCCATAATAACTGAATACTGTAGGCTTAGCAGTTGGATGGCATGGGTAGGCAGTTGTTTGCTGTTGGTTGGTTGGTTGATTGGTTGGTTGGTTGGTTGGTTGGTTGGTTGGTATGGTGATGTCAAGTCCATGCCAGCTCCTTTGTCCATGCGTGTAAACAAGTTGTGAAGGTCAGCATGCATGTAGATCATATGGGTTGACTGAAACAGGTGCTTGTCTCCACACGAATGCTTGTGAAGCCATGCGAAGTGAAGGTCAGAATGCATGAAGATCAAATGGGTTTACTGAGGCTGGTGCTTGTCTCCATACGAATGCTTGGGAAGCCATGCGGTTTTTGTGAGTATACATGGTCTGGGATATACTTTTAATATGTATGTCTGTATCTCTTTGGACACAAGTCAGACTCAGTTCAAACCCTCGGAGGGTCCTACTCTTGTGGTATCCGCACCTTCAGCGGAAACAAGCAACATGGCCAGGATGAAAAGTAGTGGCAAGACATCCAGCAGGGACAGGCTCCTAGACATTGTTAGACCTGCGTCAAGGATTGGCGGTGGGATATTTTCGAACTGATGATACTCCTTAGCAGGCGAAAGGCAAGGCAGCCGAGGGAAATCCAGCAACACTTTAAAACACATGGGAGATTGCACACACGACAATTGATTGAGTGTAGTGGGGCCTCCCTCCAATGTTCACACAACATCAGTCCATGGCTAGCTAATACCACCTTTCCCACCTCAGTTGCTAATTCGAACTATCTGGGCAAGAGGAATTGAATGATAACACTAACTTGCATTATTCCCAACGGCCACATACACTGTCAGCAGGGCCATGCAAAATGCTTAGTTATGAATTTACTAAATTGGCACATTAATGCCAATTTAGTAAATTCAGGACACTGTCTCCTCACAACATTAAGCATGGTTGCTAGACAATTGCAAACCCAAGCTCAAATCCACCCTTGTTGAATCCGTTATCTATTGGGTGCCAACCACTTATGTTGTTGTTTTGACCCTAGCATGTAAGCTGAATCATGGCTCGCCTGCCAGGAATAATCTGAAGAATATCCATGCTTATAACCTCGTTACGCAGACACCAAGCCCTGCTTAAGTATCCCTCTCGACAGGCAGACGCGGCAGGTCCTAGCACTCAATTCGCCACTCTGAGCGCGCGATACTCATCCCTCCAATATTCACAGTTAACACTTATACCGCAGACCTGTCGCATATTGTGTGTCCTCCACCCCCTGCTCACGACAACGTGCTTAACCACCACCCACCCAACAACCCGCCCACCCAAGAACCCGATCACTAACAACTCGCACCGCAACTCGGAACTCACAAAGCAACTAATAACTCGCTACGCGCACCGCAACAACTACCACTTCACAACTACCACATCGTATCTCCCACAGACATTTCACTCAGATCAGTGGTCACTCTGGTTGAGAATTTGCAACGCACCGGTCTTAATAATCGACAGTGGCCTCTGTCTGCTGGCGAGGAAAAGTTCCTGGACTATCTGCGAGCGACACGTTGGCAAAGGAGTCTGTCAATGAAGAGCATTTGGGATACGTTGAGTGCGTGCGTGCGTGCGTGCGTGTGTGTGTGCTTTGCCTTGCCTTGCGTGCATTGGATGCGTTGGGACGAGGTGCAGGATGCAATCTAAGCGAGGATGGGGAGGGAGATCGGTCAATAATCTAGCGGGGTGCGATCCAGTCTGAATCATTCGAGTCTGCTAGGCCATGGAATTGAGTACGGATTTCCTTTTACAAAGCCACACAAATAGGTAGGGACGACTGCGAAATAGCTAAGACTGAAGCAAATCGCGTCGTAGCAAAGAGCATTATCACACTGGGCTGGGCCAGGCTGGGCTGACGGATTTTACGCGAGAACGGGCAGCTACACAACCTGGCTGTGGACCAGCCCAGATATTGGGGCACCGTCGTACCTCCACACGTGACTGCCGGTTGTAGTTTGCCGCTGACGAGTGTTGGTGTTGTAATGTAAGGGAGACTAGAGTTGCACCGACACCCTTCCCCAGGCACTTGCAAAAGCGAACAAAATAAAGAGTATCGGAAGCAGGTCGGAAGGACGAGGAACGAGTTGCCAGGGAGCACGACTTAGCGAGCCATATATAAACCGGCATGTATGGGCACGGGCACGGGAACAAGCATACGAACGTGCACGGTCGCTGCCTGCACCCGTTAACCGCGTGCGGGAGGGGAGGCCAGGATTCACTGTAATGCAGGCACAACATAGCATTCAAACTTACGCGTAGCTCTTGCGCAACAGATGGCTCCCAGGAGGGGTGGAGTCCAGCTCGATAGAAGATGCTGGATATTGATCGTGGTGAAGGCGCAGCTGGGCTTTTGTTGGTTGAAACAAAACAACTGCCAGGTCTAGATTGAGCTTCTGCGACCCGTTATATATGCAGATTTGCAGGCCTGCGATTGGTGAAAGAAGGTACTGGTATCGCACCCTTCACTTGCTGAATTGTGTGGCTGGCCCAGGGAGCTGCCTAGAAGCTGCTTCTAGTAGCCGAGAAGGAAAGCAGTGGCTTGTTGTCAATGTGTTCAACACCTATGTGTTCACATCACCGTGCCGCGGTCTAGCTCGCGCTCTGCTCTTGCTCGCGGTGCAATCTCACTGAATATTTCTCGGCTAACCCCACAACGCTGCACTGCATCTTTTGTGACGGTGCCCCCAGGGTCATCGCGTAGTCCGTTGGTCGGTAATGCATTATGCAATAACTAATGTGTAGCAAATGAAATATTGTTGTCCGTTTGGCCACAAGAA
Organism: Chlamydomonas sp. ICE-L; assembly: GCA_013435795.1. NCBI lineage: Eukaryota > Viridiplantae > Chlorophyta > Chlorophyceae > Chlamydomonadales > Chlamydomonadaceae > Chlamydomonas > Chlamydomonas sp. ICE-L. The sequence goes on from JACBWV010000626.1 coordinate 3,336,009, forward strand.
ACAAGTAACCCTGCCCCTAACTGTCGCGTACACCCTGGCTTTGGTCCGCTGCACTCGATTCCATTCACATGTCGCTCCGATAGCCAACACTCTCCGCAAAATTCCCTCGTCGCTTCCGACGTGCCTGGGACGTGTTCCAATCCAGTGTTGCAGAGGTGGCACGCGAACAGGCTTCTGATCTGTTATCCTGACTTGGATCATCACACTCACTTCCCAACATGAATGGCTGCAGGCACAGGTGCTGATGACACTGGCATTGAGGCTCTGGAGGAGATCCCCACCAATGAGGCTGCTGTTGAAATCAAGTGCATGCTGCAAGGTACAGTCAATGGCGCACGCGTTACCTACACGCCTAGAGTAGGGGGCTGCACACCAAAACCAATGCGTTGGCGTTTATTCACCTGCTGCTGCCACTGATGACTGCCGTACTTGCCCTCCCTCTCCATACCCCATGCAAGCTGCACAGACCTAACCACTGTCAACAGCAAGGCTGTCTGCTCCTCTGGCTGCAACACCTAGAAGAGCCAGGGCAAGTGCACGAACGGCGACACTGTCCTTGGTGCAAGCGTCAAGGACGCAGTGTGCCGGGGCATGTGTGGCTCATGTGTTACAGGCGGTACAGGCGATTCAAACAAGTATGATTTTGCAAGGTAGTGTGTCCCCTATCTTGATCCACTTTGATTTTGTCCCGCTGCGCCCCTCGCCCTGAAATACACAGTGTTGGTGAGAGCAGGCTTAATCCATGCCCCTTTGCCCTCCCTCCCCATCACCCATACAGGCTGCACCGACCTGACCTCCGTCAACGGCCAGGCTGTATGCTCCTCTTGCTGCAACAGCTGGAAGAGCCAGGGCAAGCGCACAGACGGCAGCAATGTCCTTGGTGGTGCAAACCCCAAGAACACAGTGTGCCGGGGCAGGTGTGGCTCGTGTTGAACAGGCGGTACAGGTGATTCGAACAGGTGTGATTTTGCAAGGTAGTGTGTCCCATATCTTGATGCGCTGTGATGCTGTCCTGCTGCACCCCTACCCCTGCAATACACCGTTTTGGTGAGAGCAGGCTTAATCCATTCCCCTTGCCCTTCCTCATCATCCCCGATACAGACTGCCCAACAACCCACCCCAACCTACTCAGACCATCCAACCACCCAAGAACAAGCAACTGCACACCCACGCCACCCATGACACATCCACCTCCACCCACACCACCCACATCACCCAACAGCAAATTTGACTTCAATCCATCTTCCTTATCCATGGGCATACTTTATCCATATGTTCTCGAAGGCAACTGCAGCTGTTGTATGAGGTACCATTTGTAGGGGGTTCCGGTTCCACATACATGTTATCAACAATGTGGGGGCACCCCGCCCTACCATGTCGTCACTTACTGACTTGTTTATTACATAATGTATGTTGCATTCTCTTGTATTCATTCTTGTAACTCATGAATCTACCTTCATCCATGCCCGCCTTATTTGCAGGGCAAACAGTTTAAGTAGCCATGGGCCGGTATCCATCTCCAGCCGCAAAACGACACGCTTACTACAGAGGACTGGTGGAAGTGCATGGAGCCTGGAGTTCCTTATATAGATAAGCTAAGATAATAGCTCAGATTTAGATAGCATGTAGGACATTTGCAAGGCCTACATAGGCTAGTTAGTACTGACTTGCAGTTCTTGGTTATTTCCCTGAAATTTGAACTGTTACATGCTTTAAAGCAATTTGGGGCTGATCACCATCTTCCAATTCCAAGTCCCCCCGTGCGATACCCACGGAAACCAGGGATCACACTTAGCGGATTATATATAATAGTTTAAAAACTTGTCCGGGTCCCTAACTTGTCCTTCGTACATATCCTTACCATCGATCATTTGTGTTATTTTCAAGCTTTTAGCTAGCGTAGCCTTACATATATATATATATATATGTATACTGAGGTGGGGTCCGTGGGCTAATTATAGCACAAGTGCCCTTGGGAATTGTTTCGTCCATTGTGATGCTTACATGTTTCGCCTCGAATTTTTGACGACTATTCTGTTCCCAAACCTATGTATACGCACAAGTTTAAGTTGTTCAAATTCGAAATGTTAGCTCAAAACACCCTGAAATCAAATTGTCAACCGTTAATTGTAGCTTTTGGGCCCAACCTGAGCTCCTTTTCGTGAATTGCGATGCTCATATGTGCTCTGGTGAGAATTTGTCCGGTATAAATAAGTCTTATAATTCATCAAAAATATAGAATGTTCAATTTTTTGTGTTTTTCATAGAACCTGAAAATTTGGTTGGTGACACACGGACGGACGAACGAACTAACAGACATTTTATTGGGGCTAATCCCTCTTCAAAAAATCTGGAGATTTGTTTCATTCGGGTACTAGGTTTAAGTACTTATTGCACAGTAACAATTCATATTACACTGTAACATCAGCATGAATCTCCTGAACCCTGTCCCACGCCCCCCTAAATAATATATTACCCACTAAACGAGGGGGCTAAACGACCTCGGTTACTTCAACTAATTGTTTCAGAAGCTTTTGAGCATTGAGAGTGGATATTAAAGAAAGGGAAATGCAAGCTTGTATCACACTGTTGGATCAGAACATATATTCATGTGCCGTCCTGGTTCACTTGACAGGCTATACGGGTCCAGCTACAGGAACTATTAGTAATTCAGCAGTAGCATAAGGAGCAGCTGATAGCTCCCGCCTGCCTTCTGAACAGGAGAATAAAGCTCTGGTGCCCTGCCCAATGCCCAAGCTAACATTTATGTCGACAATCGTGCTCACGGCAACTGTCATTACTCAGGATGGTGACTATTTTGTTAGGAGGTCGCCCCTGGATCTGGATTCTTGCAATATCCGAGTTTCACTTATATTTGGATGCAGCACAGTTGGCTTGCGCTGCTTTATTCAGAAGGCGTCTTCCCGACGGACTAATGGATGTCCAGGCCAGCTCTGGTTGTCCGAACAGGAGGATACAGCTCTGGTGCCCTGCTCAATGCCCAAGCTAACATTTGTGATGATCAAAATACATGCTTGCTGCGATCTTGCTTGCTTGCAACAATATTGCCTATCTGTTTTTGAGGATTAGTTAGAAGACCCTTCCTGGATGTTGTGGAGCGGGCTCGTCTTGGCTCCTCAATGGCCACTTGATGGAAACAAACACGGAATGGAATGTTATTGTGCCCACGGCACCTGTCATTACTTAAGATGGTGACTCTTATGAGGAGCTCGCCCTTATTTCTGAATTCTTGTCTCGTGCGGGTTTCACTTAATTTGATTAATCACTGAATTTAATTGTCACTTTAGCACTAACTCAGGCCCAACGTTGGTACAACGATTGTTTGGGGTTCAGTTCATCAGTGCTTTCCTTTAAAGCCCATCCTGCCATGGTTAGGCAAGTCTCTTAAGCCTATTTGGTCTACCCCTGGAATGTAGCAACTTATACATGGTAGTTAATCCAGGATCATCAGTCTTATGATCGGCTGTTACTTAAAAGCCGCTTGTCGACTGCTTCTAACATACACCAATCGTATATGCTCAATAAGCTATTCAGCTGTCATACTGAAGACCATCACATCATTAAGGTAGATGAAAGCAAACCTACCTAAATAAGGCCTTAAAACTCCATCCATGATACGTTGGCATGTTTTTGGGGCATTGCTTAACCGCATGGGCCTCACAAGCCACGCACGAGTATTATATATATATACCCATATAATATCTAGTGCGGAATGCCGTCTTGTGGATTTCTTCCTCTTTCATATGGATTTGGTGAAAGGCTAATGCCAGGTCCGTGCTAGTGTAATACTTAGCACCATGCATCATGTATAAAAACTCATCTTCAATCACGGGGGAGGGGGTAGCGGTCCTTCACTGTGATCTCATGAAGGGCTCCATACTAAATGCAAAAACTAAGGGAGCCATCTGGCTTGCGAGCAAACACGATGGGTGCACCAAATAAACTAATTGAGGACCTAATCCACCCATTCAACACAAACTCATATAATTCATGCCGGAGAGATTCTAAAACTCGGTCAGCAGGCCGTTGGTGACATTTTCCATATGCATACTGGCAGGCTGTGTAGTATCTAAGGGGAAGCCATGTGCCGTTATCTGCAAGTCAGGCAAAAATTCTGGAAAACCAGAAACAAAGCCATGATAAAAAATCAAAGCAAAGTGAGTGCAGCTCCAAAAGTCGTAAGGGAATGTCTCGTTCCAGATATATATAACTGCACTTTAGTTGACGGGAATAATTCAGGGCGAATGGGTGGTGGACCAGGGCAGATCTTTAACCACCTGAACCACCGTAACCACCTCGACCAGGACAGATCTTTAACCACCTTCAACACCACCTACCACCACCAACCAAAGGAAGAAGCAGGGCACACATTTAAACTGTCTCATCCGCTTATTATACTCCCTTTTCCGTGGCTTCTGCACGGGGGAATTTGGAAATGGAAGACGGTGAGCAGCGCGGAGTTGGCTGAACAACCATGTAACAATCCAATCCAATAGCCTCAATCGCGAATGAGCATTGTTTTTTGGGGGGGGCTCTGCATGGCAGCTTTATGTCAGCTCCATAAGCCAGACACTGGGCCAAGCCCATAGCTTTCTGCTGCGTTAAATGCTCGTCATGTCAGCATTCGGACGCACCACCAAACTTTAAGCTTGAAACATGGACAGGGGGGACGGGGGGGGGGGGGGGGGGGGACGGGGGGGGGGGGGGGGGGGGGGGGGGGGGGGCTGCCCTGACGTTGCTACGTGTTGCCCAAAAACGATTAAGCACATGTGCACTATAGAGTTTGGTGTAGTAGTGTTCAAACTACCCATGTTTACTCCGCAGGCGGCAAGCAGTCTGCAGGCTGATAGACCATGTAACCAACCCAATCAACACTTTATGCTACCCATATTTACTCTGCCCGCAGACCGTGAGTAACCTGCAGGCTGATAGACCATGTAATAAAATTCAGACCAAACCACAATCAGGTTAGGCATATTTATAAATGTTCTGCAAGTCTACCATAGTCAGTGGCTCGATCAGATTTGTCGACAACACTCATATTTATTTACCGCCCCCTGCTGCTTCTTTTGTGGGCTACGCGAAGCAGCTTCGGGGCAGCTACTCTCCCCCGTCCTTGGGTCAAACTTGAATCTAGCTGGTGCGCCTGAAAGCTGGGATGACAGGCATTCCAATGCAGCTTTAATATTTTGGGTTGACTCAGTCGCTGGCAAATGGAGCTGGGTGGAAGCTGCTACACGTAGCCCAAAAATGAAACAGCGTACCGCCCTATACCGCCCCACAATAAATCCAGGAGCGACATAAGGACAACAGGCGTACTGCTGGCAGCAGCAGCAGCAGCAGCTTCTATGCAGCTCCCTGGGCCAGACACTGGACCAGCCACTGGGCTAATCCTACACAATATTTTACCAATCTATGCCCATGGCTTTCCTTTTTAGCTACAAGCAGCAGCTTCCATGCAGCTCCCAAGGCTTGCTACCCAACCAAACCTAAGGCAATGCAGTGCATTTGGAAGCTGACAGAATCGCCTTTCCAGAACTGTTAAAATCTTGGGGCTTAGTCCAGTAGCTGGCTCAGGGAGCTGCCTGGAAGCTGCGGCACGTAGCGGAAAATAAAAGCTATGCACTAAGCTCTCCTCCTTCCCCTGGACACTTCTTTAAGCTGTCTAATCAGTGTATTGTTCTCCCTGGTTTACGTTGGCATAGTACGGGGGGGCTTGGAATTTGAAGACAGTGAGCAGTCCAGAGTTGGCTGAAAAGCCATGTCACAAGGGAAGCTATGTTTTGTTTATTCTCACTGGGTTACGTGGGCATAGCACGGGGGGACTTGGAATTTGAAGACAGTGAGCAGTCCAGAGTTGGCTGAAAAGCCATGTAACCCACCCACCCACCCACCCACCCACAGATTCCAAGCCTACGTGGGAGCTTTCCTTCACTGCACTGAGCACCTCCCCCCCTCAGCCAACGAGAGCAACCTGCCCACGCCACCTGACCCCACTCACCCACCCACAGGCTGAAAAGCCATATCACCACAGAAGCTACGTTTTGTTAATCTCCGTTAGATTTTTGCCTCAAAGGGTGGGTCTCGCTGCTCCGGTCCTAGACTGGAAGGATAACATGTGATGTGGCGGAGCATGGCATGACTGCCGAAGATGGTTAGAACTCTCATCCTTTGTTTATCTCCCTCACAAGCCTGAGGCCTCACTCCCTTACGGGCAGAGCCCGTAGGAGTAAGTACGGTCTCTAAAGAACCCCTCTACAGGACTCGCAGGCCCGCAGGCCAGATGCCTCCGTCGCAAGCCAGATGTAGCAGGATAGCCTGCTACTAGTTTAAAAAGACAGACTCAAGATGTCAAGTTAGACTAGCAGCAGGCTATCCTGCTACACCAGAGGCTTCACTCAAGGTCTCTTGACCATGGAGCCCATGGGAGATGTTCCAATGGGCCTGCAAGGGTCAGTAGTGAAAGGGTAAGTAGTGTAAGGTTAAGTAGTGAAAGCTTAATAGTGTAGCGGTAAGGAGTGTAAGGGTAAGGAGTGTAAGGGTAAGGAGTGAAATGTTGAATATACTATCACAAGGACTGCCTCAGGAGATGGCAGGCAACAATCTCATTTAATTCTTATTTATTACTATGTGTCTGAAGCCAGCAAGGGTGAGTAGTAACAGGTACAATATATTGTTCACAACCCTAGAGAGATAATTCCCAGGCCTGTGGTACCGGCTTTCCGGTAATTGGCGGAGCCCTCCCTTCTGGGGGGCTAAAGCCCCCAGGGTCAACCTATTGCCTGTTTGACTGTTTGTCGGCAACAAACCCTGGCCCTAAAAATGTCGCAAACCCTGGCTTTGGTCTCCTGCACTCGATCCGGTGCCACCTGTCGCTCCGGTTGCCAGCACTCTCTGCCAATTTCCGCGTCGCTTGCGACGCGCCTAAGACCTTTTCATATGACACTTGCTAGACAAACACACACACGCTGACACATACTTACATACACACACAGGCACAAACACATATTACATGACACTTGCTAGGCAAACACACAAACGCGCTCACACACACAGACACACACAGGCACAAACACATATTACATGACACTTGATAGACAAACACACACACGCTTAGACACACACATACACACACAGGCACAAACACATACTACATGACACTTGCTAGACAAACACACACGCTCATACACACAGACACACCCACACACACCCACACAGGCACAAACACATACTACATGACACTTGCTTGAAAAACCATACACGCTCATACACACTCGCAGACACACACACAGCCACAAACACATATTACATGAAACTTGCTTGACACCCCCCCCCCCCCACACACACACACATACATACACACACATACACACACAGGCACAAACACATATTACATGACACTTGCTCGACAAACACACACACACACGCTCACACACACTCAGACACACACACAGGCACAAACACATATTACATGACACTTGCTAGACAAACACACAAACACGCTCACACACACTCACAGACACACACATACACACACAGGCACACACATACACACACAGGCACAAACACATATTACATGACACTTGCTAGACAAACACACACACTCACAGAAACACACACATACACACACAGGCACAAAGACATATTAAATGACACTTGCTAGACTTCCTAAAGCTGATGATGACATTAGACATCCAATGATGATGATTATTACATTTTCCCTGGTGCCTTACTGGACTCAAAATGTGCCCTCGGTTTGACGGAGTCCAGGGGGACTTCCATCGGTGGACCCCTCAACCTCACGCCTTGTAATAAGGCGTACTATTCATGTATTTATTTAGACATCGAGCAACCCCAGGGGGGGCTGCTGGGGATTTATTGATGTATTTGTCATGAAGGCCGCATTTCCCACACAGTAGTGGGTGAAATGGAGTATTCAGCCGCGCGACGTAAGATTCCGCAGGACGCATTCATATTTCAAATACCCGTAAACCCCCGGGCAAAACCAGGAGTAACCACCGCCAGTGTTTTCCCAGCAGTACTGTCCTGCCCGGTATAAAATCAAGTGCACAGTCACTGGGGGCACTAAATTCTTGGTGCCCCAAGCTGCTGAGCCTTGATCTGAACCAAATTTCGAGTTTCGAATACCATGGCCCGCACCAAGAAGACCGCGCGCATGGAGACCGGCGGCAGGAAGCCCGCCCCACCCAAGAAGACCAACGCGCCTCCTACCAAGACCTCCAAGAAGGCCAAGATCGCTCCAGCCAAGGCCTTCCCAGCCAAGACCGCCCCAGCCAAGACCAAGGGCTCCTCCAAGCCTCAAGGGTCCCAGCCGGGAGACTCCCTCCCCTCCAGATCTGTGACATCTGGATCCAAGCGCCCACGCGAGGAGGACGCCTCCTCGGTCAACTCCGAACTGTTGGTGGAGGCCAACGGGATCATCAAGGACTTGCAAGCGTCCATCAAGGAGAAGGAGAGGAATGGTGAGAGTATTGCTTGCCCGTCTTCTTCCCTCTCTCCCCCCCCCCCCCTTTTGCACCGCGGACCGTAGTCGACCTTCGCGTTCTCCTTTTGCCTTCCTTTTCTGCTCAGTGCCTTTGCACAGCAGCCCTGTTAGCCCTGTAGGTTGCGTCGCCCTGCCCGTGCTAGCATTATCCCCCTACAGAACCCACCCGTGTTCATAGCCTTTTTCCCAGATCTTTAACCAAGCCCCCCACCCCCCCCACCCCCACCCCCCCCCTACCTGTCCGTTCAGATCCCCACGTCGAAATCCTACCCGATGTTCCCGCGAACCGAAAGACGAACGCACACGGACCTTCGAAAAAAGATCGCACTCAAAAGCACCGCAATCCCAACCCATCGAAAGATGAGTGGGCAGCGCCAGGCTTAGTAGTCGACCTATCGAAAGTTCCGGATCAGGCCCTCGTTGACCTGCACGATCGACTTGCTAGCCCCAGGGCTCTCAAGAAACTCCGAGTTGAACGGCCTGAACTTTACCAAACTATCGAAGCGGCTCTGGGTATCAAGGATCTGGGGATGCGATCTCACCAGACCTACATGAAATGTGGTCAGGCGTTATCGGAGTTCCATGCAAATCCCCAGACCTACCAGATGCCAGCCGATTTCCTGGATAAACTCATGGCCTTGAACTCACCATCGACAGCTCAGTGCAAGGTCAAGACGAAAGTCTCGGCCCTTGTCCAAGAGTGCGCCGATGGGGAGGGCAAACCGGACGAGATCGTGTGGAATACCCTGGGTTTGTTCGCGTTCGATACCCCCAGGAACCTTATCAAGTCCATGCAGGACACGATTTGGACCCTGAGCACCTTGTACACCGCGGCACAGGCAGCAGGCAATTTCAAAACCTGCTTCTATGCTTTCTGGGCGTACAAGGCTGCCCGCGACCTCTATGAGGACCAGTGGAGTGCCCTGACCAAAGCCCTCGGGATTGAGAAGGCGCACGAGCTGTTGATCGAAAGAATGAAACCTTTCGGTGAAATTTCTAACGATCAGTGGGACAAGCTAGTAAGCTTGGCTAAGGGGGGTAAGTTCGAGGATGCATGCATCGCCCTCGCCCCGCAAATCAGACGTTCCCTGGATTACCAGAAGGAACAGGCTGAAGCGAAGGACGGAAGGCCGGTGCGCTGCAGCCACTGTGGCATTGAAGGCCACTCGGCTGAGCAATGCTACAAAGGCAAGAACAAGAGGCAGAGGAAATCGCCAAAGGGGGATGACAAGAAGTGAGCCTTCTAACAAGGCCCTCCCTGCTTCATTGTAGGTGAGAAGGGGGAGTGTGGGAATCTGGTAGATGAGATGTACCAACCCCATGACTTGGAAGACAGGGAAAAGTGGTTCAACTCGTCTGGGATCAAGCTGAATGCTGAGAGATGGATATTCTGGGCGGATAAATTAGGAGTCCCCTGTCCTTTAGCAGCCTTAGGCCCTGTTTCTTGGGAATGGAAGACCACCCCTCCAGCCCCCATAGAGGTGAACAACCACACCAGTGCTTTGCTCAACCTCCCCCCCCTTGTCTCTGAGTTAGATAAGGCTGAGAAGCTAGGCTTGATAGAGTTCTTGCAGGCAGATCAGGACCAGGCAGACTTTGTTAGCTGCATCAACCCGTTTGGGGTTAGGATCAAGCCTAATGGCAAGGCTAGAATTCTAGTAGATCCCACCATCACTGGGGTAAATGGTTGTATGAACAAGCTACCTTGCTCACTCACCACCCCTGAAACATTCATGAAGACGCTCACCACAACAGATATGTTGGGTAAAAGAGATCTGACGAATGGATTCTATCATGTTTCCCTGCATCCTTCAGCTAGGAGGTACATGGGATTCAGACACCCTGTGACAGGTAAAATTGGTAGATGGATAGCTCTCCCTCAAGGCACAGCCCAGAGCCCCCATTTTTTCTGTGAGTTGACCGACTTCTCCAAGTTGATTTTCAACCACAGTTTCAATGAGCATGGTGTCAAGGCCACCTGTGATGTCTATGTGGATGATTACCCCATCAGGGCTGATACACACGTAGACATGCAGAGGGCCTTCGAGATCATGGACAGAGAAGCTGAACTGCTAGGACTAGAGTTCAATCCCTCTAAAGATGAAGGTGCCACCCAACCCACAACCAGACTGGAAGTGCTAGGGCTACTGCTAGATGCACCTCTCTTGAAAATGGACCTCCCGGCCCACAAGAAGCAACTGTACAGAGCAGAAGTCCTTAAGACACTACAGTCAAGGAAGGAGGGAGGCATCCTCAGAAGGAAAGAACTTGAATGCCTAGTGGGGAAGCTAGTCTGGGCGTCTAAGGTGACACCTTGGGGATACTTGCACATCCAACACCTGTTTGATGCCTTATATCCTGTCACCACCAACCATACCACTCACAAACCAAAGGCTGTAATCCCTTGGACACAGGGCACACTAAGTGACCTGGAGTTTTGGGACAGGGCTCTGGAGATGGAGTGGCACGAGTCGGTAGGGGTACATGAAAGCATGTTGGCCAGAAAGGATGTACACGTGGACAGTAAAGCCTTCAAGGTCCACATGTACACAGATGCCAGCAAGGTATTCGGTGCAGGTGGAACTTTGGGCGATGACACATACTCCTATCCCTGGCCAGAAAACAGGCAACATGTGCATATAGGCATCCTAGAACTCGAAGCATGCATGATTTGCTTACAGCACTGGGCACATGAACTGGCAGGAACGTCAGTACTTTGCTACATGGACAATGTCCAAGCTGTTTCAGCTGTGAATAAGGGGGGTTCTAGGATACCAGGCATCAGGGATGCTCTGGCACAGATGGCACTCACAGGCCTTAAGTATGGGTTCACTGTCAAAGCCAAGCATGTTAAGGGAGAGTTAAACCCTGCAGACGCCCCCAGCAGGGGAAAAGCATGCAGCACCAACAACCATTACGTGTTCAAATTTTTTGACAGGCATAACAACCCCCCAGCCACCATTGACTGCTTTGCTGCAGCAGATGGGTACAACAAGCATGACCGGTGCACAAAATGGTTCTCCATCCAACGCCCACTTGTATCACACTGGGAATCACTTTCTGGCCAAGTGTCTTGGGCCAACATCCCATTCTCTGCATTAGGAACAACTCTGGATCTCCTGTATGCGGCTTGGGTAGCCTCACCCTCTGACACAATTTGCACAGCACTGGTGCCTAAATGGCCAGATGCTATTTGGTTTAGGAAGTACCTTAGGGACAAGAACCCCAAGTTTAGGGTACTAGCAACTTACCCTGAGGGCGCCAGGATTTTCCTTGACCCCAGTTCAGGAAAAACCACAGGCCCAATTCCACACACCATGCTTGTGATCAGGTCTGCTCAGTAACTTACCCCCCCCTTTCTTCTTCCTCCCAACCCCCATAGGATGTACCATCTGCCAAGGCACCAAGGGAAGGATGCTTAGGTGCACCAATTGCGACCAGCACAGCCACCCCCAGTGCCTCAGCTTGGGCAGGAATGCCATGTCCTGTGGTACATTCAAGTGCCCAGCCTGCATTTTAATTGAGTGCAACCTCCACATCACTAGCGCCCAAGGCCAGCAAGGTGCCAGGAGGTTAGTGATGCTGGAGGGCTCAACCCTGGCTGTCAGTTTGCAAGACACTTATGCAAGTGCTCTTAAGCGGTACACCAGGTGCATGGCTGAGGTATACATAATTACTGAGCAGGAGGCACTCCCCCCTGGCCCCAAGGAACAAGTGCCACTGACGCTAGTAAAGCTGTTCATGGGTTGGGCGGCAGGTCACTACAAACCTGCCACCATTCAAACAACCCTGTCAGCACTAGCAGAATGGCACAGGTCTAAGGGACTGGACCTTCACACTCTGAACTCCAGTGTTGTGGGACAGCTCTCACAGGCCATCAGGGTGTTCCAGGGGCCTGAGGGAGTCTCCTCTGGCAAGCAGGGCATATGTAAGTCCCTCATTATCAAGTGTCTGGAGACCATGAGGAAGCTGAAGACCCTGCAGCCCCACATGGAGGACTTGTTTACTAGAGACGCAGCTTGGCTAGTGATGGGTTTCTTTGGCCTCCTTAGAAGGAGTGAGCTTATTGCTTTGCGTTTGTCAGATGTGGTGACTAAGAAGGATCATGTAGTTGTCCACATCAGACGCTCCAAAACAGACCAGGAAGGGAAAGGAGCCACTGTAGTGCTCCCAGCCCAATGTAGGTACTCACTTAGAGTCAGGAGGATTATATATGCCCTCTTACAGCTTAGAACCCGTCAGGGCGCCACGCCAGAGGACCACCTCATCACCGCCTGGGACCTAGACTCCCTTAGCTTGTCTTCCTCCCCCCTTCTTTCAGGTCAGGCTTTGTCCTATCGACTAAAGTCTTATCTCACTGCTATTGCACACTCTCACCCCAAACTGGACATAGATCCAGCTAGGTTTGCCATGCACAGCCTCAGACGGGGAGGTGCAGTAGCAGCTTGGGCTAATGGGGCAGACCTAGAGACTATTAGAACTCAAGGTAGATGGAAATCAGATGCCATTAAGGCATATCTGATCCCAGACCTCTCGGTCAAGTTGAACTTTGCCTCCAGCCTCTGAGCCTAGCCTTTTTCCTTTCCCTCTCTTTTCTCTTGATACCCCATCACTTAGCCAAGCCTGCTGTCCTGTACATGCTCCTTACTCCTTCACCTTTCCCCCAGTCCCCCCTTGACACTCCTTTCTTTACATGTGGGACTGATTTTTTATTATCCTGAGGGCACGTGTGTGTGAAATTGCAGTGACTCTTGCATATGGTAGAAGCACAAAGACAGACCTGAACAGTCTGGACTTACAAGCTAGATAGTGCAGTTGACTTTATTTAATGGTAAAAGCTGATGAGACCAGTAAAGCCAGCTAGTGGTGTGATATACCCCCTAATTAAGGGAAATATCACACTCAAAGCTAAAACTTTACAAGGCCCAGCATACACCTTAAATATGTCTACTAGCACTTGTACCAATGGGGGCCCCATCTGAAAGATCGCTGGACCTCTCGGGCAGTGTCTCAATGTCCAGCAAGCAGGCCCCCATACTTTTGCAAATATAAGTACTGACAATGATGAAGCCTGCATGTGCTTCATTTCCTCAACCCTTAAGGGTAAATTATATGTATTGGAAATATGAAAAAGCAACTGTAAGGAATCTGAGTCAACCGTCTGAATGCCGCATTTCCCACACAGTAGTGGGTGAAATGGAGTATTCAGCCGCGCGACGTAAGATTTCGCAGGACGCATTCATATTTCAAATACCCGTAAACCCCCGGGCAAAACCAGGAGTAACCACCGCCAGTGTTTTCCCAGCAGTACTGTCCTGCCCGGTATAAAATCAAGTGCACAGTCACTGGGGGCACTAAATTCTTGGTGCCCCAAGCTGCTGAGCCTTGATCTGAACCAAATTTCGAGTTCCCACCACCATCCCTCTGTCCCACAGGAGTTATATCTTCCAGAAGCTACCTGAGCCTCCCAGGGGAAGTGACTCTGTTATTATTTGACAGTAGCGACTCTATTGGTAGTAGCACAAAGACAGACCTGAACAGTCTGGACTTACAAGCTAGATAGTGCAGTTGACTTTATTTAATGGTAAAAGCTGATAAGACCAGTAAAGCCAGCTAGTGGTATGATATACCCCCTAATTAAGGGAAATATCACACTCAAAGCTAAAACTTTACAAGGCCCAGCATACACCTTAAATATGTCTACTAGCACTTGTACCAATGGGGGCCCCATCTGAAAGATCGCTGGACCTCTCGGGCAGTGTCTCAATGTCCAGCAAGCAGGCCCCCATACTTTTGCAAATATAAGTACTGACAATGATGAAGCCTGCATGTGCTTCATTTCCTCAACCCTTAAGGGTAAATTATATGTATTGGAAATATGAAAAAGCAACTGTAAGGAATCTGAGTCAACCGTCTGAATCAGGGTACTTCCAAGCGCGCTGCCTTTTTGAGCCCCACTCCGCGTTTGGCGCAATTTTTTGCAACCCCCTGTGGGCGCAGCAAGCAATTTTTGCGCTTTTTGCACTACAAAGCGCAGTTTTTAATATTTCAAGTGCGCTTAAGCGCTGGCCAATTTGGTCAATGGAAGTACCCTGTCATGAAGGCCTCAGGTTATTAAAATTAAATAAATGTTACGAATGAATGATTGAATGAATGAACGAATGAATGAATGAATGAATGAATGAATGAATGGATGAATGAATGAATTTGTCAATTAGGCCACGCAGGACCACCTGCCGAACGTATGCATAGATTTAGCTATTAGGCCCGGACAATTAAATTTTCACTGTAGCACGAACTCATGGCCCCCGTCGGTTAAACGATTGTTTGGGGTTCAGTTCATCAGTGCTTTTCTATGTTAGCCCCTCCTGTCACGGTTGGGCAAGTTCATTTAGCCTATTTGGACCACGACTGGACTGTTACAAAATATACAAATAAGTTGCTTTAGGTTGTGCGTGCTTGCTTTAGTTGTGCACCATTTTGACCTCCCAAACATGGCATGAACAAGTCCTATGCAGCGTCGCAAGCGACGTGGAAAGCGAGTTAGTTACGCGACCGTTGGCTGACGAGTCAGGCTTCAATTATTTTTCGGTCGGACAGACAAACGGACAAATGGGTAAATATGGGGGCTTCCGCCCCCTTGAAGAGGGGGCTCTGCCAAAAAACAAACAAGAACTTGCACTTGTGTGAGAGCCAGCCTGAGGAGCTGCTAACTTGTGTGTCTGCCAACTTGTGTGACACTTACTTGACTTCTAACATGTGCGCGATATGGATATGGATATGGATATGGATATGGATATGGATAAAGTCGGCCCAGTAGCGAGGCATGAGGTTGGCAAGAGCTACTGCTTCATAGCCTGAATTTTAGCCTTTTAAAGCTCTCAACCCAAAGCTCATAACCCTAGATACTCTAGATAGTTCCCCTGATCAAATTGCGTGGTACTTACTTGACTTCCGACGTGTCAGGTAATGGAATTTTAACCTCTTTCGGCTCTCAACCCAAAGTTCATAACCCTAGATACTCCAGGTAGTTCCCCTGGTCACATTGCGCGGCACTTACTCGACTTCCAATCATTGAACGAAGAAAGTGCCGGGTTTGAATCTATACGGGTGCCCTTTAGTGTTAGTTGTCGCTGTCAACCGCCATGGTTGCTTTGACCAGGTAAAGTAGCAGCCCGTTCCCTACTGCCGGAAGACGCTCCTAGCAACCTAAATAGAAGCTCCCTAAATACCATGCCCCACCAGGCGTTTTCATTATGACTTCAGACGTGTCAGAGTTACGGATGAAGTTGGCCCAGTACTGAGGCATGAGGTTGGCAAGGGCTACTTCTTCACAGCCTGAATTCTACATCCCCAAACACAAATTACAGAAAAATAGGCAGATAGTTCTCAGGCCGGTGGTACCGGCTTGCCAGCCCGATCACATTACATGCTTGACACTCAATTGACTTCCGACATGTCAGAGTTACGGATGAAGTCGGCCCAGTAGCGGGGCATCAGGTTTGAAAGAGCTACTGCTTCACAGCCTGGATTTTGTCCTTTTACAGCTCTCAATCCAAAGTTCATAACCCTAGATACTCTAGATAGTTCTCCTAATCACATTGCGTGGCACTTACTTGACCTCCGACATGTCAGAGTTACGGATGAAGTCGGCCCAGTAGCGAGGCATCAGGTTGGCAAGGGCTACTGCTTCACAACCTGAATTCAGTGCCACCTCTAGCAAGATGACATCGAACATGAGCGTCTCGATGGAAGCTTGTGTCTTGGTCAGCTTAGGCTGCAAGGCTGTTGCCACCGCTTGTGACTCATCCCGACCAAGCCAAATGTTGTTGAGTACAGCAGGAAAACCACCTGTAATGTAACGGGGCATGGTGTTGGTGCCAAGAATGAGGGGTGCATGTCTTGGTCAGTTCAGGCTGTAAGGCTGTTGCCAACGCTTTTGACTCATCCTGTCCAAGCCAAATGTTGTTAAGGACAGCAGGAAAACCACCTGTAATGTAACGGGGCATGGTGTTGGTGCCAAGAATGAGGGGTGCATGTCTTGGTCAGTTTAGGCTGTAAGGCTGTTGCCAACGCTTTTGACTCATCCTGTCCAAGCCAAATGTTGTTAAAGACAGCAGGAAAACCACCTGTAATGTAACATGGCATGGTGTTGGTGCCAAGGATGAGTGGTGTTTGTTTTGGTCAGTTTAGGCTGCGAGGCTGTTTCCAACGCTTTTGACTCATCCCAACCAAGCCAAATGGTGTTGAGCACAGCAGGGAAACCACCTTTAATGTAACGTGGCATGGTGTTGGTGCCAAGGATGAGTGGTGTATGTCTTGGTCAGTTTAGGCTGTAACTCATCCCATCCAAGCCAAATGTTGTTGAGGACAGCAGGAAAACCTCTTGTAATATAACATGGCATGGATGTGAGGTTTCCCCCCCCAAATGCACCAAAAAAGCTACAAATAGCTATAAAAAGCACTAAGAAACCTGTCCCTAGAGGAGGCCTAAAAACATTAAGCTAGAAAAAAACCACTTTCAGATTTGAAAGAGAATCACTGGGTGGCACAAGTAAGACTGAATGAGATAGCTGATCAGAATCAGTTATTGGACTAGCATGGGGACTAGCACATCCATTACTTGACCCCTGGACTGTAATAACATTTAATAGTGTTTATTACACCAACCATTGTGTTACTGTCTTCAGTTTTTATTTTACCAACCATTTAATTCCTGTCTGTAGCCGTCTGTAGTGTTTATTACACTAACCATTTAATTCCTGCCTGCAGCCGTCTGTAGTGTTTATCATACAAACCATTCATCTCTGTCTGCAGACAATGAGCATGGATGGTGTTAGTTTGGATTAATTTCCAGGGTTGTCAATAAGGTTGGTGTCAATCTCCATAGTATCTCCATGGTACAGGGTTGTCAATAAGGTTGGTGTCAATCTCCATAGTATCTCCATGGTACAGGGTTGTCAATAAGGTTGGTGTCAATCTCCATAGTATCTCCATGGTACAGGGTTGTCAATAAGGTTGGTGTCAATCTCCATAGTATCTCCATGGTACAGGGTTGTCAATAAGGTCCTCCCTCCCTCCCCTACCTTCTAGATTCTGCGCTACTTGGATGTATCAGTCCACCAACACATACCGCAGTTGTGTAACCTCATTTTTTATCTCCACCACCATTACAGGGATGCCAACATCAACCACCACCACCACCACCACCAATAACAACAACAACACAAACGACAAGAACAAGCAATATCACCATAAGCACCAAAAGCATGAACTCATATCTATCCACCAAAAGCTGCCACAGTTGTATAACCTCATATTTCATCTCTTCCACTTTCACATGGCTGCCACCACCACCACCACCACCACAAACAACAAATAACAACAACACAAACGACAAGAACAAGCAATATCACCATTAGTCTCTACCTTCTAGGTTCTGTGCTACTTGGATGTATCGGTCCACCAACACCTGTCACAGTTGTATAACCTCATCTTTTATCTCCACCACTTTAACATGGCTGCCAATATCAACCACAACCACCACCACCACCACCAACACCACCAACACCACCAACAACAACACAAACGACAAGAACAAGCAATATCACCCTATGCACCAAAAGCATGAGCTCATATCTATCCACCAAAAGCTGCCACAGTTGTATAACCTCATCGTTCATCTCTTCCACTTTCACATGGAACCACCACCACCACCACCAACACCACCACCACCAACACAAACGACAAGAACAAGCAATATCAACGTACGCACCAAAAGCATGAGCTCATATCTATCCACCAAAAGCTGCCACAGTTGTATAACCTCAACGTTCATCTCTTCCACTTTCACATGGAACCACCACCACCACCACCACCACAACCACCACCACCACCGACACAAACGACAAGAACAAGCAATATCACCCTATGCACCAAAAGCATGAGCTCATATCTATCCACCAAAAGCTGCCACAGTTGTATAACCTCATCGTTCATCTCTTCCACTTTCACATGGCACCACCACCACCACCACCACCAACACGATCGACAAGAACAGGCAATATCACCATTAGTCCTTACCTTCTAGGTTCTGCGCTACTTGGATGTATCGGTCCACCAACACATGACGCAGTTGAGTAACCTCATTTTGTATCTCCACCACCTTCACAGGGTTGCCGATGAATCGACACGTCCGGCTGAAGAGGCCTGACAACAAGTATTGGATCTGCACGAGGTGCATGTGTGTGTTTGAGTTTGTCTGTGTGTTTGTGTATGTTTGAGTTTGTCTGAGTGTGTCTGTGTGTTTTTGGTTGAAAGGGTCCTTCCCCATGCAAATGCCAATGAAGTCACAGAACTCTTGAGAGAACTCAGGTCCAGACAACAAGAATTGGATCTGCACAAGCCAAGACAAATAGTGGAAGTACCAAGTATTGATCTGCACATAAGCCAAGACAAATAGTGCCACCAGTTCATAAAGTACAAGTTTGGATCTGCAACAAGCCAAACATATGACCACCTTCCTAAAGTAAACCAAGTATTGGTCTGCAACAAGCCAGACAATAGTGACCACCAGTTCCATAAAGTAACAAGTATTGGATCTGCACAAGCCAAGACAATAGTGACCACCATTCCATAAGTAACAAGTATTGGATCTTCTGGCCAGCCAAGACAATAGTGACACCATTCCAATAAAGTACAATTATTGTATCTGTCACAAGCCAAGACAATATGACCACCATTCATGAAGTACAAGGTATTGATCTGCACAAGCCAAGACGATAGTGACCACCAGGTCCATAAAGTAACCAATTATTGGAATCGCACAAGCCAGACAATAAGTGCCACCAGTTCCATAACGGTAACAAGTATTGGATCTGCCAAGCAGACAATAGTGACCACCATTCCTAAAGTAACAAGTATTGATCTGCACAAGCCAGACAAAATAGTTGACCACCATTCATAAAGCAACAAGTATTGGATCTGCACAAGCCAAGACAATAGTGACCACCAGTTCCATAAAGTAACAAGTATTGGATCTGCACAAGCCAAGACAATAGTGACCACCAGTTCCATAAAGTAACAAGTATTGGATCTGCACAAGCCAAGACAATAGTGACCACCAGTTCCATAAAGTAACAAGTATTGGATCTGCACAAGCCAAGACAATAGTGACCACCAGTTCCAAGAAGTAACAAGTATTGGATCTGCACAAGCCAAGACAATAGTGACCACCAGTTCCATAAAGCAACAAGTATTGGATCTGCACCATAGCCAAGCATAGTGACCACCAGTTCCATAAATAACAAGTATGGATCTCTGTCACAAGCCAAGACCTAGTGCCACCAGTTGTCCAGAATAACAAGTATTGGATCTGCACAAGCCAAGACAATAGTGACCACCAGTTCCATAAAGTAACAAGTATTGGATCTGCACAAGCCAAGACAATAGTGACCACCAGTTCCATAAAGTAACAAGTATTGGATCTGCACAAGCCAAGACAATAGTGACCACCAGTTCCATGAAGTAACAAGTATTGGATCTGCACAAGCCAAGACAATAGTGACCACCAGTTCCATAAAGTAACAAGTATTGGATCTGCACAAGCCAAGACAATAGTGACCACCAGTTCCATAAAGTAACAAGTATTGGATCTGCACAAGCCAAGACAATAGTGACCACCAGTTCCATAAAGTAACAAGTATTGATCTGCACAAGCCCAAGACCATATTGACCAGTTCATAAAGTAAAAAAGTCTTGGATCTGCCACAAGGCCAAGACAATAGTGACCACCAGTTCCATAAAGTAACAAGTATTGGATCTGCACAAGCCAAGACAATAGTGACCACCAGTTCCATAAAGTAACAAGTATTGGATCTGCAACAAGCCAAGACAATAGTGACCACCAGTTCCATAAAGTAACAAGTATTGGATCTGCACAAGCCAAGACAATAGTGACCACCAGTTCCATAAAGTAACAAGTATTGGATCTGCACAAGCCAAGACAATAGTGACCACCAGTTCCATAAAGTAACAGTATTGGATCTGCACAAGCCAAGACAATATGACCACCAGTTTCCATAAGTAACAGTATTGGATCTGCACAAGCCAAGACAATAGTGACCACCAGTTCCATAAAGTAACAAGTATTGGATCTGCACAAGCCAAGACAATAGTGACCACCAGTTCCATAAAGTAACAAGTATTGAGACTGCACAAGCCAAGACAATAGTGACCACCAGTTCCATAAAGTAACAAGTATTGGATCTCACAAGCCAAGACAATAGTGACCACCAGTTCCATAAGAGTAACAAGTATTGGATCTGCACAAGCCAAGACAATAGTGACCACCAGTTCCAGAAGCTAAAAGTATGCGATATGCACAAAGCCAAGACAATCGGACCACAGTTCCATAAAGTAAACAAGTATTGGATCTGCAAAGCCAAGACAATGAGTGACCACCAGTTCCATAAAGTAACAAGTATTGGATCTGCCCAAAGCCAAGACAATAGTTTACCACAGTTCCAAAAGTAACAAGTATGGATCTGCACAAGCCAAAGACAATAGGTGACCACCAGTCCATAAAGTAACAAGGATGGGATCTGACAAGCCAAGACAATAGTGACCACCAGTCATGAAGGGAACAAGTATTTTTTGGGGAATCTGCACAGCCAAGACAATAGTGACCACCAGTTCCATGGAAGTAACAAGTATTGGGATCTGCCGCAAGCCAAGACAATTTAAGTGACCACCAGTTCCATGAAGTAACAAGTATTGGATCTGCACAAGCCAAGACAATAGTGACCACCAGTTCCATAAAGTAACAAGTATTGGATCTGCACAAGCCAAGACAATAGTGACCACCAGTTCCATAAAGTAACAAGTATTGGATCTGACAAGCCAGACAATAGTGCCACCAGTTCCATAAAGTAACAAAGTATGGATTCTGCACAAGCCAAGACAATTAGTGACACCAGTTCCATAAGTAACAAGATTGGATCTGCCACACAGCCAAGACAATAGTGACCACAGTTCCATGAACGAGGAACAAGTATTGGATCTGCACAAGCCAAGACAATAGTGACCACCAGTTCCATAAAGTAACAAGTATTGGATCTGCACAAGCCAAGACAATAGTGACCACCAGTTCCATAAGTAAACAAGTATTGGATCTGCACAAGCCAAGCATATTGACCACTTTTCCATGAATAACAATATTGGATCTGCACCAGCCAAGACAATAGTGTCCACCAGTTTCCATAAAGTAACAAGTATTGGATCTGCACAAGCCAAGACAATAGTGACCACCAGTTCCATAAAGTAACAAGTATTGGATCTGCACAAGCCAAGACAATAGTGACCACCAGTTCCATAAAGTAACAAGTATTGGATCTGCACAAGCCAAGACAATAGTGACCACCAAGTCCATAAAGTAACAAGTATTGGATCTGCACAAGCCAAGAACAAAGGGACCACCAGTTCCATAAAGTAACAATATTGATCTGCACAAGCCAAGACAATAGTGACCACCAGTTCCATGAAGTAACAAGTATTGGATCTGCACAAGCCAAGACAATAGTGACCACCAGTTCCATGAAGTAACAAGTATTGGATCTGCACAAGCCAAGACAATAGTGACCACCAGTTCCATAAAGTAACAAGTATTGGATCTGCACAAGCCAAGACAATAGTGACCACCAGTTCCAAAAAGTAACAAGTATTGGATCTGCACAAGCCAAGACAATAGTGACCACCAGTTCCATAAAGTAACAAGTATTGGATCTGCACAAGCCAAGACAATAGTGACCACCAGTTCCATAAAGTAACAAGTATTGGATCTGCACAAGCCAAGACAATAGTGACCACCAGTTCCATGAAGTAACAAGTATTGGATCTGCACAAGCCAAGACAATAGTGACCACCAGTTCCATGAAGTAACAAGTATTGGATCTGCACAAGCCAAGACAATAGTGACCACCAGTTCCATTTTTTTAGTTGTGAAAGGACTTTCACTCCAGGAGGCGGGTCTCCTGATGAAGCGGCACGTTCGGCTGAAGAGGCCTGGCAACAAGTATTGGATCTGAGAGCCAAGACAGGGTTGATCATCAGGTCCATACCTCCTTAGGTAATGACGCCCGGTGGGACGCGGTATAAGGTAAGGGCATCCCATCTTACGGCGGTAGAGCCAAGACATGTGTGATCATCAGTTCCATACCTCCCAAAGTAATGACCCCTGGTGGGACACGGTATAAGGTAAGGGCGTCCCATCTTACGGCGGTAGAGCCAAGACATGTGTGATCATCAGTTCCACATCCCCAATTCCCCGTTCATCGAAAGGCTCAAGGAAAATTGTCGGAGAGTGTTGGCTACGGAGCGACAAGTGGCACCGGAATCGAGTGCAGCGGACTGAAGCAAGGTTTTTCGACATGGCCAGGATCCAGAAAGGGCCAGTGTAACATGCCCACAACAACATTTCTGTTCAACGAATGGCTCAATGGCTGAGCTCCTTGAACGACAAAGGTGCCCGGTTCGAATCCCTACAGGTGCGCCTTAGTTAGTGTTCGCGGTCGCCGTCAGCTGCCATGTAGCTTTGTTTAGGTAATGTAGCAGCCCGTTCTTACCGCCCATACTATAGACAGGGCTCCCTTAATACCACGCCCCACCAGGCGTTATCATTACTTCTTTATCAGCTCCATACCTCCCGAAGTAATGATAATGCCTGGTGGGACGTGTTATTAAGGGAGCCCTGTCTATAGTATGGGCGGTAAGAACGGGCTGCTACATAGATTTTTAACATAGATTTTATACATAGATTTTATACATAGATTTTATACATAGATTTTATACATAGACTTTATACATAGACTTTATACATAGCTTTTATACATAGATTTTAAACATAGATTTTATACATAGATTTTAAACATAGATTTTATACATAGATTTTATACATAGATTTTATACATAGATTTTATACATAGACTTTATACATAGACTTTATACATAGCTTTTATACATTACATTACATTACATTACATGTTAAAGTCTACTTGACACCGCGAGGGTGTATGAGACTCTGTGCTTTAAACAAAAAGAAAAAGCACCCACAAAGCAAAAAACCCCATTACATCAGGGGTGTGTCGAGGACAAACAAACCAAACTCCCAACCACCGTTTTGGTGGCGTAGGTATTAAACCCCCTAGAGCAGGACCCAGATCTCAACCACTTACAGTGGCGGAGGTAAGAAGCTAACAAATGAGAAGTCACAAGAAGAAAAAAAGGGATAATAAATTACGGTGCCACTAAGCAGTCCAGGGCTTCCTGTCTTGCTCTTCTACAAGTAGAAAGATAGTCGGCTAGGTTGCTCCAAAAAGACTTAGTGCCATTTCCATTCATAAAGGTTCTGAATGTGGAATCGCAGAATTCCACATTCCATACGGTTAAGTCGGTATCCTCATGGACATGCCTATAAATATCTGTAAACAGCTTCTGGTAGCGAAGGCGAATATCACTATAAAAAGGGCACTCAAACATATGCATTTCATCCTCAGGTTTTTGGAACCCACACATTTGACAGTGTCTCATTGAGCGAGGGATGTGTGCTCTATCCACCACCCTCATTCTTTCTGTGTTCAGCCAATGGGAACCCATTCTAAACTGTGCTATAGAACGAATCTGATCCTGCTTATGTAAGGCGGATGTAAAGGGAATCAAGCCATTCTCATCATTGCTGTTGGCTGCGAACCATTTTTGGTATCGGAGGCGTTTAAAGCCAACCCTTCTCTCATCAGGGATGTCTCTAACTGCATTGGTGTCACTTGGGTACTTAAACCTCCATGACTCAAAAACTTCAGACATAATACCTTCGACATCGACAGCCTCCAAAATGTTGATGTTTTTACTGGATCCTAGCTTGTGGAGAGCACAACGCAAGTCATGAACCCAGCCAGTGTTGGAGTCAAAAGATTCCTCAAGAGCCATTTTAATGAGATCCTCAGGTTCTTTATGTATGGTCTTGTTCCAGAAGCGCAAAGCTTGTTTAAGCCAAGCAAAACACAACGGGGTTCTACCCAGCTCTTCCATGATAATATTAGATGTAGTAGATTGGCCATAGATTTTAAACATAGATTTTATACATAGATTTTAAACATAGATTTTATACATAGATTTTATACATAGATTTTATACATAGATTTTATACATAGATTTTATTCATAGATTTTATACATAGATTTTATACATAGATTTTAGTGTGTGATATCAGGTCTTCCGTCATACCCTTACAATTTGTTAGGTACCAAATCATTTAGCGCTTTGATAATAGCCCCTGCAATTCCTCTCATCATCTGAGGTTAGGCAAGTCCATTTAGCCTAATTAGCTTTCCCCTGGACTGTAACATACAGACAGACATGCCCAGCACACAAGCCCTGGACTGTTACACACTCTCCCAGAATACTACCCCGACAACATACTAACCCAGGATACTAACCCAGCAAAGTACCCCAGCATACTACCCCAACATACTAACCCAGCATACTACCTCTGGACTGGAACATACAGACCGACATGCCCAGCACACAAGCCCTGGACTATTACACACTCCTCCAGAATACTACCCCAACATACTAACCCAGCATACTAACCCAGCAAAGTACCCCAGCATAGAACCCAGCATACGACCTCTGGACTGTAACATACAGGCATACATGCCCAGCACACAAGTCCTGGACTATTACAAACTCCCCCAGAATACTACCCCAACATACTAACCCAGCATACTAACCCAGCAAAGTACCCCAGCATAGAACCCAGCATACGACCTCTGGACTGTAACATACAGGCATACATGCCCAGCACACAAGTCCTGGACTATTACAAACTCCCCCAGAATACTACCCCAACATACTAACCCAGCATACTAACCCAACAAAGTACCCCAGCATACTACCCCAACATAGAACCCCAGCATACTACCTCTGGACTGGAACATAAAGACAAACATAAGAGGGGAAGTGGGTGAATGTCCTCAAGACTCCTAGGCCAGGTTAATGCAGGTATGGCATGCAGTATGGGCTGTGTGGGAAATCAGGTTTTCCCCCCTTTTCTCTCACCCACCCACCCACCCCCACCGCCACACACAAATACAAATATGAGGGGAAATGCGTGAATATCTTCGAGTCTCGTAGGCCAGGTTAATGCAGGCAAATTTCGCTATTCGCAGCCAGGTTTTTTATACCGCGAGTGTAATGGAATCGCATGGAACGCAAACAATGGAATGCAAACAATGGAATGGTAACAATGGAATACACTGGATGAGATGCAAACAATCAAATGCAAAAAATGGAATTCAAACGATGAAATGCAAACAACGAAATCATATGGAATGCAAACAACGAAATCATATGAAATGCAAACAAGGAAATCATTTGGAATGCAATCAACGAAATCAAATGGAATGCAAACAACGAAATCAAATGGAATGCAAACAAGGAAATCATATGGGAAGCAAAAAATGGAATGCAAACAATGGAAAGCAATTAATGCAATGCAGACAATGGAAAGCAAACAATGGAATGCAAACAATGTTCAGCCTGGATGAATGCGTATTACCCGTAATACACACACAGGTCCGATACGACGGGTGTTCAACATTCATATTACTCGTAATACACACCCAGGACGAACAATAAGAATACATGTAAACAAGTTCCTGGTAAAAAAGAAAATACTGCCAAAGATGGCGAGCAGCCAAGTAGCTAGCTGAAGCTATGTAACCAAGTTCAAGTTCAAGTAAATAATTTCATCTGGTGTACATGGTTTCATCTGGTGTACATGGTTTCATCTGGTGTACATGGTTTCATTTGGTGTACATGGTTGCATCTGGTGTACATGGTTGCATCTGGTGTACATGGTTTGTGTCAGGAGACCTACCTCCTGGGGTAATAATTACCTCCTGGGGTAATAATCTGGTGTACCTGGTTTTAATAATTACCTCCTGGGGTAATAATCTGGTGTACCTGGTTTTAATAATTACCTCCTGGGGTAATAATCTGGTGTACCTGGTTTTAATAATTACCTCCTGGGGTAATAATCTGGTGTACCTGGTTTTAATAATTACCTCCTGGGGTAATAATCTGGTGTACCTGGTTTTAATAATTACCTCCTGGGGTAATAATCTGGTGTACCTGGTTTTAATAATTACCTCCTGGGGTAACAATCTGGTGTACCTGGTTTTAATAATTACCTCCTGGGGTAATAATCTGGTGTACCTGGTTTTAATAATTACCTCCTGGGGTAATAATCTGGCGTACCTGGTTTTAATAATTACCTCCTGGGGTAATAATCTGGTGCACCTGGTTTGTGTCAGGAGACCCACCTCCTGGGGTAAAAATCCTTTCCCAACTTCAAAAAAACAAACTGAGCCCAGTTGAGATTTATGTGTACCACTTTCATTGAAGTGGTAGGGATTCATACAAGCTTTAGAGGTAACAAAGGGAAAACAAATCCATGGCCCCTTCAAGAAAACCTTCAGCCCTCTTACCTGTTGTAGAACTAGCACAAAAAGGAATGCCTATATCACCACAGCTGATGACGAGGAAACCCCCAGGCCCACACGCAAGCCCCCTCACCCCCCACCACCACCACCACCACCACCAAACCACCACACCACCACCAAACACACACACTTTCTGCCCATTCCACCGCAGCTACCATCCCCCCCCCCCTCCCCCATCCCCTCCCCCCCCCCCCCCTCTCTCTTCGCCACCCCCCTCCTCCCTCCACTCCCCCCTCCCCCGTCCCCCCCCCCCCCCCCCCCCTCCCCCCCCTCCCCCCTCCCCCCCTCCCCCCCCCCCCCATCGCCCCCCCCCCCCCCCTCCCCCCCCCCCCCCCCCTCCCCCCCCCCCGCCCCCCCTCCCCTCCCTTCCCCCCCCCCCCCCCCCCCCCCCACCCTCCCCCCCCCCCTCCCCCCCCTCCCCCCCCCCCCCCCCCCCCCCCCCCGTCTCCCCCCCCTTCCCTCTCCCCACCCCCCCCCCCCCCTCCCACACCCCCCCCCCCCCTCCCCCCCCCCGGTTCCCCCCCCCCCCCCCCCCCCCCCCCCCCCCCCCCCCCCCCGACTCCCTCCCCCCCCCCCCCCCCCCCCCCTCCCCCCCCCCCCCTCCCCCCCTCCCCTCCCTCCGTCCCCCCATCCCCCCCCCCCCCCCCCCCCCCCCCCCCCCCCCCCCCCTCCCCCCCCCCCCTCCCCCCCCCCCCCCCCCCCCCACCCCCCCACCCCCCCCCCACACACTTCTGCCCATCCCACCGCAGCTGATGACGAGGAGTCCCCCAGTCCCCCCTCCACCCCCTATACCCCACCGCACCAACCCACCCCACCCGAACACCCCCACACCTCTTACCTGCTGTAGACCATCATCCACGGCAAGGCTCCCCCATCACCCAATCAGCGATGTCGGTCTGACTAGGCCATCAGGAAGCAGGGATGGAGGAGGGCGATGCTCGGTAGGGAGAGAGAGAGAAGGGTGGGTAGGTCGTTGGTGAGGAAGTAGGTAGGGGGTGAAGGGGGACGGGGACGGGGGCGGGGGCGGGGGCGGGAGGGGGGTAGTCAGTGGAAGTGATAAGTGGAAGGGGATAGTTTAGGTGGGGGGTGGGATATGGGTGAGCAGGTGGGAGGTGAGGGAGGGTAGGGGGTGAAGGGGGGGGGGGGGGGTAGTAAGTGGGAGAAATAAGTGGGAGGTGATAGTTTAGGTGGGGGTTGGGAGATGGGTGGGCAGGTGGGAGGTGAGGTAGCAGGTAGGGGGTGAAGTAAGTGGGAAGAGATCGTTTAGGTGGGCGGTGGGAGAGGGGAGTAGTGGGTTGGAGGGGTTAGTTTAGGTGGGGGTTGAGATATGGGTTGGCAGGTGGGAGGTGAGGAAGGAGGCAGGGGATGAATGGGGGGGCAGTAAGTGGGAAGGGATAGTTTAGGTGGCGGGTGGGAGAGGGGAGCAGTGGGTTGGAGGGGAGAGTGCAAGAAGGGAGTGGGAGGTGGGTGGGCAGGTGGGTGGGCAGGTGGGAGGTGAGGAATTAGGTAGGGGGTGAAAGGGGGAGCAGTAAGTGGGAAGGGATATTTTAGGTGTGGGGTGGGAGAGGAAGGGATAGCTTAGGTGGAGGGTGGGGGAGGGGAGCAGTGGGTAGAAGGGGATAGTTTAGGTGGGGGGTGGTAGAGGGGAGTAGTGGGTTAGAGGGGATAGTTTAGATGGGGGGTGGGAGATGGGTGGGCAGTTGGGAGGTGAGGAAGGAGGTAGGGGGTGAAGGGGGGAGCACTGAGTGGGAAGGGATAGTTTAGGTGGCGGGTGGGAGAGGGGGGTAGTGGGTTGGAGGGGATAGTGTCTGGAGGGAGTGGGAGACCGGTTGGGGTGGGGGAGGTGCGGAAGTAGGTACGGGGAGGCGAGGGGTGCAGTAACGATGCATTTCTATTGGATCGCTTGACTTGTGTTAGCGCCTGTAGTACGCGCGTCATACAGGAATCGACAAAGTCGCATTTCCATTGGACTCCAACTTGACTTATCTAACGCCCCACTCGTTTTGAATCGGTTTTATGTAAATTTAAATCCATTTAAGTCCCTTTTTTATTTCACTCACTTGCTCTGGGCGCTGCCACAAAACGTGCTGCAGCAGCAAGGCATCGTACTCAGTGACAGTGTTGCGCCCGTTGCAGTATGCTGCTACCTGCAGTGTTGATGGGGAGGCGATCACTTATAGCAGTTACAACCTGGAGCTACAATGAGTAGCTAGCAGCAGGTAAGAAATAGCATGGGAGCACAATAGTGTTATCAAGATTGTACTTCGTGTTTCGCTGAGGTAGTCAGGAAGTGGCCAGCTTCGAGTGAGAGGACCACATGATAATATAAACCTAGAATTTATTGAGTGGCACAGACCAGCTTCTAGTCAGAGGAATATTCCGGTTACAACAGTGATGACATACCAGGCCTGCCTAATTACATCTCGGGCCTCCCTCCCAGGTCCTCCCCTGCAGCAGCAGCAGCAACAATGGTGACAACCTGCCTCCCTATCAGTACCTCACTTGCACGAGCTGGACAGACTTAAACAGCCAGCGGTCCGATACATCACTTGGGGCTCACTCTTTTATTCTGGGGCGGTGGGTTTTGTAAGAGGGGTTTTGTAGGAAGACCCACCCAATGGGGTGGAAAGACTTCTTCTTCTTCTTCTTCTTCTTCTTCTTCTTCTTCTTCTTTTTCAACAACAACAACAACAACAACATCAACAACAACAACAACAACAACAACTGCAACAACAACAATAACAACAGCAGCAGTAGCAACAACATCAACAACAACAACAACAACAACAACAACAGCAGCAGCAGCAACGATAGCATCACCTTGTCTCCCTATCAGTAACTTGCCTGCACCAGTTGGACAGACTTAAGCAGGCGGCAGTCCGATGCATTTACGTGGAGCTCACTATTTTCTTCTGGGGCGGCAAGTTTTTGAAGATGGGGTTCTGTAAGAGGACCCACATCATGGGGTGAAAAGTCTTCTCCGTCAACAACAACAACAACAACAACAACAACAACAACAACAACAACAACAACAGCAACAACAACAACAACAACAACAACAACAGCAACAACAACAGCAACAACAACAACAACAACAACAACAACAACAACAGCAGCAGCAGCAGCAGCAATAGTAACACCCTGCCTCCCTATCAGTATCTCACCTGCAACAGTTGGACAGACTTAACCAGCCGGCGGTCCGAGACATAGATAGGGGGCTCAATCTTCTCTTGCAAGTACGTGCGAAGGTCTGTAACGAGCTGAATGACTGATGGCGGCACCTGTGGGTTAGGGTTTGGGGTTGCAATTGGGGCTGAGGTTGATGTTATGGCTGTGGTTGAGCTTGTGCTTGTGCTTGTTGTTGCGGATACAATTTTGATTGAGATTGTGGTTGGGGCTGTGGTTGTTGATGAGCTGTGGATGAGGTTGCAGTAGACTTTGTGCTTGCGCTTGTTGTTGCGAATACAATTTTTGTTGAGGTTGTGCTTGTGGCTGAGGTTGAGCTTGTGGCTGTGGTTGTTGTGGTTGAGGTCTGTCACAAACTGGATAACTGATGGCGGCACCTGCGGGTTTGGGTTAGGGGTTATCATTGGGGCTGAGGTTGATGTTATGGCTGTGGTTGTGGGTGTGGTTGAGCTGTGAATGAGGTTGCGGTAGACTGTGTGCTTGCGTTTGAAGATGCAGTTGTGGCCGTGGTTGTGGCTGAGGTTGAGCTTGTGGCTGTGGCTGTGGTTAAGGTCTGTAACAAGCTGGATGACTGGTAGCGGCACCTGTGGGTTTAGGTTTGGGGTTGCCATTGGGGCTGGGGTTGATGTTATGGCTGTGGTTGAGCTTGTGGTTGGGGTTGGGGTTGTGGTAGACTTTGTGCTTGTGCTTGTTGTTGCGGATACAATTTTGAGGTTGTGGTTGGGGCTGAGGTTGAGGTTGGGGCTGTGGTTGTGGTTGAGCTGTGGTAATGGTAGACTTTGTGCTTGTGCTTGCGGTTAAGGATACAATTGTGGTTGTGGCTGATGGTGAGCTTTTGGCTGTGATTGAGGTTGCGGCTGTGGTTGAGGTAGTGGTTGGTGTTGCGGTAGACTTCGTGCTTGCGGTTGCCAATACAATTGTGGCCGGGGTGCTTGCGGTTGCCAATACAATTGTGGTTGGGGCTGAGGTTGAGGTTGGGGCTGTGGTTGTGGTTGAGCTGTGGATGAGGTTGCGGTATACATTGTGCTTATGCTTGCGGTTGCGGTCGCGGATACAATTGTGGTTCAGGTTGTGCTTGGGGCTAAGGGTGAGGTTGAGGTTTAGGCTGAGGTTGTGGCTGTGGTTGAGCTGTGGATGAGGTTGCGGTAGACTTTGTACTTTGTACTTTGTTGTTGCGGATACAATTTTGATTGAGATTGTGGTTGGGGCTGTGGTTGTTGCTGAGCTGTGTATGTGGTTGCAGTAGACTTTGTGCTTGTGCTTGTTGTTGCGAATACAATTTTGGTTGAGGTTGTGCTTGGGGCTGAAGTTGAGCTTGTGGCTGTGGTTGTTGTGGTTGAGGTCTGTAACAAACTGGATAACTGATGTGCTTGTTGTTGCGGATACAATTGGGGTTGAGGTTGAGGTTGTGTTTGGGGCTGAGGTTGTGGCTGTGATTGAGCTTGTGGCTGTGATTGATCTTGTGGTTGAGGTTGCGGTAGACTTTGTGCTTGTGCTTGTTGTTGTGGATACAATTTGATTCGGGTTGTGGTTGGGGCCGAGGTTGATGTTGGCTCTGTGGCTGCGGTTGAGCTGTGGATGAGGTTGCGGTAGACATTGTACTTGTCCTTGTTGTTGCGGATACAATTTTGGTTTGAGTTTGTGATTGGGGCCGAGGTTGTGGCTGTGATTGCGCTTGTGGCTGTGGTTGCAGTAGACTTTGTGCTTGTGCTTGCGGTTAAGGATACAATTGTGGTTGGGGCCGAGGGTGAGCTTTTGGCTGTGATTGAGCTTGTGGCTGTGGTTGAGCTTGTGGTTGGGGTTGCGGTAGACTTTGTGCTTGCGGTTGCCAATACACTTGCGGTTGAGGTTGTGTTTTTGGTTGTGGTTGAGGTCTGTGACAAGCTGGATGACTGAGGAATGAAACTGTAGGGTTGGGGGGAAGCAGTGGGAATGACAGTGTGTTTCGGTTTGGGTTTGAGGTTGTAGTTGTGACTGTGGTTGCGGTTGCGGCTGTGGTTGCGGTTGAGGTCTGTGACAAGCTTGGTACCTGATGAAAGCACATGTAGGGTTTGGGGTAGGCTGTGAATATGACGGTTTGTTTCGGTTTGGGTTTGAGGTTGTGGCTGCGGTTGTGGCGGTGATTGTGGCTGTGGTATAGGGTGTGGTTGCAATTGTGGTTGTGGTTGTGGTTGTGATGGTTATGGTGTGTCGGTAGACGCTGGGGTTAGTGTTGGGGCCTGAGTTGGGGTTGGCGCAGTTGTGGTGGTGGTCCAGTTGTGGAGGTGATTGTGTGTTAACCAGCCCACCCCAAGCCATGAACATAAAATAAAGTGCACCCCACACCCACACCCACACCCCACCCCACTCCACACCTTCACACGCACACTGCGTACAGCCTCCTCCCGGCACTGTTTGATCAATACAGTGCATGCTGTATAGGCTACACACTTCAACCCACATCCTGAACACCCTCACTCGCACACTGCAAACAACCTCGTTCTTGTCCTGTTAGATCAATACAGTGTATCCTGTACACCCCACACCCCGCTCCACACACTGACCCGCATGCTGCTTACAGCCTCCTCCCTGCACTGTTTGATCAATACAGTATATCCTATAAACCCTACACACTTTAACCCACACCCTGCGCACACTCACCCGCACACTGCGTACAGCCTCGTCCCTGTTCTGTTTGATAAATACTGTGCATGATGCATAGCTTCCACACTTCAACCTACACCCTGCGCACACTCACCCGCACACTGCGTACAGCCTCGTCCCTGTTCTGTTTGATAAATACTGTGCATGATGCATAGCCTCCACACTTCAACCTACACCCTGCGCACACTCACCCGCACACTGCGTACAGCCTCGCCCCTGTTCTGTTTGATCAATACAGTGCATGATGCATAGCCTCCACACTTCAACCTACACCCTGCGCACACTCACCCGCACACTGCGTACAGCCTCGCCCCTATTCTGTTTGATCAATACAGTGCATGATGCATAGCCTCCACACTTCAACCTACACCCTGCGCACACTCACCCGCACACTGCGTACAGCCTCGCCCCTGTTCTGTTTGATCAATACTGTGCATGATGCATAGCCTCCACACTTCAACCTACACCCTGCGCACACTCACCTGCACACTGCGAACAACCTCCTTCTTGCACGTTATGATCAATACAGTGCATGCTGTAAGGCCCACACACTTCAACCCACACCCTGCACACACTCACCCGCACACTGCGTACAGCCTCCTTCTTGCACGTAATGATCAATACAGTGCATGCTGTAAGGCCCACACACTTCAACCCACACCCTGCACACACTCACCCGCACACTGCGTACAGACTCCTTCTTGCACGTAATGATCAATACAGTGCATGCTGTAAGGCCCACACACTTCAACCCACACCCTGCACACACTCACCCGCACACTGCGTACAGCCTCCTTCTTGCACTGTGTGATGTCTTCTCGAGTTAACTTTGCATCTAAGGCGCTCCATTCCTTTGGTGTACTCGAGTAGATAGTCAACATCTCAGCCACACCTACGATAAATGGTGGTTAAAGTGGTTGGTTAACATGTCAGCCACACCTACGATGGATGGTTGTTAAGGTGGTTGGTTAATATGTCAGCCAATGGATGGTGGTGAAGGTGGTTGGTTAACATCTCAGCCACACCTACGATGGGTGGTTGTTAAGGTGGTTGGTTAATATGTCAGCCAATGGATGGTGGTGAAGGTGGTTGGTTAACATCTCAGCCACACCCACGATGGATGGTTGTTAAGGTGGTTGGTTAATATGTCAGCCAATGGATGGTGGTGAAGGTGGTTGGTTAACATCTCAGCCACACCTACGATGGGTGGTTGTTAAGGTGGTTGGTTAACATGTCAGCCAATGGATGGTGGTGAAGGTGGTTGGTTAACATCTCAGCCACACCTACGATGGGTGGTTGTTAAGGTGGTTGGTTAACATGTCAGCCAATGGATGGTGGTGAAGGTGGTTGGTTAACATCTCAGCCACACCTACGATGGGTGGTTGTTAAGGTGGTTGGTTAACATGTCAGCCAATGGATGGTGGTGAAGGTGGATAGTCAACATCTCAGCCACGCCTACAATAAATGGTGGTTAAAGTGGTTGGTTAACATGTCAGTCACACCTACGATGGATGGTTGTTATGGTGGTTGGTTAATATGTCAGCCAATGGATGGTGGTGAAGGTGGTTGGTTAACATAACAATATGTCAGCCAAGGGGGACTTAGGATGTGCAGCCCCAAGCTAAAAACACTGGCACAGAGGATTCAGTTAGAAAAGGAATGACTTTGGGGGCAACTTGAACTTGAACTTGGTTACATAGCTTCAGCCAGCAATTTGGCTGCTCACCGTCTTCGGCAGAAAAAATAAATTACCAGGAAAATGTAAACTCAAACAAATCACTTTTTTTGCATTTTTTTTTTGCATTTTTCGACTTCGGGGGCATCTTAGCTCATCAGGGTACTACATTTTGTCTGATTGGTCAGCTCTTTAACCACACAAACGTCTATTTGGTCAGCGCTTTGTAGTGCAAAAAGCGCAAAAACGGCGCGCTGCGCCCACAGGGGGTTGAAAAAACTGCGCGAAACGTGCATTGGGGCTCAAAAAGTGTGCGCGAAATCGTGCTGCCGCGCGCGCTTTGTAGTACCCTGAAGCTCATAACAGTTGGTTTGCCTCTTTATATTTATATTTTATTTTATCAATTTTTTCATTTTTATTTTTATTTTATCAATTTGTACAAGCACTCTTTTATAACCTTTTGTGGTTGGCCCCAGCGCAAGCAAACGGCTGGCCTAAAATGCTGTGAACAAACTATCGCCTAAGGCATCCAGCTCCTCGCTATCAGAAAGCATGTTGGATGCTCCCACAACGCTCAGCAGCGCCACATGATATGGTTGGTGTCTTCGTCATCTACATGCACCACACCATATGAATCAAACCTCATCTGCTGCCGAGAATTGCTTCACCTCCCTCGTGACAAGTAACCAATCGCCCATCTAGCTCCTCGCTATCAGAAAGCGCGTTGGATGCTCCCACCACGCTCAGCAGTGTCACCTTACGTGGTTGATGTCTTCGTCATCTACACGCACCACACAATCTGAATCACACCTCACCTGCTTCCGATAATCGCTCAACCCCCCTCGTGACAAGTAACCAATTGCCCATCTAGCTCCTCGCTATCAGAAAACACGTTGGATGCTCTTACCACGCCCAGCAGCACCACCATATGTGGTTGGTGTCTTCGTCATCTACATGCACCACAGCATAGGAATCCCACCTCATCTGCTGCCGAGACTTGCTTCACCTCCCTCGATACAAGTACCCTATCGCTGTCAAACGCCATGGTAGCTTTGTCCAGGTAAAGTAGCAGCTTATTCCCTACCGTCGTAAGACAGGTCTCCCTTAATACCACGCCCTACCAGGCGTTATCATTTCTTGAACCAATCGCCCAAGGCATCCACCTCCGTGCTTCAGAAAGCTTGTTGGATGCTCCTGCTGTTGGCAAGCGGGCCCCCTTAGGGAAGGGGCCCACTTGGAAACCTCTGGTATATCGGTTATTTTCCTGCCCGGACCTCTCAATAACTAGTCAGGCCCCTATAACTACTTCTTATAGGGGCTATCTTTGGCACTGGCCTGCAACTCCCATTCGTACAGGAATAACTGGTGGATGTCCTTGAGTGTTATTCTACTTGAACAAGTGACACAATTCCTCATGGTCTTTACGGGGTGGACTACACATGTGCTACACTCAGTAGCGGCACCTTGATTCATCCAGAGCCTTTGTCAAAACAAACAAGAAAGCTCACAGCTGCATGGGTCCCCAGACACACACCTGATACAGACACCTGTTCCACCTCCCTTCTCACAAGGAACCTATTGTACCCCCCCCCACCCCCCCCCTTCCTCATCAGCCCACAAGAGAATCTCAAATCTCATAACTTTATATGGCCCCAGACACACACCTGATGCAGACACCTGCTTCACCTCCCTTCTCACAAGGAACCTATCTCCCCCCTCCCCCCCCCATCAGCCCACAAGAGAATCTAAATCTCACAAATTATATGGCCCCAGACACACACTGATGCAGACACCGTTCACCTCCCTTCTCACAAGGAACCTATCCCCCCCCCCCCCCCCCCCCCTTCCTCATCACCCCACAAGAGATCAAATCTCCAACTTTATATGGCCCCAGACACACACCTGATGCAGACACCTGCTTCACCTCCCTTCTCACAAGGAACCTATCGTACAAGGCATCCAGCTCCTCACTCTCTGGGAGCTCGTTGGATGCTCCCACAACGCTCAGCAGCGGCACCTTGACTCGCTCGGAGCCGTTGTCGAAGAGACGCTCATTGACGAGGGTGAGCAATGTGTTGAGGATGGCACTATTGGCCTTGAAGATCTCGTCGATGAAGGCGACCTCTGCCTCGGGGAGGTAGCCGCGAGTCTGTCGGATGTACTTGTCGTCTTCAAGTGCGCGCATGGACAGGGGGCCAAACAGCTCCTGAGGGGCAGATAAGGGGATGTGGGGAGTGGGGTTGAGGAGTGGGGTGGTGGTGGGGTGGTGGTGTGTGGGGTGGGGGGCATCCTGGACTTCAGGATTCAACCAATACAGGAAACCTCGGCTTCAGAGAGATAGCCACGGGTTTGTCGGATGTACTAATCGTCTTCCAGGGCGAGCATGGAAAGGGGGCCAAACAGCTCCTGAGGGACAGATTAGGGGGATGTTGGTGTGGAGTGAGGAGTGGGTGGGATGGGAGGTGGGGGTTGGTGGTGTGTGGTGTGGGGGTGTGGGGTGGTGGGGGGTGGTGGGGGTGGGGGTGTGTGGGGGGGGGGGGGGGGAGTGGGATTGGGAGTGGGGTGGGTGGGTGGGGTGGGGGTGGGGGGTGGGGGGAAGGGGGTGAGGGATTGGTGTGGTGGTGTGTGTGTGGGGTGTGTGTGGGGTGGGGTGGGGTGGGGTGGGGGGGAGGGGGGGAGGGGCAATCCTGGACTTAAGGATTCGACCAAGACAGAGGACCTTGGCTTCAGGGAGATAGCAACGAGTTTGTTTGATGTACTTATCGTCTTCCAGGGCGCGCATGGAAAGGGGGCCAAACAACTCCTGAGGGACAGATAAGGGGATGTGGGGAGTGGGGCTGAAGAATGGGGGTGGAAAGTGGGGGTGGAGAGCGGGAGCGGGTGTGACAGAGGGACAGATAAGGGGATGTGGGGAGTGGGGTTGGAGAGTGGGAGCGGGTGTGACAGAGGGACAGATAAGGGGATGTGGGGAGTGGGTCTGGGGAGTGGGAGCGGGTGTGACAGAGGGACAGATAAGGGGATGTGGGGAGTGGGTCTGGGAGTGGGAGCGGGGTGTGACAGAGGGACAGATAAGGGGTGTGGGGAGTGGGGCTGAAGAGTGGAAGCGGGTGTGACCGAGGACAGTAAGGGGATTGTGGGAGTGGGGCTGGGGAGTGGGAGCGGGAGTGACAGAGGGACAGATAAGGGATGTGGCAAGTGGGGCTGGGAGTGGGGGAGTGGGAGCGGGTGTGGAAGGCGGGACAGATAAGGGAGTGGGGAGTGGGGGGGTTGGAGAGTGGAAGCGGGTGTGACAGAGGGACAGATAAGGGGAGGTGGGGAGTGGGCGCTGGGGAGTGGGAGCGGGTTGTACAGAGGGACAGATAAGGGATGTGGGGGGAGTGGGGCTGAAGAGTGGAAGCGGGGTTGACAGAGGACAGATAAGGGGATGTGGGGAGTGGGGCTGGGGAGTGGGACGGGTGTGACAGAGGACAGATAAGGGATGTGGGGAGTGGGCTGGGGAGTGGGGAGCGGGGTTGTGACAGAGGGACGATAAGGGGATGTGGGGAGTGGGTCTGGGGAGTGGGACGGGTGGTGACAGAGGGACAGATAAGGGATGTGGGGAGTGGGTCTGGGAGTGGGAGCGGGTGTTACAGAGGGACAGATAGGGATGTGGGGAGTGGGGCTGGGGCTGAAGAGTGGAAGCGGGTGTGACAGAGGGACAGATAAGGGGATGTGGGGAGTAGGGCTGGAAAGTGGGAGCGGCTTGACAGAGGGACAGATAGGGGATGTGGGAGTGGTTGGGAGTGGGAGGGGTGACAGAGGACAGATAAGGGGATGTGGGAGTGGGTCTGGGGAGTGGGAGCGGGTGTGACAGAGGGACAATAGGGGATGTGGGGAGTGGGTCTGGGGAGTGGGAGGGTGTGGACAGAGGGACCGATAAGGGGATGTGGGGAGTGGGTCGGGGAGTGGGAGGGGTGTGACAGAGGGACAGATAAGGGGATGTGGGGAGGGGGGCTGAAGAGTGTGAAGCGGTGTGTGACAAAGGGACAGATAAGGGGATGTGGGAGTGGGGCTTGAAGAGTGGAAGCGGGTGGTGTGACAGAGGACAGATAAGGGATGTAGGGTGGGGTCTGGGGAGTGGGAGCGGGTGTGACAGAGGGACAGATAAGGGGATGTGGGAGTGGGTTGGGAGTGGGAGCGGGTGTGACAGGGGACAGATAAGGGGATGTGGGAGGGGGGTCTGGGGATTTGGAGCGGGGTGTGACGAGGGACAGATAAGGGATGTGGGGAGTGGGTCTGGGGAGTGGGAGCGGGTGTGACAGAGGGACGATAAGGGGATGTGGGGAGTGGTGCTGAAGGTGGAGCGGGTTGTGACAGAGGGACAGATAAGGGGATGTGGGGAGTGGGGCTGGGGAGTGGGAGCGGGAGTGACAGGGGCAGATAGGGGATGTGGGAGTGGGTCTGGGGTGGGAGCGGGTGTGACAGAGGGACAGATAAGGGGATGTGGGGAGTGGGGCTGGAGAGTGGAAGCGGGTGTGACAGAGGGACAGATAAGGGGAGGTGGGGGAGTGGGTCTTGGAGTGGGAGCGGGTGTTACAGAGGGACAGATAAGGGGTGTGGGTGGTAGTGGGGCTGAAGGTGGAGCGGGTGTGACAGAGGGACAGATAAGGGGATGTGGGGGAGTGGGGCTGAGAGTGGAAGGGGGTGTGACAGAGGGACAGTATAGGGGATGGTGGAGTGGGTCTGGGGAGTGGGAGCGGGTGTGACAGAGGACAGATAAGGGATGTGGGGAGTGGGTCTGGGGAGGGGGCGGGTGTGACCGAGGGACAGATAAGGGGATGTGGGGAGTGGGGCTGAAGAGTGGAACGGGGTGACAGAGGGACCGATAGGGGATGTGGGGAGTGGGGCGGGGAGTGGGCGGGAAGTGACAGAGGGACAGATATAGGGGATGTGGGAGTGGGGTCTGGGGAGTGGGAGCGGGTGTGACAAGGGACAGATAAGGGGATGTGGGGAGTGGGTCTGAGGGAGTGGGAGTGCGGGTGTTACAGAGGGGGACAGATAAGGGTGTGGGGGTGGGTCTGAAGAGTGCGGGTTGTGACCGAGGACAGATAGGGGATGTGGGGAGTGGGGTTGTGAAGAGGGAAGCGGGTGTGACAGAGGGACAGTAGGGGATGGGGGGAGTGGGGCTGGGGAGTGGGAGCGGGTGTGACAGAGGACAGATAAGGGGATGTGTGGAGTGGGCTGGGGAGTGGAGGGGTGTTACAGAGGGACAGTAGGGGATGTGGGGAGTGGGGCTGAAGAGTGGAAGCGGGTGTGACAGAGGGACAGATAAGGGGATGTGGGGAGTGGGGCTGAAGAGTGGAAGCGGGTGTGACAGAGGGACAGATAAGGGGATGTGGGGAGTGGGTCTGGGGAGTGGGAGGGGTGTGACAGAGGGACAGAATAAGGGGATGGGTGAGTGGGTCTGGGGAGTGGAGCGGTGTGACGAGGGACAGATAAGGGATGTGGGGAGTGGGTCTGGGGAGTGGGCAGCGGGTTGTGACAGGGACAGATAAGGGATGTGGGGAGTGGTTTTTGGGGTGGGAGCGGGTGTTGTGACAGAGGGAACCAGATAAGGGGGGGGGGGAGTGGGTCTGGAGTGGGGAGGGGTGTGACAGAGGGGACAGATAAGGGAGTGGGGAGTGGGCTGGGTGAGAGTGGGAGGGGGTTTTACAGAGGGACAGATAAGGGATGTGGGGAGTGGGTCTGGGGAGTGGGAGCGGGTGTGACAGAGGGACAGTAAGGGGATGGTGGGAGTGGGGGCTGAAGGATGGGGGTGGGGAGTAGGTGCGGGGAGTGGGTCGGGTTTGTGACGGGGACACATTAAAGGGATTGTGGGGGAGTCGTTTGGGTTTGGGAGTGGGAGCGGGTGTGACAGAGGGACAGATAAGGGGATGTGGGGGATTGGGTCGGGGGTGAGTGGGAGCGGGGTGTGACAGAGGGACAGATAGGGGTGTTGGGGAGTGGGTCTGGGGTAGTGGGGAGCGGGTGTGACGGATGGCCAGATAATGGGCTGTGGGAGTGGGTTGGGGAGTGGGAGCGGGGTGACTGAGGGAACAGCTAAGGGGATGTGGGAGTTGGGGCTGCAGGTGGGGTGAGTGGGTTGGGGGTGGGGTTGGGGAGTGGGAGCGGGTGTGACAGAGGGACAGATAAGGGGATGTGGGGAGTGGGTCTGGGGAGTGGGAGCGGGTGTGACAGAGGGACAGATAAGGGGATGTGGGGAGTGGGTCTGGGGAGTGGGAGCGGGTGTGACAGAGGGACAGATAAGGGGTGGGGTGGAGGAGTGGGGCCCTGAAGAGTGGGGGTGGGCGTGGGGGGTGGCGAGCGGGGGCTGGTGTGACAGAGGTGTACAGATAAGGGGATGTGGGGAGTGAGTGGGGTGGAGCGGGTGGGGGGGGTGGGATGGGGGTGGGAGCGGGGATGGGGGCTAGGGGGGTGGGAACAGATCGACAGATAAGGGGATTACGACAGGTATTGTGAGAAGGGAGGTGGGCGTCAAGGATGCAACTCCTGGGTGCTGAGGAGGATGAGGAGGTTGAGGAGGTTGAGGAGGTTGAGGAAGTTGAGGAGGTTGAGGAGGTTGAGGAGGTCGAGGAAGTTGAGGAGGTTGAGGAGGTTGAGGAGGTTGAGGAAGTTGAGGAGGATGAGAAGGTTGAGGAGGTTGTGGAGGTTTGGGAGGTTGAGGAGGTTGACCCTTCGCACACACACACACACACACATTACTGCTGACGTTGTGCTGCCTTACCTCTGGCACAGAGAAACAGGTGAGCTCAAACACCCTTCACGCACACACACACCCTTTCGGATACGGCTTACTCAACCCCCACACAACCCACCCGCACCACCCAACCCACAAACACACCCACCCAACCCCACACAAGCACCCAACCAACAAACTCATTACTCACCATTTAACTGCTGAGTTGTGACGGCTTGCCTCTGGGCAAGGAGAAAGATGGAAACAATTGAGGCTCACTACACCTTTCACGCAACAACACCCTTTATGGTGCACAAGTATGCCCTCCTCCCCCACACTTCCACCACACACACAACACAAACACAACAACCACACACAACCCCCCCCCACATAAACCCCACACAAATCAGCCCGCCCCCCCCCCCCCACCACACAACACACACACACACACCACACAACATGACTGCTGACGTTGTGCTGCATTACCTCTGGCCACGGAAAAAACGGGTGAGCAGGCGCCTCGAAGTTAGTTCCAGATATCAGTTTATTCAAGGTCGCCCAATTTCACTCTTTGCGGTTCCTGTGGACCAATTGAAACAGGATGTGTCTCCACAGCAGGCCAGCCAGCATTGGCGCGAGACGAAACCTGGTGGATACAGTGGTAGTGGTGAGGGTGGTCTGTGTGGGTGTGGTGTGGATGGTTGTGTGTGTGTAGAGGGGGGGGGGGGGGGGGGGGCGGGGGGAGGGGGCACACTCGTCGTTGTGTGTGTACCCTATTCTGTCTGTCTGTGTTGTGAGTGTGTGTGCTCTACAGCAAAATGCAGCCAGCATGAGGGAGGCGCACCTGGGGGGATAGGTTGGGCTATGGTAGTGGTGAGGGGTGTGTTGGGTGGGTTGGATGGGTGTGTATGTAAGTGTGTGGGTGGGGGGGGATCGGGGAGGGGAGGTGTAAGGAGGCACTCGAAGTTGTGTAGGTCACTGTCTGTTATGTCTGTGATGTTGTGTGTGTGCTCTCCACAGCATGCAGCCAGCATGAGGAGGAGAACTGGGGCGGATCGGGGGGTGGTAGTGGGGAGGGTCGGTATGTGTGTGTGTGGAGTGTGTGTATGTGTGTGTGTGTGTGTGGGGGTGGGGGGGCGTGGGCGGGAGGGGGAAAAAGGCGGGGAGGGAGGGGGCACGAGTTGTGAGTTTGGGGTCCTGCCCTATAGTGTCTGTCGGTGTGTGGTGGGTGTGCCTCTCCACAAGCATGCAGCAGCCAATGAGGAAGGCCGCACCATGGGGGGGATAGGGGGTAGTGGTGAGGGTGGTTGTGTGTGTGTGGTGTGTGTAAGCGGTGGTATGTATGGGTGTGTGTGCTGTGTGGGGGGGGGGGGGGGGGGGGGGGGGGGGGGGGCAATCGAGTGGTGGTTGCTATCTGTTCGGTCGTGTTTGTTGTGTGGGGGGGGGGGGGATGTGGGTCATGTGATGTGGGAGGGGAGGGGGAGGGAGGGAGGGGCACACGAGTTGTTGTGTCTTGCCTCCATCGTCTGTCGTGTGTGTGGGGTGCTAGCCACAGAATGCTAGCAAGGCATGGAGGAGGCGCACCTGGGGGGGATACGGTGGGTATCGGGCGGTGATGGTCGTGGGGGGGGGGGGCAATAGGGTTGGGCAGGCCGGGCCGGCAGTGCCGGCCTGGGGGGCACCCTAGTAGACGTTGTTTTGTTTGCTCCTGCCTATTATCGTCTGTTGTGTTGCTGGGCGTGGCCGGGGGGGGGGAGCGTGTGGTAGTGGGCCAGGGCGGGGCACTCGTGTTGTGTGTGTCTGCCGATCCTGTCTGTTCTGTCTGTCTTGTTTTTGTGTGGCGTGGGCGCGGTGGAGGTGGGGCGGGGGAGGTGTGTGGTGTTGGGGGGGGGGGGGGGGGGGGGGGGGGCAAATAGTGTTGTGTGTCTGCCTATCTGTCCGTCTGTCTGTGTGGGTGGGGGTGGGGGGGTTGGGGGGGGCAATCGGTTGGTGCT
This sequence comes from Chlamydomonas sp. ICE-L, assembly GCA_013435795.1. NCBI lineage: Eukaryota > Viridiplantae > Chlorophyta > Chlorophyceae > Chlamydomonadales > Chlamydomonadaceae > Chlamydomonas > Chlamydomonas sp. ICE-L. The sequence continues at coordinate 3,379,306 of JACBWV010000626.1, forward strand.
GCCTATCTGTCTGCCTGTCGTGGTGGGGGTGTGTTGGGGTGTGGGGGGGCATCGTGTGGTGTCGCCTATCGGTCTGCCTGTTGTGTGTGGGGGGGGGGTGTGGGCGGGGGGGTGGGGGGGGAGGTGGGGGGGTGGGGAGTGCACTCGTTTTGTGTGTCTGCCTATCTGTTCTGCCTGTGTGTGGGGGGTGGGGGGGTGGGGGGGTGGGGGGGGGCACTCGTGTTGTGTGTCTGCCTATCTGTCTGTCTGTCTGTCTGTCTGTGTGTGTGTGTGTGTGTGTGTGTGTGTGCTCTCCACAGCATGCAGCCATCATGAGGAGACGGACCTGGTGGGAGGCGCAAGCAGGGAGGATGAGGCATGCCTGTGACTGTCTGTCTGTGTGTGTGACAGAGAATGTGTGTCTGTTGTGTGTCTGCCTATCTGTCTGTCTGTCTGTGTGTGTGTGTGTGTGCTCTTCACAGCATGCAGCCATCATGAGGAGACGGACCTGGTGGGAGGCGCAAGCAGGGAGGATGAGGCATGCCTGTGACTGTCTGTCTGTGTGTGTGACAGAGAATGTGTGTCTGTTGTGTGTCTGCCTATCTGTCTGTCTGTGTGTGTGTGTGCTCTCCACAGCATGCAGCCAGCATGAGGAGACGCACCTGGAGGGAGGCGCAAGCAGGGGGGACGAGGCATGCCTGTGACTGTCTGTCTGTCTGTGTGACAGTGTGTGTGTCTATTGTGTGTCTGCCTATCTGCCTGTCTGCCTGTCTGTCTGTCTGCTTGTCTGTAAGTCTGTCTGTCTGCAAGTCTGTCTGGCTGGCTAACTGCTGAGGAGAGGTGAGCTTACACTACCCATGTATTTTCTGTCTGCAGCCTGAAGGCTGCTACACCATGGCACCGTGTGATCAAAACCCTAAACCCACATCTACCTGCTGCACGCCTGCACACCCACATGATCTCCCTTCCTATACCCACACCTACCTCAGTGTCCCTTTGACCAACCCATCCTGCATTTGCATTTTTACACAACCTCCTTTCCTACTCCCACACCTACCTCGGCGCCCCTCATATCCCCTCCTGCACACCCACCTACATACATGATCTCCCCTCCTAGATCCACATGATCTCCCCTCCTAGACCCACATGATATCCCTTCCTACACCCACATGATATCCTTTCCTACACCCACACCTACCTCAGTGTCCCTCTCAACCAACCCATCCTGCATCTGCATAACAGCATTCTCCAGCTTTGCCTTGATGGCTCTAGAGCCAGCCAGTTCTGTATCCCCCCCAGGCGAGGCTACAGTTCTCTCTTTCAGCATTGACAGGGTGCTGCCCATCTCTTCTTGTGCATTCCTCTTCATGGACATCACCTGAGCAACGTATGGGCGGGTTGATCCTTTGATGTTTAGTTTAGTTTTTAGTATTCTTAGTATTTTTATATTTTTCATGGACATAACCTGAGCAACGCATGGGCGGGTTGACACTTTGATGTTTAGTTTAGTTTTTTGTATTTTTAGTATTTTTAGCATTTTTAGTATTTTGATATTTATCAAGGACAGGGTGCTTCCCATTTCTTTTTGTACATTCCTCTTCATGGACATCACCTGAGCCACACATGGGCGGGTTGGTATTTTATTTTTCTTTAGCTTTTAATATTTCTAGTATTTCTAGTATTTTTAGCATTTTGATATGTTTCATGGACGACACCTGCGTCACACATGGGCAGGTTGATATTTTGATTTTTCGTTTAGTTTTTAGTATTTTAAGAATTTTTAGTATTTTTGTATTTTTCATGGATGTCACCTGCGACACACGTGGGCGGGTTGATATTTTGATTTTTAGTTTGGTTTTTATTTATTTTTTAATATTTTGATATGTTCTTGTGCTAGTTGAAATGCTTGTTTATCCTGCACCAGTGTTTCTTTTTCAACGACGCGTCGCCATTCCGTCGCCATTCCGTCGAATGCTACACCCCCCCGGACCCCCCAATATCGAGACGTGCTGCCCTCCGACCCCCCCGGGCTCCGCGCTTGGCGCTCCGCCATGCGATGGCTACGCAACTATCCTGAGATCGGGGTTGAATAACCCAAGTAGCTACTCAACCTGGACTACAGGAATCTGAAATAAAATCACTGTCCTGCACCAACGATCTCCATGTTTTTAGCATTTTTATTTTGTATTATTTTATTTTTAGTTATTTAATTATTGGGGACCAGGTCATCAAATTATTGTTTATCATGCACCACCAGTCTCCCATGCCTGTGTATTGTATTTAAGATTTCTGTAGGCCAGGTTGAGTAGCTACCTGGGCTTCATTTCAGAATTGTTGCATAGCCATCGCATGGTGGAGCGCAAAGCACGGAGCCCGTCTTCGGGGTTTGAAAGGGAGCGCCAAACCCACACTTCGCCATGCAACGACGGAATGGCAACGCACTGGCTACGAGTCGCCGGAAAACAAACTCTGTCTCATTCAGTGATTCTGAATCAGACTAGGCTTTCCTAACTAGGTCCACAACCTTACAGGAGTAATAAAGCATCCAAATATCAAGGTTGATAGGTGGACTCTGAATTATTTGGACCCCCCCCTGCCCCCCCCCACCCACACACACACACACACACGCACACACATCGACACCCGCACCCACACCCACAAACAAACAATAATGCATAAACCTCAGTACTCCATCCATGCTGGTGATTTAAGACACACATAATTCCTTCACTCAACGTTTTCGAATATTGAGTGCTACTTGATATAAATGACACATAATTCCCTCACTCTACCTGTTTGAATATTGATTGCTATCTGATATAAATCACACATAATTCCTTCACTCCACTGCTACACTATTTGACATCAATCACACATAATTCCTTCAGTCTACTGATATACTATTAGAGATAAATCACATATAATGCACCACTATGGCGCCCAGGAGCGCATGGTAAATATTGAGTTTAGCTCACCCCCCTGGAGTTCTATGGCTGATAATTGGATTATTGATCTTTGGGGGGCAAGCCGGGGTAAGTCACACAAAACAATGTATTGGGTAAGCTGCGCACCACCAGCCCAGGAGCGCAAGGATAATATTGATTTTTGCTCACACCCCTGCTTCTACCTGGAGATGACCTGAATCAACCCAGGTTTGTATTACTAGGGTCTATCATCAACCTTGCTGAAGTATTAAAACATCTGAGCACCAGGGCGGATAATTGGATATTTGATTTTGGGGGGGGAAATCACACATAACTATTTATTGAGGGTCAGCTGTGCACCACCAGCCCACCAGACAATGGGCACCAACCCACCAGCACCAGCACCAGCCCACCAGCCCCAACACCAGCCCAGGAGCTCAATGGCACCAGCCCAGGATCCCACGGGCACCAGCCTTCGAGCCCCAGCACCGGAGGGGGGAAGCTACCCTCTAGTGAGCTAGCATCCACAAGCCAGATCCTCCTCTGGTTTAGGATTTAGGGGTTTAGTGTTTAGGGTTATGGGTTTAGGGGTTCAGGATATCGGGTTTAGGTTTTAGGTTTTAGGGTTTAGGGTTTAGGTATAGGAGATCTGGCTTGTGGATGCTAGCTCACTGGAGGGTAGCTTCCCCCCTCCCCCAGCACCAGCCCACCAGCCCATGGTAGAGAGACTAGCTGACCATTCTCCGAGTTCAATTGGAGATGACAAAACTATGTTTTGGGGGTAAGTCACACAAACCTGAGTATTGGGGGTAAGTCACACAAAACTGAGTATTGGGGGTAAGTCACACAAAACTGAGTATTGGGGGTAAGTCACACAAAACTGAGTATTGGGGGTAAGTCACACAAAACTGAGTATTGGGGGTAAGTCACACAAAACTGAGTATTGGGGGTAAGTCACACAAAACTATGTATTGGGGGGTAGCTTTGCACCAAGCAGCACCAGCCCAGGATCCCATGGTAGATCTCGAGTTTTGCTCACCATTCTCTAAAGTAAATTCACTTGCAGATGACCTGAACCAACCTAGATTTGTATTACAAGGTTTGGACGACCTTGCTGACGTATTCAAACATCCTAGCTCTAGCAGGCTCCAGGGTTGATATTTGATTGTTCTGGTATTTGATTGTTTTGATATTTAATAATTTGGTTCTTTGAATATTTTGTTATTAAATTTTTTGATATCTAATCGTTTTTATATTTGATTGTTTTGATATGTCATTATTTTGGTATTTGATTGTTTTTATGTTTGATTGTTTATTGAGGTAAATCACACAAATATATTTAATGAAGGTAATTTGTGTCCCACCAGGCCAGGAGAGCATTTTACATCTTGAGTACCTATCTGCAGTCTCTGGCTGATCTAAATCAACCCAGTTTTTCGTGCTAGGTTTTGCCTTCCTTGCAGACATACCGTTTGCAACATCCTCCAGGGTTGATATTTGGTTGTTTGGATATTTGATTGTTTTTTTAGATAAACAAATCAAAATTTTTTACTGTGGGTAAGTCGTACACCACCAGGAGAGGAAAGCATCGTAGATCCTGAGTCCCCATATCCACTCCCCTATCTCAGGTTCTCTCTGGCTGATCTGAATCGACCCAGGTTTTGCTTACTAGGGTTGATCAACGCTGCAGTTGTCGGGAACATTATGCTACTAGCACATCCAAAAGTTGCATGCTCCTAATTGCGATGCAGGTCCCCCAATTCCCAGCTGCGCATTCTCACCATTTCGGTCACATCATCGATCCTGCGAGCTCCCCCAGAAGCTGCGAGCACATCAACGTTGTGAATTGTGAGCAGGATGTAGACGTGTTGTAATTGTCGCAAGAGAGGGCTTGCTTACCGTAGCCACGACTCAGCACGGATGGGCGAGGGCTTTGAACAGGCCTTATCTGATGCGTGAACGAATCAGCGGCGCGCAAACCCTTGGACGGGCGCGCGCTACGGTTGATACAGGAGGAAGATAGCATAACAAGCAATGATATTCGAAAGGAAGGCAACGGAAGGTTTTGAAGGCAATTGAGGTATTATGACACGATCCTGGATCCCATGTCGGATCCCATGTGGGAAGGGGGCCGTTGGCCGAGGCTAGCCGCGCTAGCTGGAAGATGGACGTCCCCCGACGTCCCCTGACAGACGTCATATCCTTCGTCGGCACACGTTGGCCGTAAATTTTCGCTACTCTATCTGCACGCTCTATTGCCACAGCGCACGTCCACATCCATCTGTCCGTTGGCATTTGATTCGTACTCGCAGACAGCAAGAATGGCGTACCTCTTTCCCGGAACGACTTTCGAGATCCCCATGCCCCCTAGTGATCTCTTCACTGCGCTTATTATGGTCGCCGTCTTCATACCTAGTGTTATCATCGTCTCTCATTTAGTCGCGTGGGTGTCGAAGGCTGCGGGTCAGAAGGCCAAGAGCGATTAATCCGCCACTCTAAGTACCCTCTCCCGAGCACCGCCATGTCGCAGATCTCTGCGTTGCTTCCTCTCATAGCTGCTGCCCGACCTCTGAGTCGACTTCTCATTGATGGCTTGCTCGTTGGCGCGGTGCAAGGGGCACAGCAGTGGGGTGGCATGAGTCAGTCAACCTGCCCAGCTAAACTGTCGGAACGGCTCCGCTACCTTCCAGGTAGATCCTCGCGATAGTTACACAGGTTTGCTTTGATAACACGATCTATCAGCCTGCAGGCTGCTCACCATCTGCGGGTGGATTTATCATGGGTAGACTAAACATGGTTCGGCTGGAGTTAACATGGGTGACTCAACATGGGTCAGATGGAGTCAACATGGGTCATGGGATAGGGATAGGCATATCATATGATGTTGAACAAAGGCTAGTATGATATCATACAAACTGCAGTATAAGAAATCTTACATAAATGGTAACTTTAGCCTAGTCAGACTGCTGGCATCATATGATATCATATTGCCGTTCCCCAGTCATGAGTAACCATAGGTACTGCTAACACTGCTACACCACACTCCCATGGCGTCATATTGCCGTTCCCTAGTCAAGAATAAACGTAGGTACTACCAACACTGCTGCACCACACTCCCATGGCTTGCTCAGATTGCGCTCAAATTTTAATGGGAACCCTTCATCATCTAGTGCTCACTCATGATCATGATGGTGACCCACGAGATGACATTCTGTGCTAAGGAGTGTTGTTTAGTGGTTTGGATACCACCCATGTTATAGCATCTCAGTGAATGGTTTGGATTTGGGTTTTCAAAACACTTTGTAGCTAGTAGGTTGTACCTCGAATTTGAGAATTTTGCCAATTCTGAAATGTTGGCCTGAGAATCGAGAATTCTGATAACTAGCCTGAATTATGAAAAATTGTTTGAAAAAGTACTAATTACTAACTACGAGACCCAAATACAAATCATCCCCTGAATGGCATGCAGGTGGAGGTAAGCTTAAAGCCATTCAGGGGATGATTTGGGAAGCACACTTTATACTTCGGACTTGGTTCTCAGAATCTCAGGCCAATTATCGAGAATTCTCGCGTGAATTCTCAGATTTCCAGGCCCAAATTCTCGATTTCATGTACGAAGTCCGGGTTCCTCAGAAATCTTGGACCCAAATCATCCGCTGAATTGCTATAAAGGCTGTTAGACCATGTCATCCAAACAACTGCAAACAAAATGATGGTCACTTCGACCGCAGCAGATCAAAATGGCAGCGTAGCCCATCATCAGCCGCCCATTCAGCTCTAAAAGGTCTAAACATTTGAAGCACCTAAAATCACAATTTCAAGAATTAAAAACGTCAGACATCCCTCAAACTTACAATTTCACAAAATTTGGTGCTCATATGCCTCTTTTTAGTCCTTTCAACACCATCCCACAGGATTGTAAATCAACATTGCGAGTCACCGTCTGAGGGGGAATACTAAACAGTAAACCAACATTGCTTTTCACCGTCAGAGGTAAAAATTCTACATCTAAAGAAAGAATGCATAGCTTGTTTGCAGTCCCCCCCCCCAGTCACAGGACTGTCCTTTATTAGTCTCCCATTTATCTCTGAGACCAGCCCACAGGATTGTTAATCAACATAGCATGTCACGGTCTGAGGTAAAATTTTACATCCAAAGAAAGAATGCAGTAAGAGTTTGCAGTACCTCCCCCAGTCACAGGACTGTCCTTTATCAGTCACCCATTCAGCTACAGAGACCCAATCAGCTACAGAGACCAGTCACCCATTCAGCTACAGAGACCCATTCAGCTACAGAGACCAGTCACCCATTCAGCTCTGAGACCAGCCCACAGGACTGTTAGTCAACATAGCATGTCACAGTCTGAGGTGGATTCTACATCTAAAGAAAGAATGCACTAAGTGTTTCCAGTAGCGCTGCCATTCTCCAGTATGTACACATGCATACAAAAGGGAGGGTGCCCTCAATTTCATGTCCTGAGGCAGCTCATACTAATTTCAATTTTTGCAGTAGCACTCCCATTCAGCTGACACCAGCCCACCAGCCCCAGAGACCCCCGAGACCAACACCGAAGCCTCCAAGGACTCTGAACCATCCACCATCTAGGGTGAAAACTGTACATATAAAAAATAATGCATTGCTTGTTTGCAGTAGCGCCCCCAGGTGTAGGACTGTCCTTTATCAGCCGCCCATTCAGGTCTGACACCAGCCCACCAGCCCCAGAGATCCCCGAGACCAACACCGAAGCCTACAAGGGCACTGAACCATCCACCATCTAGGGTGAAAATTCTACGTATAAAAACACAATGCATTGCTTGTTTGCAGTAGCGCCCCCAGGCATAGGACTGTCCTTTATCAGCCGCCCATTCAGGACTGACAACAGCCCACCAACCCCCGAGACCCTCGAGACCAACACTGATGCCTCCAATGGCACTGAACCATCCACCATCTAGGGTGAAAATTCTACATATAAAAACACAATGCATTCCTTGTTTGCAGTAGCGCCCCCAGGCGTAGGACTGTCCTTTATCAGCCGCCCATTCAGCTCTGACACCAGCCCACTAGCCCCAAAGACACCCGAGACCAACACTGATGCCACCAAGAGCACTGAACCTGACACTATCTGGAGCGCCCCCAACTTGCTGTCTATTGGACGGGGTGTCTCTGGGCCTTTCATCGCATACCTCATTATTCAAGAGAGCTGGCCTCTTGCATTTGGTTGCCTTGCAGTCTCTGGGGTGAGTCTGGCTGTGTGCAGTGGGTGGGGTAGGAGTGGTTAGTGGGTTACTGTATGGGGGGGGGGGGGGGGGGGGGGGGGGCATGGGTCAGTGTAGGATGTTGGCTGTTATACAGGATAGGGGATGAATGGGCAGGTGGGCGGTCAGGGGTCAGGGTAGGTAGTGGCGCTGAGCAGTCCACTATCTAAACGCTCAATTGTTCTGTCTAATGGACGAGGAGTCTCTGTGCCTTTCATTGCCTACCTAATTGTTCAAGAGAGCTGGCCTCTTGCATTTGGTTGCCTTGCCGTCTTTGGGGTGAATCTGGCTGTGTGCAATGCGTAGGGGAGGCATAGGTCAGGGCAGGCTGTTGCACTGGATGGGGCGAGGATGGGTCAGAGTAGGCAGGGGGGTAGGGGTTGGGGAAAGGGGGGTGCGTGCAGTGGTGCAATGCGTGCAGTGTTACTTTACCATGCCTTGGCTTAGTGTACCACGGCTTGGCTGAATCTACTGTGCCTCAGCCTGATCAACTATGCATTGGCTAAATCCACCACTGTCGCTTGTGCAGGCAACAGACTGGCTGGATGGCTATCTGGCTGACCTCCCCCACCCCCCCCCCCCCCCTCTTCCTACCTATCCTTACCCATCCTTCCCCCCATCCCGTACCACTGCCTACTCTGCCCCCCCCCCCCCCCCCCTCCCCCCTGCCACCCCCTCCGCTTGTGTAGGCAACAGACTGGCTGGATGGCTACCTGGCTGACGTACAACCCCCCCTACACACCTATCATCGACCCACCCACCCACCCACCCCCATCCCGTACCACTGCCTACTCTTACCCCCCCCACACACACACACGCATGTGCAGGCAACAGACTGGCTGGATGGCTACCTGGCTGACGTACAACCCCCCCTACACACCTATCATTGACCCCCCCCACACCCACCCACCCACCCCCATCCTGTACCACTGCCTACTCTTACCCCCACACACCCGCATGTGCAGGCAACAGACTGGCTGGATGGCTACCTGGCCCGCAGACTGAACCTACACTCTGTCCTGGGCTCCTACCTCGACCCCATAGGCGACAAAGTGCTCATTGGCAGCGTCGTTATCGCCCTGGCCTGCAAGGGCATCGTCCCCATATGGGTGGCAGCTGTTATAGCGGGCCGTGACATTGCCTTTGTGCTCGGCTTGACCATCCACCGCCTGCATATGTTGAAGTGGCGGCCTAGCAGTGCCGCGCAGTTCTTTCAAGTCAGCCAGGGAGGTGCGGGTGCAGGGGACAAGCACATGCCCATCATGCAGCCTATCATGATCAGCAAGGTGAACACAGTGTTGCAGCTTGCGCTGCTGTCAGGCTGCCTGTCCAAGGCCTGGCTGGGGTGGCCGGACTCAGATGTGCTGACAGTGCTGGAGTACAGCACAGCCGCCACCACCGTGCTGAGTACTGTTATTTATGCGAAGAAATACGCATCCGGGAAGCTGGTGTGAAGGTTGAGTGAGGAAAACATAGTTGCAGGGAACAAGGACATGCCCTACATGCAGCTTATCAAGAAGTATGTATTGGGAAAGCTGGTGTGAAGGTTGATCGAGGAAAACATAGTTGCAGGGAACAAGAACATGCCCTATATGCAGCTTATCAAGAAGTATGTATTAGGAAAGCTGGTGTGAAGGTTGAGTGAGGAAAACATAGTTGCAGGGAACAAGGACATGCCCTATATGCAGCTTATCAAGAAGTATGTATTGGGAAAGCTGGTGTGAAGGTTGAGTGAGGAAAACATAGTTGCAGGGAACAAGCATATGCCCTTTATGCAGCTTATCAAGAAGTGCGTATCGGGAAAGCTGGTGTGAAGATTGAGTTCAGAGAGCCGTAGGTGCAGGGGGAAATGTGTGCTAGCACACGCCCATCATGCAGCCTATCATGATCAGCAAGGTGAACACAGTCGTACAGCTTGCTCTGCTGCCAGGCTGTCTGTTCAAGGCCTGGCTGGGATGGCCGGACCAAGAGGTGCTGACAGTGCTGGAGTACAGCACAGTCGCCACCACCGTGCTGAGTACTGTTATATATGCGAAGAAGTGCGTATCCGGGAAGCTGGTGTGAGGCTGAAGTGAGGTCTGTTAGAGAGAGTTAGTGATCAGAGTACTAAGCATTGGGAGCTAGGGCATAGCTTTTATTTCCAGCTATGAGCAACAGCTTCTAGGTAGCTCCCCTGACTGGCTCTTCAGCAAAACCAAATGCGGCCTAGTGCACCTTGAAGCTGACACAATAAGCTGTCCAGAACTGCTGAACTATTTGGGTTCAGTTCAATGGCTGGCTCAAGGAGCTGCCCAGAAGCTACTGCTTGTAGCTGAAAGAAAAGCTATGGGCTATGGCTTGGCTATACCAGGACAGACCAATCCAGGCTGGGTGCAAGTAGGATGGGCTTTTTTAACCAAAGGATTTTCAACCAAGGATTAAAATATATAGGGTTCAACTAACTCCAACCCTTAAACCCTAAATGCGTTAACCCTCACCCCTAAACATGTACATCCACCGAAACAAACCAGATGGGTAATCACTTTTTGCCATTGACATACTGAGTGCTTGGGACAGACAAGGATTGGTGGTGGTGATGATCACACTGATGTATTAGAGGTGATACACTGGTTTTTGTTCACCACACCACCACCTCCACCAAACCACAAACCCACCACCAGCACCAGCACCCCACCACCACAAACCCACCACCGCCACAACACCACAACAACCCCAGCACCACCACCACCGTTACCTTCTGTCTTGTGCCACCTAGAAGGACCACACATGGGATGGGTGGTATTAATCATTGTACTAGGTTGGTTGGTCGGAGTGCATGGGGCTGACAAGTATTGGTTGTGGAGATGGTCGCATTGCGATATAAGCTTAGTTTTTATTTTCAGCTATGAGCAACAGCTTCTAGGTAGCTCTCCTGACTGGCTATTCAGGCAAACCAAATGCGGCCTAGAGCACCTTTAGGGTGAAGGGTTTAGTTAGTGGTTGGCTCAAGGAGCTGCCCAGAAGCTACTGCTCGTAGCTGGAAAGAAAAGCTCTGGATATGAGGAGTAGTGCTTGTCCTGTAACTACAGACGTGTTGTAGCTGGAAGCTGAAGGACCGGCACATGGATGGGTCGTGATCAGGGTTGCTCAGGACGCTGCGTCCTCCGTTGCAGACGCAATGTTGTTGAGTGATGTGGGGAGGGTCTGTTGACCAGAAGGAAGGGTCCGTTGCGTCGCAGGATTAAATTGGTTGCATCTCAGGCAGCAGAGCTGGGGGTCCTCCTGTAGTACCCTGGTCGTGATCAGGGATGTTCTGGGGAACTCCAAAATCTGCATCATGAGACGCAAACAGTTTCAAAATCTGCGTCTGCGACCCAACAGGCCTTCCAAAATCTGTGTCTGCGACGCATTTAGACACATGACATGCTGCAGACCTGTCGGTTGATAGAGACAGAGACGGAAAGGAACTGGTCAAAGGAAAGGATTACAGAAGACGAAGAAGAGATGCACTTAATAGGCAACTCTCAGAGGACTGATTAGGGTCTAGGGAGAGTAGGCAGTGAGACAGCTATCGCTGACAGGACCCTCCAGATTCTGTGTGCGTCACGCAAGACACAGCTTGTAGAACAACCCTGGTCATAAGGATGAATGTACTAGGTCAGAGTTTGTGTGAAGTAGGATGTGTGATGAGGATTGGATTTCTACATGGCTTTTCAGACAACTCTGGGCTGCTCGCCATTTTTCAATGCCTAGCCCCCTCGTGTGGTACCCATGGAAATTGGGAAGCATTCTAAGCGGATTAGACAGATCATATACTTGTCCAGTTCATGGGCTTATCAAGACTGGTCACTGGAGTATGATATGACAGCTTTGGTTTGGGCCGCGCCTTTCTTATGATCGCCACCAACTCGCAGGGCAATTACTCCGGTGGTCAGCAAGGAGGTTATTCCATCCCGTATTTGCCGTTTACTTGTGCACCGCGTCTGTGATTACTGGGCGCGCCTGTTTCAGTCCGGTCGTTAAGACAGGGCACTTCAAATGCCAAGAAAGTTGGGATGTTTGACCTAATTTGTTTTGATTTGATTACGTGGTCTATCAGCCTCCAGGCTGCTCACCGTTTACGAGCAGATTAAACATGAGTAGCATAAACACTACTTCACCACACTCCCGAGTACAGAATGTAATCACAGAGCTGTCAGCTACTAGCCACATGCACTAACAACCATCCACCACACTCCCGAGTACAGAATGTAATCACAGGGCTGTGGACAGTTTAATATAACCCCAGATCCGGTATGACCATCCGTTGTTATCACAGAAACCAGGGAGCACGCTAAGCGCCTCCCTTTACATTACATGTTAAAGTCTACTTGACACCGCGAGGGTGTATGAGACTCAGTGCTTCAAACAAAAAGAAAAAGCACCCACAAAGCAAAAAACCTTTGAGGCGAAAATCTGTATTGTATAAATAAATCTTGGAAGGCTGGATAGATTACATGCTGTTCACTATCGGCCTTCTGGCTGCCCAGTGCCCACCTCCTGCTGGCAGAATAAACGTAAGTAAGTTGTAACAGTCAAGGGAAGGCCAAATAGTATCAAGGGACTTGCCCAACCGTGACAGGAGGGGCTTAAAACGAAACGACATTGATGAAGTTGACCCCAAACAATCGTTTTACCTGCGGGGAACCTGAGATCGTGCTACAGTAAAAATGTCATTCTACAATTATGAATTTATCATCATCCCAAGTGGGATGATAATTTAATTGCGCAATTACTATCAATGTCTTAATAAATTGTATGAGATATTTCCATCCTTCAAAAGAAGCAGCATGCATGACCAGCCTCATGCTAGACTGCTAGAGCCTTTATCAACCAACTCGGGTTTCATTTCTCAAAAAGCAAACTTATTTCCTCAGAATATAAAGGACAATATAACATTAAATGCATTTCATCTTCTTCCACTCTTCTACCATCAACCACCAAATCACAGCACCAGCATGTTTTACTAGAACAAGAGGCACTCCTATTAGTCCTGTAGTCCTGTCAGATACAACGTTCAAATTGTGAGCTCGAAAACGCGGTCTTCCTACGCATTTAAATATTACATTATTATTATGTAATGAGGTAGTGTAGTAGTGTACGTGGAACTATAATTGCTATCATCTGACGTCATCCGAGTCGCATAAGTAATAGATTGAACACCGTCCACTTGGTTCTCACCAAGCTTCCTGGGGTTCACTGTACTTACTTCTTAGAGAGTGCCAATCAATGTTTGTTATCCTAGAGACGCCTTTATCAATTTTTACTGAGTCAATCTTGCTAAGTGAGGTCTGGTTATTTTAAAGAATATCGGAGACATGAGCCTTTAACACCTAATCTCTGAATGCATCTTATTAATTTACGAGACCAACTGTGTTTCTTGCTATCTCTGGTTGCCATTAGAACATTCTCTAGCAAGGATCTTTTAAGAAAACCATCGTCCATACGGTCTACGATTTTATTCCAAAAGCCAATTCATTGTCTCAACCATTCAATTGAGCCCATGTAGGTTATAACGGTACCTGTTATCGTCCGATATACGTCGGATACTGAGTCGGCATAATGCATACCTGTACCTGGTCCCTCCAGGTCCCGAGTTGCCTGCCACTAGGACACAGGCTAGCTGTGGCCTACACGAGTCTGCAGGATCTTCCTGCAGACTCCCGTCTTCGATATGAGCGCACTCGTAGCGTTCCTTACTTACTTCTGTTCAGTCTTTACAGTGTAACAACTCTAACATTGAAAGTACCGGTATATTAAGTTCATTAATGACCAACTCGGTAGAAATGTTATCTCTAACGCCGAGAGCCATTTTCATAAACGTATTCTGCATAGTTCCATATTTTCCTCCTAGACCACGGGAAGTATTAATATTATCTAGACGGTCTGGAGCCCAGTAGCCCACACTTCACAACCATAGATATGCTCAGACGCATCTAGGTGATCGTGACCTGTGTTACTGTGCACTGTACGGCAACGCAGTTGTGTAAACTGTGTGTAGCACTGCTGCAGCGTTCACCAGTGGTGGCAGCTGCGGAGAAGGTAGCAGGTTATGTTGTATCCCTGGCTAGGGCAGAGGATTTACACCCATGAGGAGGACGTCCTCGACAGTGGTAGGTGGAGGAGCACGGCGAAGGCGATGCGATGGATGCGGGAGGCGAAAAGAAAAGAAAAGCAGTACGCCAAGGACAGGTCATGTAAGCGTCAGCCAACCGTCTCGCAATTACTTGGCTTCGGTCCGCTCGAACACCTGTCACCAGCCTGTCACCCTGTCCACCTGCACCTGTCGCTCCACTTCCCGCCAATTTTCCGTCGCTTGCGCGGCCTAGGACGGCCTAGGACGCAGGACGTGTCTACGCCGGTCTACGCGCGTCTACGCGGGTCCGCGCGGGTCTACGCATCCCCCTGGCCTGCCCAGGGCCTGCCCACCCCTGCCCGCGGGCCTGCCCGCCCCTGCCCTTGTTCACCAACAACAACCCTGTACTCGCCTGTACTGCAGATGTAACCGACCCCTTTGTCCCTTCATATCGGGCTTCAGTCGATGATTGTATGACAACCCGACGTCGTCAAAATTTCGCAAGTAACCCAAGTCCCAACAATTCCAAATCGAGCGTTTGCATTACACCCACCCATCACCCACCGTCCCAGAAAAGTCAGTTTCATTACAGAGTCATAGCCAGGCCATTGTTGACGAAAGACTACCCTGCTCCGCGACAACCGGGGAGATCTTCCAATCGTCCTCCAACTAACAATCGAAGAGCGCAAGCAAGAAAGCAGCTGCGTTCTCCCGGACTGAGTGGCCTCCTAATCAATGTCAGTAGATCCATCGTTACCTGAAGATATCGTGGCTGATGTTTTGCTGCGCGCCTTGCGACTGGGAGCACCTCTTAGCGGCTTGTCGGTCGTATGCCGCTCCTGGCGTTCGATCGTGGCTCAGAACCTTGCCGAGATGCTGGTAGGCAGCCACATGGGCAAATTGTCTAAAGTCTTATGGCGTGCCCTTCAGCATGACCACTGTTCCCTGGCTTGTGAGTTGGCTTCAAGGCCACAGTCAGTAGAAGACTCAAACCTCGCACTGTTGTTGGCAGTTGTATGTGGGCGTGCAGACTTGGTGAAGATTCTGCTTGATGCCCCAAAGCATGCTGCCAGAGCAGATAATGAAAGTTTAGAGGGTTTACTGGAGGATGCAGCATACAGGGGGCTTCAGCGTGTTCTACACAGAGGTCACTACGCAAACTTTGCCGGCCGTATAATGTGTAAGTTTAAGGGGGGGGGCGGACATGCTCTTCTGCTGGCAGCTGCTGGAGGCCACACAGATACAGTGAACCTGCTGCTTCATGCCAGAGAGCATGCTGCACATGCTGAAGGAGAGGCTCTTCTGGAGGCCGCAGAAAATGGCCACATAGAGATCGTGCGCATGTTGTTGAACGCCCCACAGCATGCTGCACATGCTGATTGTGAAGAAAGACAGGCTCTTGTGTTAGCAGCAGGCAATGGCCACACAGATGTAGCGCGCATGCTGTTGAACGCCCCGGAGCATGCTGCACATGCTGATAGTCAGCGAGGACAGGCTCTTCTGGAGGCTGCAGAAATTGGCCACATAGAGATCGTGCGTATGTTGTTGAACGCCCCACAGCATACTGCCCATGCTGATTGTAGAGAAGGGCAGGCTCTTCTGGAGGCCGCAGAAAATGGCCACATAGAGATCGTGCATATGTTGTTGAACGCCCCACAGCATGCTGCGCAGGCTGACTGTGAGAAGGACAGGCTCTTGTGGTAGCAGCAGGCAATGGCCACACAGAGGTAGCGCCGCAATGTTGTTGAACGCACCGCGGCATGCTGCACATGCCTGATTGCCAGGACGGACAGGCTCTTGTGGTAGCAGCAGGCTGTGGCCACGCAGAGATCGTGCGTATGTTGTTGCACGCCCCGCAGCATGCTGCACATGCTGAATGTCAGCAGGGACAGGCAGTTGTGGAGGCATCAAAATATGGCTTCACAGACATTGTGCGTATATTGATGAACGCCCCGCAGCAGCACGACGGATGGGTTCTTGTTTTAAAAGCAGCCATGGAAGTAGCACGTCAGGCATGCTGTTTCTGTTTTTAGTTGAGCTGGCATGGCAGGTTATGGCTTGAGTCAGTGTTTTTTATTTCAGATTTCTGTATCCCAGGTTGAGTAGATACTTGGGATACTCAACCCTGATTTCAGGATAGTTGCGTAGCCATCTTATGGCGGAGTGCGAAGCGCGGAGCCTGGGGGGTCAGGGGGCAGCGGATCCTGATACCCAGGGGTCTGGGGGGTGTAGCATTCAACGGAATGGCGACGCATCGTCGAAAAACGAAACACTGACTTGAGTCTGATTTGTATTTACACATTCCAGGGGTAGCCAAATAGGCTAAAGGAACTTGCCCTACCCTAACAGGAAAGGCAGTTTACAAAAATAAGCACTGGTGAACTGAGCCCCAATAATTTGAAAACGACGGGAGCCCCAGCAACAGCCCCTTGATACCAGAGGCATCCCTCAAGGCCCCCTCGTCCTCCGTCATTGACGCCCTTACCTCCTCGGCCTTCGGCAGCCAATCTTCGGCCGCAGGGGCTCCTGCATACTTTTCCTTTTCAGGTACGAGCAGCAGCTTCTAGGCAGCTCCCTGAGCTAGCTACTGGGCTAAGCCCCAAGACGTTGACAGTTCTGGCCAGCGGATTCTGTCAGCTTCCAGACACACCAGGTTGTATTAGCTTTGGCTGAATACCCAGTCAAGGGGGCTGCCTAGAAGCTGCTGCTTTTAGCTGAAAATAAAAACACTGCCCCGTTCACCAATCAGCGAGGCAAAGAGTCAGCACATCTCCACTTTATATCCTCTTCCCTTACATTAGCTAGGGTAGCTTGGCTTATGTAATTATGTTAGTGTACTCCGCATATATATGTTTAGGGACGGAAATATTATTTCATTTCTTCATATGCTATCATATGATGCCGGCAGTCTGACTAGCCAAAATGACAATTTAAATACAATCCATATGATAGTCAACCTCCTGCAAACATCATATTGAATAAATGAAATATGATGATGGGTTGCCTGGCCCTGTCCCAAACAATGTGATTGAAGCTCATGCTCTCCTGCCCTTGAGTGGGTTGTCTGGTCTTGGGGTCTGGTGTGTGGAGATTACCCCATGTACCTAGGTCCTCCCCCCCCCCCCATGGTCCCCTGGGGGCTCCTGGGGTGGGGGTTTGCTGTTGGCTGTGCTTGGCCCCTGCTGGCGTCCCCCCCCCCCTCCCCCCCCTTTCTGTTCTTGTCTGTCTGGGGATCTTTCCTTCCCTGCCCTGTTCCCCCTTGGGGTTCCTCTGTGACCCTTCGGGGCCCCTGGCCCTGACCCCACCTGCCCCTGCCTTCCCCCCTCTTCACCGCCCTGCTGGGCCTTCCCTGCCTTCACTGCTCTCCCTGGCTGTGGCCTCCTGGTCCCTGGTGGCCTTTCCTCCCTCACCTCTTCTGTCCCTTCTGGCCCCTGGCCCCTTGGCCTAACTCCCCACCTGTGTCTTGTCCCCCCTACCTTTTGCCTGGGAGGTCTGTCCTGGGGGTCTCTCTTGGCCCGCCTTCCTCCCTCGCCGTGGTCGTCTGCTCCCGCCGTGCTCGCTCCCCTTCCCAGTACGCCTTGCCCCCCCATCTCCCTGTACCCCTGCTGGCCCCTTTACTTTGACTTGCCTTGTTTTGTGTTTTCACCTGTTTTTCTCCCCTCTTTCATGCTCCCTGTCTTCCACTCCGTCCCCCCCCCCCCCCACCCCCCCCGTCCCATGTCGATACCCGCAGAAACCAACCCGCGAGCACACTAAGCGGATTATATAGTTTAAAGACTTGTCCCAGGTCGAACGACTCCTGACCACATTTCATCCCCACCGACTTCTGTGGCCCCCCCCTCCCTCCCTCCCCCGTCTCCACCTCCTGGGGCTTCACATCCACCACCTCCTGGGGCCCTCAGGACATTTGGACATCGTACTAAACAATTGAAAATCGAATGATCATTGGATCCATCAGTCAGTCATTATTACAGTCCAGGGTAGCCCAAATAGGCTAAAGGGACTTGCCCAACCGTGATAGGAAGGGCTTCAAAATAAAAAAGCAATGATGAACTGAACCCCAAACAATCGTTTTACCGACGGGGGCCCTGAGTTCGTGCTTAAGTGATCATTTAATTCTACAATATTAAAGTAAATTACTCTTGTTCTCTTGAAGTCCTGTTGATAGTCTCCACTTTTTGTTTTTAGTTGTGAAAGGACTTTCACCCCAGGAGGTGGGTCTCCCGACACAAACCAGCAACACGGAGGATTCAGATGAATGACCTAGATGCGAGACAAAGCTATAAGTAGTACTCCTCCCCATGGTACTTCAAATTGCCAAATTGGCCAGCGCTTAAGCGCATTTGATAACAAAAAACTGCGCTTTGTAGTGCAAAAAACGCAAAAATTGCTTGCTGCGCCCACAGGGAGTTGCAAAAAACTGCGCTTAAAGCGCAGAGGGGGTCAAAAAGTCAGCGCTTAAAAGCGCAAAAGCGCGCGTTTTGAATTACCCTGCTCCTCCCCCCTGCCAATGCTTTCTGAGTCTAAGGCCTTGATTTGTAACGTGACAACGTCTCAACTCTCTCATTTTCTTGCAATTCGATTGGTTACACCATACCCCAAAATTACAAGACGAGGGCTACTAAGTTACAGCGACGCTAGGGGACTAGCACCGACACCCTCTCACCCACCATGAGGATGGTCTCCACTGACTGGCCTGAAGCCCTGAACGTGCTGCTCGTCTAACCAGGTTATGCTGCTCGTTTTGTAGTTCTGTTCAGGGCTACAAAATGCGCGTTGTTGTGTGCTAGCAAGCAATCTTTTGGAGATCGACTGCGTGATCCTCGCAAACTTTTGAACCCCCTCTGCGTGTAACGCACACGTTTTCTGACTACCGGTACCGTTGCGTTTTGCGTTGTATGCGCGCTGGTCTGCGTTTCTGCGTGCTGAATATTTTGTATAGTTGCTTGCCCATATCAGATATAGAGAGAGAGAGTCAGTGAGTTAGTGAAACTTTGAGAGGGAGGGCATGATGGGTGGGTGGTGAAGAGAAAGTTCTCCCGCACCCGCTATGCATGGGCAGGTCTGTTCAGTCTGAGTGAGCTTTTAGTTGAGCTTTTAGTTGTGGTTTGAAAGCGTAAGCCTTGTTTTATAACCTTTCTAACAACTTCCTAACATTTTGAATTTGAATTGTTACATGTTTTTTTAGCCAACTCTGGTTTGCTCACCATCTTCCAATTCTAAGTCCGTCCGAAACCCACGGAAAGCAGGGAGCACACTAAGCGGATTAGACAGTTTAAAGACTTGTCGAGGTCTAACAACTACGGTACCTTACTAAAGTTTAATCCACCACCTCCTGGGCCCCCCTCTCCCTCCCCTGCCTCCACCTCAGTCCCTCATCCACCACCTCCTGGGGCCCCCTCCCCGTCCCCCTCTCTCTTCATCTCAACTCACTGTGCTGACCACAGACTAGCTCTAGTAATGCAGCTTCACTGAGCAAACTATTATATTGGATGATGCTGATGCTGCTGCTGACGATGCTGATGCTGATGAAGATACCGGTAGTCGATTCGATGACCAGTTTTGTTTAGGGATGTTTAGTCACTAATCAGCCTCCCATTGTGCTCTTGGTACGCCTTCTGATTGTATCATGGGAGGTAGTTTCCACCCTGCCTAAATGGTTTAACGCTGGTTTACCCTGCCTAAATGGTTTATTTAGTACTTAGAGACTGCAGACTCAATCGTTACAGTTGATATAGAAGAGAGAGAGATAGTCGCACTGAGGCGGTATTATACTATAGCAGACTGTACTGCACAGTACTGCGAGATGGCAGGAAATTCGGGACCGGTGAGTGAACTAGTGACCGGCACGCACTTTGCCTACTCAGGTAGAGACATATAAGTCATCTACAACAGTTTACGCTGGTTTACCCTGCCTAAATGGTTTACGCTGGTTTACCCTGCCTAAATGGTTCACCCTGCCTAAATGGTTTACTAAAAGGTATAGAGTTTCATCAATGCTATGGACATTTGCTGCAAGTTGTAACCTACTTGTCTACACTCTCTGGACCTTTTTGCACTACAACGTGCAGTTTTTATTTTTTCAAGTGCGCTTTAGCGCTGGCCAATTTGGTCAATGGAAGTACCCTGCTCTGGACCCTACATTCTCTAGTACCCTTTTTTTAGGAGCTCTCCAGAACGCACATTTTCCAAGTCCACTGCATTGCAGTTGAGTGAAACAAGCAGTTTTGTCTTGGGCCCCCATCGGCAAAACGATTTTTAGGGTTCAGTTCATCATTGATATTCGTTTTAAACCCCTCCTGTCACGGATAAGCAAGTCCCTTAAGCCTATTTGGACTACCCCTGGACTGTAACAACATACATAATACCTGCACTGTTTACCGCCCTCAATGTACCAGAGACTCGACGGTTACACCGGTCACACTGGAAATGCCACTTAGCCGTTAAGGGTTCGCGTCGACCGAGGCTTTCGTCTCAAGCCACCTGACGATGCTGCATGAGCGTTTCCACGACCCACATATGACCTGCCATCGCCTGCAAACTGCGAACCTGCTACTTGCGACCATGCAAATTGCGCATATGCTAACCTTCAAACTGCGCAATTGATAAGCTGTGAACTCGCGACTCAACAGCAACTCAACAACTCGCAACTCAACAACTACTGACTCAACAACTCGCAACTCAACTCAACAACTCACGACTCAACACAACTCAACAACTGGCAGATCAACAACTCGGAAGTCAAGAACAAGCAACCCAACTCGCAACTCAACAACTTGCAACTCAACTCAACAACTCGCAACTTAACAAACATTTTTTTTTTTACCAAAAGCCAGCTGAGCGGGGCGGTCATTCTAGTTCATTTATGGGTTTCGCACGGCAGCTTCCAGCAAGCTCCATCGGCCAGTCACTGGGTCAAGCCCGGAGTTTTGTACTACACTGAATGCCCTTCATGTTCAGACGTACCAGCTAACTTGAGGCTTGGCCCAGGGATGGGTAAAGGGAACCCTGCCTAGAAGCTGCTACACGTAGCCCACAAAGGAAACAGCTGCGGCATACGGGAGGATCCCCTTAAGACCACGCCCCTCCAGGCGTTATCTTTTTTTTAGCCCCCAAAAGAAACAGTGGATGCTAGGTGGTAGCCCTCCAGGCGTTATCTTTTTTTTAGCCCCCAAAAGAAACAGTGGACGCTAGGTGGTAGACAGTATACAACATGTCCTGGGTACAGACGGTATGGTACACCAGCTGATAGGCTGGCAGGCTGGCCTGCCTATGACTGGCAGACTGACCTGTGGCTGGCAGACTGACCTGTGGCTGGCAGACTGGTCTGCCTATAACACTTTAATGTAATGCAATGCAATGTAGGGAACAATATGTATGCTACTGTAGTACTGCAGCCCTGTGCTTACATTCTGAACTTGGGAGTGTGACGCATTAGTGTTAATGCTACCCATGTTTACTCTGCCCGCAGACAAAGAGCCCTCTAAAGGCTGAAAGACCATGTAAGAAAAATACAAGTCCTATGCAGCGTCGCAAGCGATACAGAAAATTGGCGGAGTGTGTTGGCAAAGGAACGAAAGGTGGCAACGATGGAGCTGACCAAAGCGAGTTAGTTTAGCGACCGTTTGCTGACGTGTCAGGCTTCAAGTTTTTTTTGTTTTTCGGTCAGACGGACAAATGTGTCAACATGGGGGCTCCCACCCCCTTGAAGAGGGGCTCCGCCCAAAACTACCGTAGCAGTAAAGGATATTTTTGCGAGCCATTTTGCGGAAGGGGTTCCATTTTTTTTACTCCCGCCTATCCATATTGCCACCAACATCTCATGCGCATTCGGTAGAGAAGAACGTGCAGTACATAAGCAGGTATGTGCCCTCCCAACCTCGTGCAATGAAAAGTCATTCAGACTCGTCACTACTGCACCGCCAGTTCACCTCCATGATCGGAAGTCAATCGACTGCCTTCGCTTACTGACTACCCATTCAACCTCCATGATCGGAAAGTCTAATCGGACATCGGCACTTACGACACAGTCCCAGTTCCGCTCTCATGATCGGAAGTCATCAGACTCGTCACTCATTACATCTGATGTAGCCAGCTTCATTCGATCCTCTATGATCGGACAGTCAATCAACTGTCACTACTGACACAGTCCCAGTATCGCTCGCATTAATCGAAGTCAATCGTACTCGTCACATACTCGAACACAGCCGCAGTTCAGCCTCGCATTATCGGAAAGTCAATCAGACTCGTCAGCTACTGACTACAGCCCAGTTCAGTCCTCCATGATCCGGAAAGTCAATCTAGACTCGTCCCTACTGACATCTCAGCCAGTTTCAGCCTCATGATCGAAAGTCAATCAGACTCGTCACTACTGACACAGACTGCCACTTCAGGCGCCTCCATGATCGGAAAGTCATCAACTCGTCACTAAGTCACTGACAGCTAGCCCAGTTCAGCCTCCATGATGCGAAAGTCAATCAGACTCGTCACTACTGACCCAAAGCCGTTCCGTCAGTTCATAGCCCACACATCCATGATCGTGAAGTCAATCGGACTCGTCACTACTGACACAACAGCCGTTCAGCCGCTCATGATCGGAAAGTCAATCAGACTCGTCACTACTGACATAGCCAGTTCACCTCTATGATCGGAAAGTCAACGGACTCCGCACTACTGACATAGCCTCAGTTCATCCAGCCGCCATGATCGGAAAGATCAATCAACCTCGTCACTACTTCTACACAAAGATTCGCCTCTAGTTCGCCTGCCATGAATCGGAAAGTTCAATCAACCTCGGTCACTAACTGACACACTGCCAGTTCAGCCTCCCATGACGGAAAGTCGATCAACTTGTCACTACTGACACAGGCCGCAGTTCAGCCTCCTGATCAGTCAAAAGTCAATCAGACGCGTCACTACTAGACACATGAGACAGGGCTAGCCCAGTTCAGGCCTCCATGATCAGAAAGTCAATCAGACTCGCACTACTGACATCTAATCTCAGCCCAGTCAGCCTCCATGATCGGAAAGTCATCAGACTCTCACTACTGCACACAGCCCATCAGCCTCATGATCGGAAAGTCATCGTACTCGTCCACTACTGACACACCCCATTTCAGCCTCGTCATGATTCGGAAGTCAATCAACTCGTCACTACTGACATAGCCCAGTTCAGCCTCCATGATCGAAAGCAATCAGACGCGTCACTTACTGCACACAGCCCAGTTCAGCCTCCTGATCTGAAATTCAATCGGTACTCGTCACTACTCTACTTGACATCACAGACGGCTCAGTGCCCAGTCAGAGGCCTTCCGCCTCCCTGCTCGGAAATTCAATGCAGACTCTTCACTCTGACCCAGCCCATTCAGTCCTGCCTTCTGGATCAGAAAGTCATCAGACGCGTCACTACTGACACAGCCGCAGTTCCGCCTCCATGATCGGAAAGTCATCAGACTCGTCACTACGCTTACAGCCTGCCCGTCAGCCTCCGATCGAAGTCAATCACAGATGCACTACTGTCACCCCGCCGCGTTCGCCTCCCATGATCGGTAAAGTCATCAACAGACTCGTCACTACTGGCCACGGCCCAGTTCAGCCTTCCATGATCGTAAAAGTCAATCATACTCGTCCTCACTGACACAGGCCCCATTCACCCTCATGAATCGGAAAGTCATTCAGACATCGTGCCTACTGACACGAGCCCTTCACCTCCCTGATCGGAAGTCAATCAACTCAGGTCATCTACTGACCGAATCGACAGTACAGGCCCTGTTTTCACCTCCATGATCGGAAAGTCAATCGGACTCTGTCTCTACTGACACAGCCAGTTCAGCCTCCATGATCGGAAGTCATCAACTCGTCACTACTGACCTAGCCAGTTCAGTGCCGTCTATGATCGAAATCATCGGTAGCTCCTCACTACTGACGGAATCTAGCGTACAATGACATCCCAGTTTCAGCCTTCCTGATCGGAACGTCATCAGTACTCTTCACTACGGACACACAGCCGGCAGTTCAGCCTACATGATCGGAAAGGTGCAATCAGACTCGTCATCTACTGCACGCCATGTCAGCGCTCCTGATCCAGAAAGTTCGGATCGACTTGTCACTACTGACAGCATTAGCTCCAGTTCAGCCTCCCATTATCATGAAGTCAATTCAGACTCGTCACTAACTGACACAGCGCATTTCACCTCCATGAGCAGAAAATTCAATCAGACTCGTCACTACTGATCTCCGGCCCAGTTCAGCTCTCCATGATCGTAAATTCAATGCAGACTCGTCACTGACTACTGACACGCCCAGTTCTAGGCGATCCATGTCGGAAAGTCATCGGAAGACTCGTCACTACTGACACAACCCAGTTCACCTCCATGATCGGAAAGTCAATCAGACTCGTCACTACTGACACAGCCCAGTTCAGCCTCCATGATCGGAAAGTCAATCAGACTCGTCACTACTGACACAGCCCAGTTCAGCCTCCATGATCGGAAAGTCACTCGACTGCGTTGCATCTAACTGACACCACCAGACCCAGTTTCATCCTCGCATGATGCGAAATTCAATCAGACTCGTCACTACTGCACAGCCCATTTCATCCCTCCCATGATCAGGAAAGTCCAATCATGACGCGAATCACTACTGACATCGCAGCCCTAGTTCAGCCTCATGATCGGAAAGGTCTAATCATACTCGTCACTACTGACACGCCAAGTGCAGCCAGTTCAGGCCTCCAGATCGGAAAGTCAATCAACTCGTCACTACTGACACAGCCCAGTTCAGCCTCCATGATCGGACAAAAGTCCTTCAGACTCGTCACTACTGAAACGTGAAGTAATGTCCTTCAGGATGCTCGTCCAACAGACACATGCCCAGTTTGCCCCTGATCGGAAAAGTCACAATTCAGTACTCGTCACTACTGACACAAGCCAGTTCAGCCGCTCTGATACGAAGTCAATCGGAATTGTCACTACTGACACAGCCCCGTTTCAGCCTTCCATTGATTCGGAAGAGTCAATCAGAATCGTCACTAGACGTGACATAGCCTCAGTTAAGCCTTCTATGACTCGGAAAATCAGGTCGGAGCTTCATCACTACTGGCACCAGCCCAGTCAGCCTCTCATGTATCGGAAAGTCAACAGATCCTGCGTCCATCTACTGACGACACAGCCAGTTCAGCTGCTCTGATCGGAATGTCAATCATACTGCGGTCACTGTACGGACACGAGCCCTAGTTCGAGGCCCTCCTGATCAGAAGCCGATGATTCATGACTTGCATACTGGAACAGCCCAGTTTAGACCTCCATGATCAGAAAGTTCAATCTAGATGTCCGTCACTAAATGCACCCAGCCCATGGTAAGCCGCCATGATCAGAACGTCAATAGATCGTGGACTTACTGACACAGGCACCCATCGTTCAGGGCCTCCGATGATGGAACAGTCAATCAGACTCTAAATACTGCCACAGCCAGTTCGGCCTCCCATGATCGGAAAAAGTACAAATCGGACTCGTCACTAATGACACGAACCCAGTTTCAGGCCGCCATGATCGGATAAAAGTCAATCAACTTTCGTCACTACGGACATAGCCAGTTTCAGTTCTAGCCTCCATGATCGGAAAGTTCAATCAGACTCGTCTACTGACTGACGACAGCTCACCCGTTTCAGCCCTACGGATGATCGCGAAGAAAGGCAATCGGGATTCGTCACACACTGACACAGCCCAGTTTTCAGCCCCCATGTGATTCGAGACATTCAATCCGATGGTCATACTGTAAACCACAAGCCCCCAGTTCAGCCTCCATGATCAGATAAGTCAGGATCAGACTGTCACTCTGACAAGCCACAGTTCAGAACTCCATGAGTCGGTTTGGTTGGAATAGTGCAATCTAGGGACGCGTTCACTACTGAGCACAGCCCAGGTTAAGCCTCCGTGATCGGAAAGTCAATCACGATGTCACTACGGACACAGCCAGTTAGCCTCACCATTGATCGCACACGTCAGTCGGAGTCTCGCATGCTACTGGACACAGCCAGTTCTAGCCTCCAGATCGAAAGTCAATCAGGCTGTCCGTCATACTTGAAAGCAAAGTTCAGGCCTACCATGATCGGAAGTCAATCGGACTATTCACTAGTTGTACACGCAGCTCCAGTTCCGCCTCACTGATCGGGTGGAACAGTCAGAGGCGAGCTCGTCACTACTGTGAATTAGCCCAGTTCAGCTCTATGATGGAAAGTCAATCGAGCTCCTCGAGACTGCACTATAGCCCAGTTGTCAGCCCCATGATCGGAAAGTGTCAATCAGACTCGTCATATGATACAGACCAGTCATGCCTCCGATGATCTGGAAAAAAGGTCAATGCAGACTGTCACACTACTGCGATGCAGACATCGTTCAGTCTCCATATTCGGAAAAGTCGATCAGATCTTGTCACTACTGACCAACAGCGGCCCATTTCAGCCTCCCACTGATCAGAAAGTCGAATCGAAGAGCTCGTCCACATACTGATCACAGGACCACCGAGGTCAGCAATCCATGATCGGCACAGTCAATCAGACTCGTCGTACTACTTGTGACAACAGCCCAGTTCTACGCCCTCCATGATCGGAAAGTCACATCAGACTTGTCACTACTGGACACAGCCCAGTTCTAGCCTCCATGATTGTAAAGGTCACATCGGAGTTCGGTGCAGCCTACTGACACAGCGCAGTCAGCCTTCTTCATGATCGGTAAGAAAGTCAACTGAGACTGCGTCACTATCGAGTGGCATAGGCCCAGTTCAGCCTCATGAGTCGGTAGGAATGGTCAATCAGACTCGTTCACTAGTGGACACAGCCTCAGTTTCAGCCTCCATTGATCGGAAAATGTCATATCGGACTCGTCACTACTGACACAGCCGCAGTTCCCTCCTATGATCGGGACAATCAATGCAGGACTCGTCACTAGGTGGACAGGCAGCCGAGTGGTCAGGCGTCCATGGATCAGAAGTCAATCGGAGTCTCGGGCACCTACTTGAGCACGAAGTTCAGGCCTCGCCATTAGATCGCGATAGTCAATGTAGACTTCGTCACGTACGGATCACAGCCCGAGTCAGCCTCCTATGATCTGGAAAGTCAATCAGGATACTCGTCACCAGCTGTAGCACAGAGCTCGGCAGTTTCGCTCAATTTGATCGGAAAGTAGTTCAGAATATGTCCACTACTGACAAGCCCAGTTCAGCCTCCTGATCGGAAAGTAAATCGTCCTCGTCACTATCTGACACAGCCTGTGACAGCTTCAGCCCCGACTGATCGGAAAGTCAATAGGACTCCGTCGGTACTCTGACCAGCGGAGCCAATCTAGTTCGGCCCTCTCATGATCGGGATAAGGTCAAAGCCGGACTCGTCATACGACATAGCCCAGGTTCAGTCCTAATGATCGGAAAAGTCGAAGCGGATCCTTCACTAATGGAGCGCATAGCAAGTTCAGCCTCCTGATCCGAAAGTCAATCAGACTTGTTCCAGCACTATCTGACTGGCAGCCCAGTTCAGCCTCCATGATCGGAAAGTATCAGACTAGTCACTACTGAACAGCCCAGTTACAGCCTCAGATGATCGGAGTATAGTCGACCTAGACCTGGTCAGCTACTGCACAGCTCCGTGTCAGACTCCATGATCAGAAAGAGGTTTTCACTCAGACTCGTCACTACTTGACACTATGCCAGGTCTCCGCCTACCATGATCAGAAAGACAGTCAAGTCACGAATTGTCAGCTACTGAACCCAGCCCAGGGTTGAGCAGCATCCATGATGTCGTGTGGGGGAAAGTCAATCAGACTCTTCACGTATCTGACACAGCCCGTTTCGCCCTCCATGGAGGCGAAAGTTCAATCGGACTCGCTCAATACTGACAACAGCGAGGTTCTGTGCCTCAATGAATCGGGAAAGTCAATAGGACTTGTCACTGTACTCGACACAGCCCAGTTTTTTTGTCCCAGCCTCCTAGGTGATCGGTAAAATTTCAATCGGACTCGTCATACTGACAAGTCCGCGTGTCAGTCGCCTCCATGGATCCGGAATATTCGAGATTAGACTGAGCTCACTCCGAGATCACAGCAAGTTCAGGCCTCCACTGATCAGAAAGTCCAATCAGATCGTCATCTCCTGACAAGGCCCAGTGGCAGCCTCCGATGATCGGAAAAAGTCAATGCAGATCGTGTCTGGTATACTGACTACAGCCCCAGTACAGCTCTGAGTGGTAATGTCGGAAAGGTGTCAATCAGATCGTGCACTTTCTGACACAGCCCAGGTCTAGCCTCTCTTTGAACGGAAAGATGCAATCAGAGGTGTCACTACTTTGACACATCCCGTAGTTCAGTGCCGCCATGTGATCAGGAGTAAAAGTCAATTGACTCGTTCAACTTACGTGAGACACAGCCCAGTTAGCCTCCATGATCGGATAAGAATGTCAATCAATCATGGACCGTGCACTACTGAGCAAAAGTCCCGTCAGCCTCCATGCATCGGGAAAGGTTCAAGTAACGACTCGTCACTAATGACCACAGGCCGCAGTTCAGCCTCATGATCGGAAAAGTCCAATCAGTGTTCACTACTGGATACCAGGAGAAGCCCAGTTCAGCTCCTCCTATGATCGGGATAAGTCAATCAGACTCGTTGTCGTGCCTACTGGACAAGCACCAGTTTGCAGCCTTCGCTACTTGATCGGAAAGTCAATGGGAACCTCACTATATGACATAGGACCCTAGTTAGCGTTTCTCGCCAGGTTTTAATCAGTGTATTATTTTTTCAATCGATAAGGGGTTTCTTCTAGTCTGTTTGTTGGTTCAGGACTCCTGCCAGGGACAGGGGTTTTAGTGCGTTTGTAGCGTTTATACGATTTTTTTACTCTTTCTCAGGGCTGAATGATGGGGAGCAAAACTAATAAATGAGAATTTTTGTTGTTTGCTTTTTTTGTATAGCGATTATTTTGCTAAATATAATAACGGGTTGTCAAAACTGAGCTGATTCGTCCTATATGATAGCGGAAAGTAAACAAATCTGTCCTAACTGGAAAAGTATTCGTGACGTCGTCACTACTGAGATCGAGCACAGTTCTAGCCTCCATTATTATACGTTCCTGCAGCAAATGAAAATATTTAGTATGCAGATTTCCAGCGCCTGATAGTGCCTGGCCAGGGATGTCCTGACATACCTGTAGGCGACGCTGTTGCCGTGGGGCATAGAGTAACATGCGCACGATTTAGACGGGTCTGTGTCCATGCCTTTGACGCAGACACGCAGTGTCCCACCAAGTGCTGGCGTTTGATCGTAGCCTGGTGTCTGAGGTGCATTGAGCAGCAGATGTAATACATAGGGTTGTGCCGAGTAAGCAGGCGGCACTCATCACGAGCCCAGCATCTCGCCTGGCGTTGACGGGTGTATAGCATTGGGGCATTCAAACAGTAACCGAACAACTAGCACTGTGTGCGCGCCATCCCACAGATCTGTGAGTGCCATGCCCCTCTCTAATGTCCGCCTGGGCTGTGGCTGAGGGGCTCTCAGCGAAAGATGCGATACAACAATTCGCGTGGCCATTCTTTGGCACCAGCAGAGCGCAGCCCATCCCCCAAAGCGCCTTGGGTCAGCCCGTGCAGGCACGCTTTGGGGGTTGTCAAACAGCACCTGCGTATTAGGGAGAGGTGTGGTGGTTGTGGGGGTGGGGTTTGGTGTGGTGGGGTGTATTAGGCCAGTGGTGTGGGTGGTGCTATGGGGGGGGGGGGGGGGGGGGCTCTGAGTTCGTTTAACGCCCACATTGGCATAGGGACGCAGGGGTTTGGGGTTTGGTATGGTTGTGTGGGGTGTGTGTGGGTGTGTGTGCTGTGTTGGGGGGGCGGGGGGGGGGTCTGGTGCATGCGGGTTTAATCCGCACCTGCCTAGGGAGAAGGTGTGGTTCTGGTGTGGGTGTGGGTGTGGTGGGCGGGGGGGGTGGGTGGGGGGGTTGGTCTGGGGCGTTTAACAGAACGATGGCACTAGGGAGAGGTTAAATCTTGTAGGGATCTTGCGTACGGTCGTGATTTCTTGCCCTAGGTGGCTTTCTCATAGTTATACTCTGCCTTGATTCCGCCTCTAACGACACATTTAGGCAGCGGAGACTTGTCTGCAGTGGTCAGACAGGTGGTGTCACGGGCTAG
Organism: Chlamydomonas sp. ICE-L; assembly: GCA_013435795.1. Lineage (NCBI taxonomy): Eukaryota > Viridiplantae > Chlorophyta > Chlorophyceae > Chlamydomonadales > Chlamydomonadaceae > Chlamydomonas > Chlamydomonas sp. ICE-L. The sequence continues at coordinate 3,409,727 of JACBWV010000626.1, forward strand.
TGGTGAGAGGGTTCGTGTTGGGTGAGGGTTCGGTATATCTAGAGCACTGTCATCAGTATTGTAAGAGGGGCAACACCATTGTCAGAACTGAGCATTCCCGTGTCCCTGGTGTGTCGGGAAAACGGCCACTCCTGGGGGAAAGCCTTTCAACTAAAAAACAACAAAAAGTTTGTGTGGGGGGGTGGTGTGGGTGGGGGGGGGCGTGGCGGGGGGAGGGGGGGGGTGACGTTCTTGGTTGGGTTGGGTTGGCGTGGGGGGGTGTGGGGGGGGGGGTAATGGGGGGTTTATAAGCACCTGACAGGGAGAAGTGTTGTTTTGTGTGGTGTGTTGTGTGTGTGTTGGGGGTGTGTGGGTGTGGTGTGTGGTGGGTGGGGGCGTCGGGTCTAAGGCGTTTTAACGGGCACGTGCACAATGTCGGTGTGGTAAATGATTGCTTGGGGTTCAGTTTCATCAGTTGCTTGTACTGTGTGCGCACCCTCTGTATATCATGGCGTGGGACACTTCTCCCTTCAGCCTATTTGGCCCTGGTACTGTACACAACATGAATACAAATCGATGGTCAGGGTAGATTTGGTGTTGGCGCCCTGCACTCCAGTGCAACGCAAAGGGCCTGGCCCCTCAACCTCACGCCTCCTATAAGGTTGTTACTATTTATTATTTATTATGATGTGAGGTCGTTGCATACAAGAAAATTGGGAACGTACGATGACGAGCAGATGCAACACCAGCAGGTTTGGCGATGTCAAGGTGCTCGTGTGAGTCAGGTACAAGTGCAGGCTAGTGCACAAGCGATATGAGCAAAAGCGTGTTATGCTGCCCAAGGGTGAGGTGCTTGTCAGTGATTGTTTTTTCAAATCTGAAAGTGGGTTTCTTCTTAGCTTTAGGTTGATAGGCCTCCTCATCTGGGGACGAGTTTAGTTGCTTTTCTGGAGCTTTTTGTAGCTATAAGGGCCTATGAGGGGCACACAAAAACTTTGTTTTTTGTTTTAACTCTCTTTGTCTGGTGCCGATATATTTCGCGTAAAACGGGGTGTCCGTGTCCAAAAAAACTAGCGATCGCTGATATTTTGCGGAAGATAGAAAAAAGTCCCCTGGTTGCTTGCTCAGTAATGTAAGACCTGGTGTGTTGCGGCAGAAGTAGAAGTACTGCGATTGGCACCATGACAGTACAAGGTCTTAAAGATCCGTTCCCAGCGTTCTTGGGATTGGATGCCGCGAGCATCATGCTAATGCCCAACAAGCCATGGCAAATGCAAACAGTTACCAAATTAAGGACATATGGGTTATTGATGAGCCGCTGAAAGAAAAAAAAAGAAGATTCCTCGAAGGGAAGTTCTTTGTTGTGAACATCGAAAGAAGTGTGAAGGTGAGGTTGGGCGTCAGAAAAACTACACGCAAGAGTAGTGCTGAACGCCGGTGGTAGATTTAGCTAAAAGATTCTGGTGGTGGTGTAACCAGAGGTTATACATGCTATGCATGATGCATTGTAGTAGACACCAGGCATCCATCCATCCATCCATCCATTCCCTTCCATCATATCCATTCCATCGAATCCACCCATGCCATGCCATCTCATCCATTCATTCATTTCACCAATCCACCGCTATATGTATCCTCATAACATTCCATCATCCAGTCCATCCCCATCTACCAATCATCCATCAGTCCACTCCATATCCATACAATACATACCTGCACTATGTCAGAGTGGAACACTCTGGAGGCCCAGTGATACAGATGGCACGCTGGACCTTGTCGCTCGTAAGGAGCTGGCATGATGATCGTGGGGAATGGTAGCACGGAGGTGGACTATGTCTAGATGTACCATCTCTTGCCGAGCCCCCGTACAGACTGCCCAGTCCGTGGTTGCAGTCAGGCAGGGATTGGGATCGTGTGGGGGTCCTCCATTAGCAGGCCTCTTCGCAAGCTTTCGAGAATATGTCCGTAGCAAGCCGCGAGCACGCGACTGCAATGCCATCTGACTGACGTAGGCCGTGAGGAGCGTGCTCGGGCGCGCTCCATAGAAGCCATCGAACAATGTGGGCATGTTGGCCCTTGGCGGAGCAGAAGCCAAAAGACCTGTCTCCTTCTTGGCAGTCTGGGGGAGTAGCAGGCATGCCTAGGGACGCCTCCGGCTAGCATGGTCAGCTACGTCCCCAAGTTGCGCAGAACTCTTGGCCGCAGCTATCAGCGCCTCTCCATATGACAATTGTGCTCTGGCCAGGTCTATGTACGAGGTTATTGAGTAGGAGTCACCAGATGTTGGTTTGGTTACAAGTCCATGATGCAGCAATGATCAGGGGCATATGCTAGGCTTGCTCCCTACGCATCAAATTTGACAGACCAATTGTCTGCAGCATCACCCTGCAGTTAGAAGGCTTTATCGAAGCCACTCGAATGACGGCTCGCTACCCGTCCTCAACGGTTCAGGACATCCGCGATGTAGCCGAAATAAATAAGATGCCCAGCAACGGCAGACGGAGACAGGTCGCATACGGGCCAGTTTCCCGAGGAACCGGATCGCCGGCAGGATTATCATGTTATTACGCAGTAGGTATGGTGGAACAAGAGGTGAGCTGGCTCCATATTTTTCGACGCAGCAAGCAAGTGCAGTATGGGGCAGCGGACTTGTATGAAGAGGACTAGACCGATGAATGTATAATCCGCTTAGTATGCCCCCTAGTTTACGTCGTGGCTATCGCACAGGTGGACTTGGAATTGGAAGAAGGTGAGCAGCTCAGAGTTGGCTCTAAAAAACAATCAAAATACACGAAAGACAATCCAATCGAGCACCATTGCGACAAGCCAACGAAAGCAGAGACAGGCGAGATAACATTTGCTTGCCCACCCCCACGATTGGGTCAATAAAATACGAAAAAAATGGTTTGCTGTCCGGGCGCAAGAGCCTGCGAGCAATTGTTGGACTACCGTTACGTAAGATTGGTCACTTTAGTTCTGTCATCTGTGTGTGGGGGTTCGAACTCGGGTTGTAATGCCTCAGCGCGCCCCCCTTCACAAGGTTCCCCCATCAGTCGAGATTCACCGCAGGATTCGGCTCGTCCACAAACCCGTTGCGTCCCTGGTATCGCGATGAAACATCATAAGCTGTGAGGTCAGCGAGAGGCTAATTAGTTTAGCCGATAATAAAAGTCAGCCAGCAAACAATACTGGTAGAGCGTAAGGATGTGCATGTATTCCCCTATCAGATGCGTTGTCGGTACTCATTGGGAATACTTGACCCCCAGGCATGAATCTCTGGCCACCAATGATGTGAATGGAAGGCTTGGGAGGTTGGGACTTGAAACTTAAAGCATTAATGGAAGGAATCCATGGTTAGTAGAGCGTGTGTTCCTGTGGCTCAAACCCATCTTTCTCGTATTACAGCCCCACGTCATCAGGAGATCGAGCCCGTAGATGATGCCAAGCTATTAGACATCCAAGGAAGGATTCGTGCGATAGTAGCAATGTACCTTGGAGTACTTCCATTTATGGCGTGTGGTGGTGACTGTTCGGTAGTAAAACCTGGGGGCGTTTGTCCTATATCTCACCTAAAGGACCACCCGCTAAGTTGGTTCGTCAGATGGCTTGGTGAGTTAAATATGTCACCTTTGGTAGCACCGAGCCCAGGGCCCCGTCTGTGGTCGTTTTTGTTTTTTAATTTAAAACGATTGTTTAGGGGTTCGTTTTGTATAGTAAAGTATCATTTATTTTGAGCCCTTGCACCTAGTCACGGTGGGCAAGTTCCCTTTAGCCGATTTGTCCTACCCTGGACTGAAACATACATGCATTTACAGTTTGCAATGATTAGCCAGAACTTTTCTCCCGACTATCCTATGATGTTGGGAAATTGATGGCGGGCGACCTTTCCTTTGTCACTTAGATGATCGATGTGGACCATTATGTTGACTCATTGAGACAGTTCACAGATGTAACAGCATTAGGTTTGGAACGACTGACGTAGCCTTTGACGTATGGCGGGGAAGATAGTATTCAGGAACCTGATTTCCAAGTTTGAGAGCGAAATGATTGCCGTGTACATCATTATGATGAGCACA
>JACBWV010000626.1:3421679-3465048 GCA_013435795.1 Chlamydomonas sp. ICE-L
AATTTCTTAAAAATTGATGAGTATTTCCCTCCTTCACAAGAAGCAGCATGCATGACCATCTCATGCTAGACTGCTAGCGCCTTAATCACCAACCGGGTTTATTTCTCCAAAAGCTCAAACTTATTTCCTCAGAATATAAAGGACAATATAACATTAAATGCATTTCATCTTCTTCCACTCTTCTACCATCAACCACCAAATCACAGCACCAGCATGTTTTACTAGAACAAGAGGCACTCCTATTAGTCCTGTAGTCCTGTCAGATACAACGTTCAAATTGTGAGCTCGAAACGCGGTCTTCCTACGCATTTAAATATTACATTATTATTATGTAATGAGGTAGTGTAGTAGTGTACGTGGAACTATAATTGCTATCATCTGACGTCATCCGAGTCGCATAAGTAATAGATTGAACACCGTCCACTTGGTTCTCACCAAGCTTCCTGGGGTTCTACTGTACTTACTTCTTAGAGAGTGCCAATCAATGTTTGTTATCCTAGAGACGCCTTTATCAATTTTTACTGAGTCAATCTTGCTAAGTGAGGTCTGGTTATTTAAGAATATCGGAGACATGAGCCTTTAACACCTAATCTCTGAATGCATCTTATTAATTTACGAGACCAACTGTGTTTCTTGCTATCTCTGGTTGACCATTAGAACATTCTCTAGCAAGGATCTTTTAAGAAAACCATCGTCCATACGGTCTACGATTTTATTCCAAAAGCCAATTCTTGGTCTCAACCATTCAATTGAGCCCAGTAGGTTATAACGGTACCGTTTATCGTCCGATATACGTCGGATACTGAGTCGGCATAATTCATACCTGTACCTGGTCCCTCCAGGTCCCGAGTTGCCTGCCACTAGGACACAGGCTAGCTGTGGCCTAACGAGTCTGCAGGATCTTTCCTGCAGACTCCCGTCTTCGATATGAGCGCACTCGTAGCGTTCCTTACATTACTTCTGTTCAGTTCTTTACAGTGTAGACAACTCTAACATGAAAGTACCGGTATATTAAGTTCATTAATGACCAACTCGGTAGAAATGTTATCTCTAACGCCGAGAGCCATTTCATAAACGTATTCTGCATAGTTCCATATTTTCCTCCTAGACCACGGGAAGTATTAATATTATCTAGACGGTCTGGAGCCCAGTAGCCCACACTTCACAACCATAGATATGCTCAGACGCATCTAGGTGATCGTGACCTGTGTTTACTGTGCACTGTACGGCAACGCAGTTGTGTAAACTGTGTGTAGCACTGCTGCAGCGTTCACCAGTGGTGGCAGCTGCGGAGAAGGTAGCAGGTTATGTTGTATCCCTGGCTAGGGCAGGAGGATTTACACCCATGAGGAGGACGTCCTCGACAGTGGTAGGTGGAGGAGCACGGCGAAGGCGATGCGATGGGATGCGGGAGGCGAAAAGAAAAAGAAAAGCAGTACGCCAAGGACAGGTCATGTAGCGTCAGCCAACCGTCCTCGCAATTACTTGGCTTCGGTCCGCTCGAACACCTGTCACCAGCCTGTCACCCTGTCCACCTGCACCTGTCGCTCCACTTCCGCCAATTTTCCGTCGCTTGCGCGGCCTAGGACGGCCTAGGACGCAGGACGTGTCTACGCCGGTCTACGCGCGTCTACGCGGGTCCGCGCGGGTCTACGCATCCCCCTGGCCTGCCCAGGGCCTGCCCACCCCTGCCCGCGGGCCTGCCCGCCCCTGCCCTTGTTCACCAACAACAACCCTGTACTCGCCTGTACTGCAGATGTAACCGACCCCTTTGTCCCTTCATATCGGGCTTCAGTCGATGATTGTATGACAACCCGACGTCGTCAAAATTTCGCAAGTAACCCAAGTCCCAACAATTCCAAATCGAGCGTTTGCATTACACCCACCCATCACCCACCGTCCCAGAAAAGTCAGTTTCATTACAGAGTCATAGGCCAGGCCATTGTTGACGAAAGACTACCCTGCTCCGCGACAACCGGGGAGATCTTCCAATCGTCCTCCAACTAACAATCGAAGAGCGCAAGCAAGAAAGCAGCTGCGTTCTCCCGGACTGAGTGGCCCTCCTAATCAATGTCAGTAGATCCATCGTTACCTGAAGATATCGTGGCTGATGTTTTGCTGCGCGCCTTGCGACTGGGAGCACCTCTTAGCGGCTTGTCGGTCGTATGCCGCTCCTGGCGTTCGATCGTGGCTCAGAACCTTGCCGAGATGCTGGTAGGCAGCCACATGGGCAAATTGGTCTAAGTCTTATGGCGTGCCCTTCAGCATTACCACTGTTCCCTGGCTTGTGAGTTGGCTTCAAGGCCACAGTCAGTAGAAGACTCAAACCTCGCACTGTTGTTGGCAGTTGTATGTGGGCGTGCAGACTTGGTGAAGATTCTGCTTGATGCCCCAAAGCATGCTGCCAGAGCAGATAATGAAGTTTAGAGGGTTTACTGGAGGATGCAGCATACAGGGGGCTTCAGCGTGTTCTACACAGAGGTCACTACGCAAACTTTGCCGGCCGTATAATGTGTAAGTTTAAGGGGGGGGGCGGACATGCTCTTCTGCTGGCAGCTGCTGGAGGCCACACAGATACAGTGAACCTGCTGCTTCATGCCAGAGAGCATGCTGCACATGCTGAAGGAGAGGCTCTTCTGGAGGCCGCAGAAAATGGCCACATAGAGATCGTGCGCATGTTGTTGAACGCCCCACAGCATGCTGCACATGCTGATTGTGAAGAAAGACAGGCTCTTGTGTTAGCAGCAGGCAATGGCCACACAGATGTAGCGCGCATGCTGTTGAACGCCCCGGAGCATGCTGCACATGCTGATAGTCAGCGAGGACAGGCTCTTCTGGAGGCTGCAGAAATTGGCCACATAGAGATCGTGCGTATGTTGTTGAACGCCCCACAGCATACTGCCCATGCTGATTGTAGAGAAGGGCAGGCTCTTCTGGAGGCCGCAGAAAATGGCCACATAGAGATCGTGCATATGTTGTTGAACGCCCCACAGCATGCTGCGCAGGCTGACTGTGAAGAAGGACAGGCTCTTGTGGTAGCAGCAGGCAATGGCCACACAGAGGTAGCGCGCATGTTGTTGAACGCACCGCGGCATGCTGCACATGCTGATTGCCAGGACGGACAGGCTCTTGTGGTAGCAGCAGGCTGTGGCCACGCAGAGATCGTGCGTATGTTGTTGCACGCCCCGCAGCATGCTGCACATGCTGAATGTCAGCAGGGACAGGCAGTTGTGGAGGCATCAAAATATGGCTTCACAGACATTGTGCGTATATTGATGAACGCCCCGCAGCAGCACGACGGATGGGTTCTTGTTTTAAAAGCAGCCATGGAAGTAGCACGTCAGGCATGCTGTTTCTGTTTTTAGTTGAGCTGGCATGGCAGGTTATGGCTTGAGTCAGTGTTTTTTTATTTCAGATTTCTGTATCCCAGGTTGAGTAGATACTTGGGATACTCAACCCTGATTTCAGGATAGTTGCGTAGCCATCTTATGGCGGAGTGCGAAGCGCGGAGCCTGGGGGTCAGGGGGCAGCGGATCCTGATACCCAGGGGTCTGGGGGGTGTAGCATTCAACGGAATGGCGACGCATCGTCGAAAAACGAAACACTGACTTGAGTCTGATTTGTATTTACACATTCCAGGGGTAGCCAAATAGGCTAAAGGAACTTGCCCTACCCTAACAGGAAAGGCAGTTTACAAAAATAAGCACTGGTGAACTGAGCCCCAATAATTTGAAAACGACGGGAGCCCCAGCAACAGCCCCTTGATACCAGAGGCATCCCTCAAGGCCCCTCGTCCTCCGTCATTGACGCCCTTACCTCCTCGGCCTTCGGCAGCCAATCTTCGGCCGCAGGGGCTCCTGCATACTTTTCCTTTTCAGGTACGAGCAGCAGCTTCTAGGCAGCTCCCTGAGCTAGCTACTGGGCTAAGCCCCAAGACGTTGACAGTTCTGGCCAGCGGATTCTGTCAGCTTCCAGACACACCAGGTTGTATTAGCTTTGGCTGAATACCCAGTCAAGGGGGCTGCCTAGAAGCTGCTGCTTTTAGCTGAAAATAAAAACACTGCCCCGTTCACCAATCAGCGAGGCAAAGAGTCAGCACATCTCCACTTTATATCCTCTTCCCTTACATTAGCTAGGGTAGCTTGGCTTATGTAATTATGTTAGTGTAATCCGCATATATATGTGTAGGGGACGGAAATATGATTTCATTTCTTCATATGCTATCATATGATGCCGGCAGTCTGACTAAGCCAAAATGACAATTTAAATACAATACCATATGATATCAAACCTCTGGCAAACATCATATGATATGCCGATTCCTACCTAGAAGTGGTCAGATCTGATAAGAAGTGATCGGATACAACATTACAGTAGCGACTTGAACAGACAAGCTTCCTGTACCCTGTGATGGACAATTTAATTTGGATTTGAATTGTTACATGGTTTTCAGCCAACTCTGGCCTGCTCACTGTCTTCCAATCGTCCGATCCTTCCCCCCCCCCCCCCCCCCCCCCCTCCCCATGTGCGATACCCGCAGAAACCAGCGAGCACACTAAGCGGATTATATAGTTTAAAGACTTGTCCAGGTCTAACAACTACCTGACCACATTTTCATCCACCACCTTCTGTGGCCCCCCCTCCCTCCCTCCCCCGTCTCCACCTCCTGGGGCTTCCACATCCACCACCTCCTGGGGCCCTCAGGACATTTGGACATCGTACTAAACAAATTGAAAAATCGAATGATCATTGGATCCATCAGTCAGTCATTATTACAGTCCAGGGGTAGCCCAAATAGGCTAAAGGGACTTGCCCAACCGTGATAGGAAGGGCTTCAAAATAAAAAAGCAATGATGAACTGAACCCCAAACAATCGTTTTACCGACGGGGGCCCTGAGTTCGTGCTTAAGTGATCATTTAATTCTACAATATTAAAGTAAATTACTCTTGTTCTCTTGAAGTCCTGTTGATAGTCTCCACTTTTTGTTTTTAGTTGTGAAAGGACTTTCACCCCAGGAGGTGGGTCTCCCGACACAAACCAGCAACACGGAGGATTCAGATGAATGACCTAGATGCGAGACAAAGCTATAAGTAGTACTCCTCCCCATGGTACTTCAAATTGCCAAATTGGCCAGCGCTTAAGCGCATTTGATAACAAAAAACTGCGCTTTGTAGTGCAAAAAACGCAAAAATTGCTTGCTGCGCCCACAGGGAGTTGCAAAAAAACTGCGCTTAAAGCGCAGAGGGGGTCAAAAAGTCAGCGCTTAAAAGCGCAAAAGCGCGCGTTTTGAATTACCCTGCTCCTCCCCCCTGCCAATGCTTTCTGAGTCTAAGGCCTGATTTGTAACGTGACAACGTCTCAACTCTCTCATTTTCTTGCAATTCGATTGGTTACACCATACCCCAAAATTACAAGACGAGGCTACTAAGTTACAGCGACGCTAGGGGACTAGCACCGACACCCTCTCACCCACCATGAGGATGGTCTCCACTGACTGGCCTGAAGCCCTGAACGTGCTGCTCGTCTAACCAGGTTATGCTGCTCGTTTTGTAGTTCTGTTCAGGGCTACAAAATGCGCGTTGTTGTGTGCTAGCAAGCAATCTTTTGGAGATCGACTGCGTGATCCTCGCAAACTTTTGAACCCCCTCTGCGTGTAACGCACACGTTTTCTGACTACCGGTACCGTTGCGTTTTGCGTTGTATGCGCGCTGGTCTGCGTTTCTGCGTGCTGAATATTTTGTATAGTTGCTTGCCCATATCAGATATAGAGAGAGAGAGTCAGTGAGTTAGTGAAACTTTGAGAGGGAGGGCATGATGGGGTGGGTGGTGAAGAGAAAGTTCTCCCGCACCCGCTATGCATGGGCAGGTCTGTTCAGTCTGAGTGAGCTTTTAGTTGAGCTTTTAGTTGTGGTTTGAAAGCGTAAGCCTTGTTTTATAACCTTTCTAACAACTTCCTAACATTTTGAATTTGAATTGTTACATGTTTTTTTAGCCAACTCTGGTTTGCTCACCATCTTCCAATTCTAAGTCCGTCCGAAACCCACGGAAAGCAGGGAGCACACTAAGCGGATTAGACAGTTTAAAGACTTGTCGAGGGTCTAACAACTACGGTACCTTACTAAAGTTTAATCCACCACCTCCTGGGCCCCCCTCTCCCTCCCCTGCCTCCACCTCAGTCCCTCATCCACCACCTCCTGGGGCCCCCTCCCCGTCCCCCTCTCTCTCATCTCACTCACTGTGCTGACCACAGACTAGCTCTAGTAATGCAGCTTCACTGAGCAAACTATTATATTGGATGATGCTGATGCTGCTGCTGACGATGCTGATGCTGATGAAGATACCGGTAGTCGATTCGATGACCAGTTTTGTTTAGGGATGTTTAGTCACTAATCAGCCTCCATTGTGCTCTTGGTACGCCTTCTGATTGTATCATGGGAGGTAGTTTCCACCCTGCCTAAATGGTTTAACGCTGGTTTACCCTGCCTAAATGGTTTATTTAGTACTTAGAGACTGCAGACTCAATCGTTACAGTTGATTTAGAGAGAAGAGAGAGGATAGTGCCACGAGGCGGTATATTTTAAAAAAACTATAGGAGACTGTACTGCACAGTACTGCGAGGATGGCAGGAAAATTCGGGAACCGGTGAGTGAACTAGTGACCGGACACGCACTTTGCCTATCAGGTAGAGACATATAAGTCATCTACAACAGTTTACGCTGGTTTACCCTGCCTAAATGGTTTACGCTGGTTTACCCTGCCTAAATGGTTCACCCTGCCTAAATGGTTTACTAAAAGGTATAGAGTTTCATCAATGCTATGGACATTTGCTGCAAGTTGTAACCTACTTGTCTACACTCTCTGGACCTTTTGCACTACAACGTGCAGTTTTTATTTTTTCAAGTGCGCTTTAGCGCTGGCCAATTTGGTCAATGGAAGTACCCTGCTCTGGACCCTACATTCTCTAGTACCCTTTTTTTAGGAGCTCTCCAGAACGCACATTTTCCAAGTCCACTGCATTGCAGTTGAGTGAAACAAGCAGTTTTGTCTTGGGCCCCCATCGGCAAAACGATTTTTAGGGTTCAGTTCATCATTGATATTCGTTTTAAACCCCTCCTGTCACGGATAAGCAAGTCCCTTAAGCCTATTTGGACTACCCCTGGACTGTAACAACATACATAATACCTGCACTGTTTACCGCCCTCAATGTACCAGAGACTCGACGGTTACACCGGTCACACTGGAAATGCCACTTAGCCGTTAAGGGTTCGCGTCGACCGAGGCTTTCGTCTCAAGCCACCTGGCGATGCTGCATGAGCGGTTCCACGACCCACATATGACCTGCCATCGCCTGCAAACTGCGAACCTGCTACTTGCGACCATGCAAATTGCGCATATGCTAACCTTCGAACTGCGCAATTGATAAGCTGTGAACTCGCGACTCAACAGCAACTCAACAACTCGCAACTCAACAACTACTTGACTCAACAACTCGCAACTCAACTCAACAACTCACGACTCAACACAACTCAACAACTGGCAGATCAACAACTCGGAAGTCAAGAACAAGCAACCCAACTCGCAACTCAACAACTTGCAACTCAACTCAACAACTCGCAACTTAACAAACATTTTTTTTTTTACCAAAAGCCAGCTGAGCGGGGCGGTCATTCTAGTTCATTTATGGGTTTCGCACGGCAGCTTCCAGCAAGCTCCATCGGCCAGTCACTGGGTCAAGCCCGGAGTTTTGTACTACACTGAATGCCCTTCATGTTCAGACGTACCAGCTAACTTGAGGCTTGGCCCAGGGATGGGTAAAGGGAACCCTGCCTAGAAGCTGCTACACGTAGCCCACAAAGGAAACAGCTTGCGGCATACGGAGGATCCCCTTAAGACCACGCCCCTCCAGGCGTTATCTTTTTTTTAGCCCCCAAAAGAAACAGTGGATGCTAGGTGGTAGCCCTCCAGGCGTTATCTTTTTTTTAGCCCCCAAAAGAAACAGTGGACGCTAGGTGGTAGACAGTATACAACATGTCCTGGGTTACAGACGGTATGGTACACCAGCTGATAGGCTGGCAGGCTGGCCTGCCTATGACTGGCAGACTGACCTGTGGCTGGCAGACGGACCTGTGCTGGCAGACTGGTCTGCCTATAACACTTTAATGTAATGCATGCAATGTAGGGACAATATGTATGCTACTGTAGTACTGCAGCCCTGTGCTTACATTCTGAACTTGGGAGTGTGACGCATTAGTGTTAATGCTACCCATGTTTACTCTGCCCGCAGACAAAGAGCCCTCTAAAGGCTGAAAGACCATGTAAGAAAAATACAAGTCCTATGCAGCGTCGCAAGCGATACAGAAAATTGGCGGAGTGTGTTGGCAAAGGAACGAAAGGTGGCAACGATGGAGCTGACCAAAGCGAGTTAGTTTAGCGACCGTTTGCTGACGTGTCAGGCTTCAAGTTTTTTTTGTTTTTCGGTCAGACGGACAAATGTGTCAACATGGGGGCTCCCACCCCCTTGAAGAGGGGCTCCGCCCAAAACTACCGTAGCAGTAAAGGATATTTTTGCGAGCCATTTTGCGGAAGGGGTTCCATTTTTTTTACTCCCGCCTATCCATATTGCCACCAACATCTCATGCGCATTCGGTAGAGAAGAACGTGCAGTACATAAGCAGGTATGTGCCCTCCCAACCTCGTGCAATGAAAAGTCATTCAGACTCGTCACTACTGACACAGCCCAGTTCAGCCTCCATGATCGGAAAGTCAATCGGACTCCTCACTACTGACATAGCCCAGTTCAACCTCCATGATCGGAAAGTCAATCGGACTCGTCACTACTGACACAGCCCAGTTCAGCCTCCATGATCGGAAAGTCAATCAGACTCGTCACTACTGACATAGCCCAGTTCAGCCTCTATGATCGGACAGTCAATCAGACTTGTCACTACTGACACAGCCAGTTCACCTACCATGATCGTAAAGTCATCGGACTCGTCACTACTGACACAAGCCCAGTTCGACTCCATATCGGAAGTCAATCAGACCAAGACTCGTCCACTACTCACTTACACGGCCAGTTCAGCCTCCATGATCGGAAAGAGTCACAACTCGTCACTACTTGACACAGCCAGTTCAGCTCCATTATCGAAAGTTCAATCAGACTCGTCACTACTCTGACACAGCCCAGTTCAGCTCCATGCTCGGAAAGTCTTCAGACTCGTCACTAACTTCTACTGACACAGCCCAGTTTCAGCCTCCTGATCAGAAAGTCAATCAGACGTCGTCCTACTTGCCACCGCCAGTTCAGCCTCCATGATCTGAAAGTCCAATCGGACTGCGTCACTACTGACACAACAGCCAGTTCAGCCTCCATGAGGGAAATCATCATACTCGTCACTACCGACATAGCCCAGTTCACCTCTATGAGCGAAATCAAATCGGACTCCCTCACTACTGACATAGCCCAGTTCACCTCCATGATCGGAAAGTCATCAGAACATCTTCACTACTGACACAGCCCAGTTTCAGCCTCCATGATCGAAACGTCAAGCAGACTCTTCACTACTGACACAGCCCATTCAGCCTCCATGACCGAAAGTCGATCAACTTGTCACTACTTACAACAAGCCCATTCATCTCCATATCAGAAAGTCAATCAGACGCGGCACTACTGACAGCAGCCCATTCACCTCCATGATCAGAAAGTCAATCAGACCTCGTCACTCACTACTGACACAGCCCAGTTTCACCTCCATGATCGTAAAGTCATCAGAAATCAGACGCGTCACTACTGACACAGCCCCATTCATCCTCATGATCGTAAAGTCATCGGACTCGTCACTACTGACCAACCCCGTCAGCCTCCTGAATCGGAAAGTCAATCCAGACCTCGTCACTACTGACATACCCTTTCACCTCCATGATCAGAAGTCAATCAACTCGTAACTACTGACACAGCCCAGTTCGCCTCCATGATCGAAGTCAATCGACTCGTCACTACTGCACAAGCCGTTTAGCCTCCATGATCGGAAATTTCAATCAGACTCTTCACTACTGACTACAGCCCCATTTCAGCCTCCATGATCGAAATTCAATCAAACTCGTCACTTACTGACACAGCCCGTCAGCCTCCATGATCGAAACGTCCTCAGACTCGTCACTACTGACACAAACAGCCCATTTCAGCCCTCCATGATTCGGAAATTCAATCATACTCGTCCCTACTGACACACCCAGTTCATCCTCCATGATCGAAAGTCAATCAACTCGTCACTACTGACACAGCCCAGTTCAACAGCCTCCCAGATCGGAAGCAATCAAGACGCGTCACCTACGGACACCTCCCAGTTTCGCCCCATGAGCGGAAGGCCCCCCTTCAGACTCGTCACTCTGACACATCCTCTTCAGCCTCCATGATCGAAAGTCCATCAACTCGTCACTACTACTGACACAAACCCAGTCAGCCTCCATGACGGAAAGTCAATCGGCTCGTCATCTGACAAAGCCCAGTTCACCTCCATTATCGGAAGTCGAAGCATACTCGTCACACTGACATAGCCCAGTTTCACCTCTCTGATCAGGAAATCACTCGGACTCCTCACTACTACTACTGACACAGCCCAGTTTCAGCCTCATTATCGAAAGTCAATCAGACTCGGCACTCTAACGACCAGCCCGTTCAGCCTCCATGATCGAAAGTCAATCAGACTCGTCACTAGCTGACACAAGACACAGCCCAGTTCAGCCTCCCCCATGATCAGAAAGTAGATCAACTTGTCACTACTGACACAGCCCATTCAGCCTCCATGATCATAAGTCATCAGACTCGTCACTACTACACAGCCCAGTTCAGGCCTCCATGATCAGAAAGTCCATCAGACTCTCACTACTGACACACGCCCGTTGGTTCAGCCTCCATGATCGGAACGTCATCAGACCGTCCACTACTGACACAGCCCAGTTCATCCTCCATTGATCGGAAAGTCAATCGGAACTCGCACTACTGACACACCCAGTTCAAGCCCTCCATGATCGGAAAGTCAATCAGACCTCGTCACTACTGACATAGCCCGCCAGTTCCAAGCCTCCATGATCGTAAAGTTCCAATCAGACTCGTCACTACTGACACCGCCCAGTTCAGCTCCATGATCGGAAAGTCAATCGGCCGTCACTACTGACACAACGCCCATTTCAGGCCTCCAGATCGGAAATTCAATCAACTCGATCAATACGGACAACAGCCCAGTTCAGCCTCCATGATCATAAAGCCAATTCAGACCGTCACTACGACACAGCCCAGTTCAGAGCCTCCATGATCGTAAAATCAATCAAGACTCTCACTACTGCACACCCAGTGCAGCCTCCATGATCTGGAAGTCAATCAGACTCGTCACTTACGACACAGCCCATTCAACCGCCATGATCGGAAGTCTTCAGACTCGTCACTACTTACTGACACAGCCCAGTTCGCCTCCATGATCGAAGTCACTCATACTCGTCACTACCGACGACAGCCCAGTTCAGCCTCCATGATCGAAATGGCCAATCGACTCGTCACTACTGACACAACCGTTCCGCCTCCATGATCGGCAAGTCAATTCAGACTCGTCACTACTGACCGTCGCCCCAGTCAGCCTCTATATCGGAAATCCATCGGACTCCACTACTGACAGCCCGTTCAGCCATCCATGAATCGGAAATCATCAGCCTCGTCACACTTACTGACACAGCCAATCAGCCTCCATGTCGAAAAGTCAATCAGACCGTCACACTGACACACGGCCCTTCAGTCCCTGATCGGAAAGTCGATCAGACTTGTCACTAACTGACACAGCCCAGTTCAGCCTCCATGATCAGCAAGCATCAGACTCGTCACTAACTGACACAGCCCCGTTCGCAGCTCCATGATCAGAAAGTCAATCAGACACTCGTCACTACTGCACATCCCAGTTCAGCCTCCATATCGGAAAGTCAATCAAGACTTGTCACTACCGCCTGACACAGCCCAGTTTCAGCCTTCAGCCCTCAATGAATCGGAAAGTCAATCGACTCTTCATCTACGGACAACAGCCCAGTTCAGCCTCTATGATCGGAAAGTCAATCAGACTCGTCACTACTGACATAGCCCAGTTCAGCCTCCATGATCGGAAAGTCAATCAGACTCGTCACTACTGACACAGCCCAGTTCAGCCTCCATGATCGGAAAGTCAATCGGACTCGTCACTACTGACACAGCCCAGTTCAGCCTCCATGATCGGAAATTCAATCAGACTCGTCACTACTGACACAGCCCAGTTCAGCCTCCATGATCAGAAAGTCAATCAGACTCGTCACTACTGACACAGCCCAGTTCAGCCTCCATGATCGGAAAGTCAATCAGACTCGTCACTACTGACACAGCCCAGTTCAGCCTCCATGATCGGAAAGTCAATCAGACTCGTCACTACTGACACAGCCCAGTTCAGCCTCCATGATCGGAAAGTCAATCAGACTCCTCACTACTGACATAGCCCATTCGCCCCGTCCTGTCGGAAAGTCATCAGACTCGTCATGCTCTACTGACAACAGCCCCATTTCGCCTCCTGATCGGAAAGTCAATCGGACTCGTCATACTCGACACAGCCAGTTTCAGCCTCCATGACGGAAAGTCCAATCAGACTCGGCACTAACTGACCTACCCATTCGCCTCTATGATCGAATAGTCAATCGGACTCCTCCTACTGACTAGCCCAGTTTTCAGCCTCCCCCTGAATCGGAAAGCATCAACTCGTACTCTACTGACACAGCCCAGTTCGCCTCCATGATCGGAAAGGCACCGACTCTGCACTCTGCATCAGCCCAGTTCAGCCTCCATGACGAAAGTCGATCAGAAACTTGTCACTACTGACACCGCCCCGTTTCAGCCTCCATGATCAGAAAGTCAATCAGACTCGTCACTTCACTATGACACAAGCCCAGTCAGCCTCCATATCAGAAAGTCAATCAGACTCTCACTACTGACACAGCCCAGTCATCAGCCTCCTGATCGGAAATTCAATCAGACTCGTCACGAACTGACACAGCCCCGTTCAGCCTCCAGGATCGAAATCATCGGACTCGTCACTACTGACACAGCCCAGTCAGCCTCCCTGATCGGAAAGTCAATCGGACTCGTCCACTACTACTGACCAGCCCATTCAGCCTCCATGATCGGAAATTCAAATCAGACTCGCACTCTGACACAAGAGCCCGTTCAGCCTCCATGATCGGAAATTCAATCAGACGGCACTACTGACACCGCCCAGTTCAGCCCCTGATCATAAGTCAATCGACCGTCACTACGACACACGCCCAGTTTCAGCCTTCCTGATCGGAAAGTCATCAGACTTCGTCACTACTGACCATCAATCGCCGGTTCACAAAGCCCTCCATGATCGAAAGGTCAATCAGACTCGTCACACTCTACTACCCCTGACACAGCCCAGTTCAGCCTCCAGATCGGAAAGGTCAATCAGACTCCTTCCTACTGCACAAAGCCCAGTTTCAGCCTCCATGATCGGAAAGTCAAAATCAGACTGTCACCTGACACAGCCCAGTTCAGCCTCCATGATCGGAAAGTCAATCAGACTCGTCCCTACTGACACAAGCCCAGTTCACACCTCCATGTCGGAAGTCAATCAACTCGCATACTGACACAGCCCAGTTCAGCCTCCATGATCGGAAAGTCAATCAGACTCGTCACTACTGACACAGCCCAGTGTCATTCACCTCCAGATCGGAAAGTCAATCAGACTCGTCACTACTGACACAGCCCAGTTCAGCCTCCATGATCGGAAAGTCAATGGGACTCCTCACTACTGACATAGCCCAGTTCGCCCTCCATAATCAGTGATTATTTTTTCAAATCTGAAAGAGGGTTTCTTCTAGCTGTTTGGTTTCAGGACTCCTCCAGGGACAGCGTTTTAGTGCTTTCTGTAGCTTTTATAGCTTTTTTTACCTTTTCAGGGCAATTGAGGGCAAAAATAAATGAGAACTTTTTTTGTTGCTTTTTTTATAGCGATATTTTTGCTAAAACGGGGTCAAAACTAGCGATCGCTATATATAGCGGAAATAAAAATCCCTGTCCATAACTGGAAAGTCATTCGGACTCGTCACTACTGACGTAGCCCAGTTCAGCCTCCATTATTATACGTTCCTGCAGCAAATGAAATATTCTAGTATGAGATTTCCAGCCTGCATAGTGCATGGCCAGGGAGTCCTGACAACCTGCACGGGCAGCGTGCCGTGGGGCATCGAGTAACATGCGCACGATTTCGAGGTGTCCATGCTTTGACGCAGACACCAGTGCCCACCCAAGTCTGGCGTTTGCTCGAGCCCTGTGCTGAGGTGCATTGAGCAGCATGCTTACTACATCAGTGTGCCCGTAGCAGGCGGCACTCATCAGAGCCCAGCTATCTCCCTGGTTTGCACGGGCTGCGTGCATTGGGGCATTCAACAGTAACCGCACAACCGCACTGTGTCCATTCCTCACAGCATCTGTGAGTGCCTGCCCCTCTCTACAGTCCGCCTGGGCTGCATGCTGAGGGGCTTCCAGCAAGATGCGAACAACCTTCGCGTGGCCATTCTTTGATGCACACAGCAGAGCCCACCCATCCCCCAAGCGCCCTTGGTCAGCCCGTGCAGCATGCTTTGGGGCGTTTAACAGCACCTGCGTAGGGAGAGGTGTGGTGTGTGGGGGTTGGTGTGGTGTGGTGGTGTGTGTGTGTGTGGGGGGGGGGGGGGGGGGGTCTGGTTCGTTTAACCGCACCTGCCTAGGGAGAGGTGTGGTGTGGTCTGGTGTGTGTGTGTGTGTGTGTGTTGTGTGTGTGGGGGGGGGGGGGGGGGTCTGGTGCGTTTAACCGCACCTGCCTAGGGAGAGGTGTGGTCTCTGGTGTGTGTGTGTGTGTGGGGGGGGGGGGGGGGGGGGGGTCTGGGGCGTTTAACAGCACATGCACAGGGAGAGGTTAAACCTTGTAGGGAAGTACTGTCGGATTTCTGCCCTCGTGGTGGTTCTCTAGTTATCTCTCCTTGATTCCGCCTCTAACGACCATAGCACGGAGCTTGTCTGCCGTGGTCAACAGGGGTAGTGGTGAATGTTCGTTTGGGTGAGGGTTGGTATCTCTAAGACTTTACATATTGTAAGAGGGGCAACACCATTCAGACTGAATTCTCCGTGTCGCTGGTTTGTGTCGGGAAACCCACCTCCTGGGGTGAAAGTCCTTTCACAACTAAAAACAAAAAAAGTGTGTGTGGGTGGGTGGGTGGGTGGGGGGGGGGTGGGGGGGGGGGGTATGGGGCGTTTAAAAGCACCTGCACAGGGAGAAGTGTGTGTGTGTGGTGTGTGTGTGTGTGTGTGTGTGTGTGTGTGGTGTGTGGTGTGTGGGGGGTCTAAGGCGTTTAACGGCACCTGCACAATGTCGGTAAAATGATTGTTTGGGGTTCAGTTCATCAGTGCTTGTACTGTTTCGCCCCTCTTTATATCATGGCTGGGCATCTCCCTTCAGCCTATTTGGTCCCTGGACTGTAACAACATGCATACAAATAGAGGTCAGGATTGGTGTTTGGCCCCACTCCAGTGCAAGCAAACGGGCTGGCCCCCTCAACCTCACGCCTCCTATTAAGGCGTACTATTTATTTATTTATTAGATGTCAGGTTGCAAGCAAGACAAGGCAGTACAACGAGCAGAATGAACACAGCAGGTATGCGCTCAAGGTGCTCGTATCAGTACAAGGCAGTGCAACAAGCAGAATGAGCAAAAGCTGTTATGTGCCCAAGGTGCTTGTCAGTGATTGTTTTTTCAAATCTGAAAGTGGGTTTCTTCTAGCTTTATGGTTATAGGCCTCCTCCTGGGACAGCGTTTTAGTGCTTTCTGTAGCTTTTTGTAGCTTATAAGGGCCATTGAGGGCACACAAAAAAACTTTTTTTTGTTTTACTCTTTTTCTGGCGATAATTTCGCTAAAACGGGGTCAAAACTAGCGATCGCTATATTTTGCGGAAATAGAAATCCCTGGTGCTTGCATCAGTAAGACCTGGTGTGTTGCCTGCAGAAGTAGAGTACTGGTTCACCAACAGACAATGGTCTTAAAGATCCTTCCCCACGCGTCCTTGGGTTGATGCCGATGCATCATGCTAATGCCAATACAAGTGCATGTGCAAATGCAAACAGTACCAAACAAGGACTCTGGGCAGCCGCTGAAGAAGATCTCGAAAGGAAGGTCCTTGAACACGAAAGAAGTGTGAAGGAGCGTGGCGTCCAGAAAAACTCACGCAAGAGTAGCTGAACAGCGGTGTTAGATACTAAAAGAGGTGTCAACCAGATGTTACTACATGCATGCATGCATGCATGTAGTAACATGCATCCATCCATCCATCCATCCATCCATCCATCCATCCATCCATCCATCCACCCATCCATCCATCCATCCATTCATCCATCCACCCATCCACCCATCCATCCATCCATCCATCCATTCATCCATCCACCCATCCACCCATCCATCCATCCATCCATCCATCCATCCATCCATACCTGCACTATGTCAGAGTGCCCCTCGGAGGCAGCTGAATCCAAGGCACCTGGACTGTCTGCAAGAGCGGCATGATGTGGGGCATGGAGCAGTAGGTGGACTATGTCTAGATGACCACCTTCTGCAGCCCCCTCCAGCGCCCAGCCATTGTTGCAGTCAGCATGGGCTGGATGGTGGGGGTCCTCCATTAGCAGCCTCGCAATGTCAATATGTCCGTAGCAAGCCGCAGCACGCAATGCCATCCCTGACTGACAGTCTGCGTGAGGAGCGTGCTCGGGGCGCTCCAAGAACCATCGCACAATGTGGATGTGGCCCTTGGCGGCAGCAGAAGCAAGAGCCTCTCCTTCTTGGCAGTCTGGGAGAGCAGCATGCCTAGGGGCCTCCGCTAGCATGGTCACTACGTCCAAGTTGCCAAACTCGGCCGCAGCTATCAAGGCCTCTCCATCTTGACAATCTGCTCTGGCAGGATTCCGAGGTTCATTGAGTAGGAAGCTCACAAGATCTACCATCCCCTGCATGCAGCACCTGATCAGGGCATGCTCAGCTTGCTCCACTGCATCAAATTTGCAGACCAATTTCCTGGCAGCATCACCCTTGCCGTGTAGCAAGGCTTTATCGAACCACTCAATGAGGCTGCTCCCGTCCCCACCGGTCAGGACATCCGCGATGTTAGCCGAAATAATAGATGCCCAGGAACGGCAGACGGACGACAGGTCGCATACGGCAGTTCCCGAGGCAACCGCTCGCAGCAGGATATCAGTTATTACGCAGTCAGGTAGGTCGGAACAAGAGGTGAGCTGCTCCATTTTTCGACGCAGCAAGCCATGCAGCATGCGCAGCGATTGTATGAAGAGACTAGACCGATGAATGTATAATCCGCTTAGTATGCCCCCTAGTTTACGTCGTGGCTATCGCACAGGTGGACTTGGAATTGGAAGAAGGTGAGCAGCTCAGAGTTGGCTAAAAAACACGAAACAATCCAATCGAGCCATGCGACAAGCCAAGAGACGGCGATAACATTGCTTGCACCACGCCCGAGGTCAAAATACGAAAAAATGGTTTGCCTGTCCGTGCGCAAGAGACTGCGATCAATTTGTTGCCTAGTAAGAGGTCACTTATTCTGATCATCCTGTTGTTTGGGGTCGAACTCGGTTGAACTCAGCGGCCCCCCAGTCCCCCACAGTCGATTCACCGCCGGATCTCGGCCTCGTCCAACAACCAGTTCGTCCCTGGTAAGTTGATGAACACATAGCTGTTATTTCAGCCAGCAATTCGTTCGCCGATAATAAAAGTCAGCCAGCAAACAATACTGTTAGAGCAAGGATGTGCCTGATTCCCTACAGATGCTGTACTCATCGGAATATCCCCAGGATGAATCTCTGGCCACCAATTTGCATGGAGGCTTGGGAGTTGGGACCTTTGAAACTTAAACCATTTAACTGGAACACAGTAGAGATGGTCCTGTGCTCAAACCATCTTTCATCGTATTACAGCCCCAAGTCATCAGAGACGAGCCCTAGAGATGAAAGCTCTAGATCACAAGGAAGGATTCGTGCGAAGTACAATACTTGGATGTCCTCATTATGGGGTGACTGTGGTAAACCTGCGATGCCTACTTATCTCACCTAAGACCTACCTCGCTAAGTGGTTCGTCATATGGCTTGGGAGTTAAATGATCACTGTAGCACGAGCCCAGGGCCCCCGTCGGTAAAACGATTGTTTAGGGTTCAGTAAATCATTTATTTTGAAGCCCTTCCTATCACGGTTGGGCAAGTCCCTTTAGCCTATTTGTCCTACCCTGGACTGAAACATACATGCATACAATATATCCAGAACTTTCTCCCACTACCTAATGGAAATTGATAGGCGGAGGCGACCCTTTGTCACTTAGAATGATCGAGTGTGACCATTATGTGATCCTGAGACCGTTCAAGATGAACAGCATTAGGTTTTTGAATGTACTGACGTAGCCTGACTGTATTCGGGAAGAAAGTATCAGAACCTGATTTCCCAATCTGAGAGCGAAATGATTGCTGTACATCATCTGATGAGCAATCCAGAAGTAGAAGGTTGTGCAAAGCTACCGCAGCTTATCAATGAATTACATTACATGTCAGGTAATGATAACGCCTCGTGGGACATGGTGTTAAGGGAACCCGTCATACGCGGGTAGAGAGCGGTCTTCTACCTCAACTGGACAAGCTACCATCGCGGTTGACAACTGTCCCCCTTTAAGCCAGGCTTAGGGGGCCGACCAACTACCTGCAACGCTAAGAGCGACCGTAGTGGGAATCGATCCCCCGACACTTCGTCCACAAAGTGATTCGGTCCACCACTAGATCAATGTATATCACTGAAAGGGGCTTACCGTAGATAATGTATGAAGATATTGGTCCAAGTAGATTTTCGTAATAATGCTTATCTTTTTGATTGTTTTGATAAAGCTTACTTTTCCCTCGTAATTTATTTTGTACTGCTAATGACGGCGAGCAGCCAAATGTCTGCTTGAAGCCATGTAAACAAGTTCAAGTTCAAGTTACATACCGGTATGGTCCCCAGCAAATTGGAAGGATACTATGGTCCTATGGCAAATAAGTATATAAATTGTCTTATCCGCACAGTTGGCTCCCTGTTTTGGTGGGTATCTCACAAGGGGACTTGGATTTTAAAGCGGTGAAAATACCGCTAAGTTGGCTGATAATTGATAAACCATGTGAACTTTAGATCCAATCTTTAACTGTTATCAGTAATCAAAAGTTCAAAACCATTTCAGCTAGTCAGCTTGAAAACCGCTCAGTGAGTGTGCCCCCTGGTTCCATGGGCATCGCTCAGCCCTTTTCAGTGATATATATTGGTCTAGTGGTAGACCAAATCGCTATGAGGATGAAGAGTCGGGGGTCCAGTCCCCCATTCGGTCGCTCTTGGCGATGCAGGTCGTTGTCAATCGCAATGGTAGCTAGTCCAGTTGAGGTAGAAGACCGCTACTACGGTGACTATAGCTAGCTCCGGCTTACGCTATGGTGTCCTTAACTTCACATCCTGTGAGCAACGGTTCTACACGGATGTACCAATTTCAATTTCAATTTCAATAGAAGACCGCTCCCTACCCGCGTACGGCGGGTTCCCCTAACACCACGCACCCCACCAGGTGTTGTCATTACCTGTGTATCGCTCAGGGGGACTTCGAATTGGCCGACAGTGAGCAGCCCAGAGTTTGCTAAAGAACTATGTAACAAATACAATTAAATTACTAGTTTGCTTGGCCGTGAATTCAAAGAGAGATCGCCATAGTCTGCTCTTAGGGGTGTGGTTTAGCAGTGTTCAAAGTTCATACGCCCGCCACGGGGCGTTAGGTTGATGGAACCCTCCCGTTCGTATGCAACGTACATACTGGAGAATGGCTACTATGATGGATTTTGGTTTAGCAGACCATTACCGCGCCCGAGCATGGACTATCGTGCGACAGCACTTATCAGTGTTCATAATTGGGGACGTCCCTTTAGTCTATTTGGCTTACCCCTGGACTGTAACAAGATACATACACCATCCATCTTTACTCCGCCAGCAGTTCTGCAGTTCCGGTAAAATGTTACTGCCTAAGACGGCGAGCAGCCAAATTTCTGGCTGGAGCCATGCAACCAAGTTCAAGTTAACCCCGTCTGCAGGCAGCGAGCAGCCTGAAGGCTTATAGAACAAGCAATCAAAAACACTACGTAGTAAACTAGTCATTGGTGGTTGGCCCCAGTGCAAGTAACCGGGATAGCCCCTCAACCGCTCGCCTCGTAATAAGACATACTATTTATTTATTTTATTGATCAAACAGTCAGCTTGATCGTGAAGTCAGGCGGATGCCTGGAGTATAATAACAAGCCCAAGCCAACTGGCCTTAGATACGGGCGGTCAATATGTTTATCATCTAGTCAGCTTGCTTAGATGTGAAGTCAGACGGATTCCCAGAGTCAAATAACAAGCCCAAGCAAACTGGCCTTGGATACGGGCGGTCAATATGTTCATCAACTGGTCAGCTTGGCTATGAAGTCAGGTGGATCCCCAGAGTCGTCATCCCCCCCGCTAAACCCAAGGAAAAAGTTTTTACCCCCCGTACGGCTCCCACATCGAAATCGGCACTGCAAGCTCTCACACAAAAAATACAGCGTCAGTACGTCCTGCGCCGGGGAGTACCGCACACCCATGTGCTGGTCGAGTTGCACATCCACATGAGGTGGGTTGTCTGGGCCATCCTTGGTCCACTTTAAGGTCGCGCTCCCATCAGGGGAATATACAGTTCCACTGCCCGTACTCTGACTGAGCATGATTGCAATGCCACCATTCGGATACTGCAGGCCGGATGGGGTAGGGGGTGGGTGGGGGGTGGGTTGGGGGTGTTTGGGGTTACATTACAGTGGTAGTTAGTTGCTAGTAAAGTGGTAGATAGTGTAAAGCCCACTTTAAGGTCACGCTCCCATCAGGGGAATATACAGTTGCCCTGCCCGTACTCTGACTGAGATACAGTTGCCCTGCCCGTACTCTGACTGAGATACAGTTGCCCTGCCCGTACTCTGACTGAGATACAGTTGCCCTGCCCGTACTCTGACTGAGATACAGTTGCCCTGCCCGTACTCTGACTGAGCATGATTGCAATGCCACCATTCGGATAGTGCAGGGGGGATGGTGGAGGGGGGGGGGGAAGAAGAGTGAGTTCAAATGCTTCGTATAATGTATGGATAGTTCACAAGTGAACACAAAAAGTCAGAAGAAAAACAAGTCAGCAAGCCAGCCAGCAAGCCAGCAAGCAATTAAATAAACAAACACACATGCACTTGCGCATGCACTTGCGTGGCTTCTCCCTTCGTACCATGTGTGCCTGTGCGTGTCTCTTTGCATGCGTGTGTGCATGTGTGTGTATGTGTATGTGCGTGTGTGCATGTGTATGTGCGTGTCTGTTTGCATGTGTGTGCGTGTAAATGAGTCCTCACATGTATTAAGTGCCTACCTGGATGAAGCGGCTACCCAAGTCAAAGCTAACTGCCACATTGCCAGCCTGGCGTGACATGGCGAGCATGTATCAAGTGCCTACCTGGATGAAGCCGCTACCCAAGTCAAAGCTAACTGCCACATTGCCAGCCTGGCGTGACATGGCGAGCATGTATCAAGTGCCTACCTGGATGAAGCCGCTACCAGAGTCAAAGCTAACTGCCACATTGCCAGCCTGGCGTGACATGGCAAGCATTTTGAAGGCTGGGCCCCCTTCCTGTGGTGAGCTTGCCGCAGCCTCTGCGTTCTCTACATCCACGGTGACAGCTAGATCACCGTTGGGCCACGTGCTAGCTACAGAGCCCTCATGCCGCACAGTGACAGCATTACGCCGACTCCCTGTGGTGTACCTGCGTTGTGTGGTGTTGCGTTGTGTGGTGTTGCGTTGTGTGGTGTTGCGTTGTGTGGTGTTGCGTTGTGTGGTGTTGTGTTGTGTTGTGTGGTGTGGTGTTGTGTGGTGTTGTGTGGTGTGGTGTTGTGCGGTGTGGTGTTGTGTGGTGTGGTGTTGTGTGGTGTGGTGTGGTGTTGTGTGGTGTGGTGTTGTGTGGTGTTGCGTTGCGTTGGGGGGGGGAGCGTTGTGTGTGTTGTGTGTGTTTGTATGTGTGCGTGTTGTGTGGTGTTGATGTGAAAAGTGTGGTGTTGCGTTGTGTGGTGTTGCGTTGTGTGGTGTTTGTGTGTGGTTGGTGTGGATGTGGGTTGTATTTGTGAATGGTGTGGTGTTGTGTGGTGTGGTGAGTTGTTGTGTGGTGATGTGTGGTGTTGAATGTGGTGTGAAAGTTGGGTGTAGGTGCTGGTGTGTGAAGAGTGTCGAGGGTGGTGTTGTGTGGTGTATTTTGTGTTATGTGGTGTTGTGTTGTGTTGTGTGAGTGTTGTGTTGTGTTGTGTTTTTGTGCTTGTGTTGTGGGCTGTGTTGTGTGGTAGTTTGAGTGAGTTGTGGGGTGGTGTTGTGTTGTTGTGGTGGTCGTTGGGTTTGTGTGGTGTTGTGTTGTGTTGTGATGGTGGATTGTGTTGTGTTGGTTAGGTTGTGTTGTGTTGTGTGTGTTGTGTTGTTGATGTGATGCATGTATGGTGTTGTGGGTGTTGGTGGTGAAATGGTGATTGTGTGTAGTTGTGTTGTGTGGTGTTGTGTTGTGTGGTGTGGTGTTGTGTGGTGTTGTGTTGTGTTGTGTGGTGTGGTGTGGTGTGGTGTTGTGTTGTGTGGTGTTGTGTTGTGTTGTGTGGTGTTGTGTGGTGTGGTGTTGTGTGGTGTTGTGTTGTGTGGTGTTGTGTGGTGTTGCGTTGCGTTGAGGTTGGTTATGTAGTGTTAAGCTTGGTTGTGTTGTGTTGGACTGTGTTGTGGTTGTGTTGTGTTAAGGTTGGTTGTATTGAGGTTGGTTGTGCTGGATTTTGTTGTGTTTGGTGTTGTGTTTGGTTGTGTTTGGGTTGTGTTTGGATTGTGTAGTGGTTGTGTTGGATTGTGTTGCATTTTGTCGTATTGAGTTGGATTGAGTTGGATTGTGTTGGATTGAGTTGGATTGTGTTGAGGTTGGTGGTGTTGGGTTGTGGTTGGTTGTGATGTGTTGTGTTATGTTGGATTGTGTTGAGTTCAGGTCGGTTGGGCTGGGCTGGGTTGGGTCGTGTTGTGTTGATGTTGGTTGTGCTGGGTCGGCCTGGGTTAAGTTTGGTTTGGTTCGGTTGGTTTGGATTGGTTTGAGGTTGGTTGGGTTGGGGTTGGTTGGGTTGGGTTGGTTTGAGGTTAGTTGGGGTGGGTTGTGTTGAGATTGGTTGGGTTGGTTGGATTATGGGCACGCAATATTAACATAAAATATGTAGGGATCGGCATATCATATGATTTTGGCCAAAGGTGAGTATGATATCATATGATATCATACAGATTGCATCATATGATTTTGTATTTAAATGGTAACTTTGGCCTAGGCAGACTGCATGTGATATCATGTTGCCGTCTTTCGAAATATGACCATGCAATCTGACCATGCAATATAAATATGAAATCTGGCCATGCAATATAAACAAGTCAGGGGAAGTGGTACAAAGCTGATCACGTACTTGATTTGATCCACTGGCTGTTGCCACGCTTCACTCTGTAATAACACAAAACATCAAATATTGAAAAATGCCAATGCAATGTAAACATGAAATATGGCCATGCAATATAAATAGGGAAAGGCTAAGTTAGTTAATATTAGTGAGTTAATAATATTAGTGAATGTTAGTTAATATTAGACTGACGAGCCGTCTCACCAGGATTTCGAATTTTAAAAACAAATATTATTGTAACACTAGAATAATATTAGTTAATATTAGTTTTCCAAACACTTATATTAGTTGCCATTCCCTAAACATAAACAAGTCAGGGGAAGTGGCACTAAGCTAACCACATACTTTCTTTGATCCACTGGCTGCTGCGACTCTTCACTCGGTATGAACAAAAACATCAAATATTGAAATATGTCCATACAATATACATAGGGAGAGGCATCGATCTATATAGAGATAGATCTATATAGATCTATATAGATCTATCTTGGCAAAGCAGGATTTTTGAAAATCGGCATAGGGCAGCTTACAAAAATCAAAATCTGGTTTTACAATTATGGCATAGGGCACCATATCATATTGCAGGCGCTTCGACTGGATTTTCCGGTGTCTATCTGATGTAACTGCATATGTTGTATATATACACAATATATATATAGCAAATATAAATATCTATATAGATCTATATTTTGGGGCAATATAGATCTATTTTCCGCCCCCTAAATATACACATCAAATATACCAATGCGATGTA
Organism: Chlamydomonas sp. ICE-L; assembly: GCA_013435795.1. Classification (NCBI taxonomy): domain Eukaryota; kingdom Viridiplantae; phylum Chlorophyta; class Chlorophyceae; order Chlamydomonadales; family Chlamydomonadaceae; genus Chlamydomonas; species Chlamydomonas sp. ICE-L. Next base: position 3,446,054 of record JACBWV010000626.1, read on the forward strand.
CACATCAAATATACCAATGCGATGTACACATCAAATATACCAATGCGATGTACACACAAATATACCTATGCGATGTACACATCAAATATACCAATGCGGTGCAACACACAAATTACCAATGCGATGCTACGCATCAAATATACCATGCGATGTACGCATCAAATATACCAATCGAGTACACATCAACTATATAAAATGCACGAATGCTACACATCAAATTACCAATGCGATGTACACATCAATATAACATGCGATGATATACACATCAAATATACCAATGACGATGTACACATCAAACTATACCAATTGAGGAGTACACATCAATATACCAATGCCGATGCTACACTCAAATATACAATGCGATGATACACATCAAATATACCAGCGATGTAACATCAAAGATACAATGCCGGATGCTACACACAATATATCAATGCCGGATGCCTACAATCAATATACCAATGCGATGTACACATCAAATATACCAATGCGATGTACACATCAAATATACCAATGCGATGTAAACATCAAATATACATGCGATGTACGACATAAACATACCAATGCGATGTACATAATCAAATATACCAATGCGGTGTGTACACATCAAATATACCAATGCGATGTACACATCAAATATACCAATGCGGAATGTACACATCAAATTATACCACTGCGATGTACACATCAAATACAGGGCGATGTGCACATCAAATATACCAATTGCCGATGTACACATCAATATACCAAGCCGATGTACACATCAAATATACCAATGCGATGCTACACATCAATATATAACCCAATCGCGATGACACATCAAATATGCCCAATGCAATCCAACAAGTCAGGGGAATTGATCACGCATTTTATTTGAGCCACTGGCTGTTGCCGACGTTTCACTCGGATACTAGTAAAATGTAATATTAAACCCTGCCAACCTTAAACACGAAATATGCCAAGGCAAATGTAGACATCAACTGTGGGGGGACCGAGCCCAGCCATATAAAAACATCAGGGGGACAGCAGGAATATGAGAGCACGTACTTTATTTGATCCACTGGCCTGATTGCGACTCTTCACTCGGTATCGACATAAACACAAATAATGAGACATGTCCATACAATTTACACATTAACTGCCATGCGATTATACACATCAAATATACCAATGCGATGTACATAGCAAATATACCAATGCGATGCTACTACATCAAATATACAATGCGATTGTCCACATCAAATATACCAATGCGATGTACACATCACATATACCAATGCCGATGCTACACATAAAATATACCAAGCGATTGTGACACATCAAAATTATACATGCGAGACACCATCAAATATACCAATGCCGATGTACACATCAAATATGCCAATGCAATAACAAACAACGTCAGGGGAATTGATCACTGCACTTTATTGATCATGGTGCTGCGAACGTTTCACTAGGGTACTAGTAAACATGTAATATTAAACCTGCAACCTTAAACACGAAATATGCCCAGGCCATGTAGACATCAACTGTGGCGAGCCAATATAAACACCATCAGGCGGAACAGAGCACGCCTACTTATTTGATCACTGGCGTTCGACCTCTTCACTGGGTATGACAATAAACACCAATTTGAGGACAGTCCATACAAGTTATGCACAATTTAAAATGCCAATGCGATGTACACATCAAATACACAATGCGATGTAACATACAAATATACCAATGCCCCGATTGTACACAATCAAATATACCAAAGCCGATGTACACATCAAAATACCCAATGCCGATGTACACATCAAATATACCAATGTGTTTTTTCGAGTACACATCAAATATACCAATGCGATGTACACATAAAAATACCAAGCGATGTACACATAAAATATACCAATGCGATGCTACACATCAAATATACCAATGCGATGTACACATCAAATATACCAATGCGATGTACACATCAAATATACCAATGCGATGTACACATCAAATATACCAATGCGATGTACACATCAATATCCAATGCGATGTACACCATCCAATTATACAATGCCATTCTCTGTACATTATCAAATATTAACAAGCGATGCTACCCATCTCAAATATACCAATGCCCGAGGACACACTCAAATATACCAATGCGATGCTAACATCAAATTACCAATGACCGATGTACGACATCAAATATACCAATGCGATGTACACATCAAATATACAATGCGAGTAAACCTCCAACTATGCCAATGCAATACAAACAAGTCAGGGGAATTGATCACGCACTTTATTTGATCCACTGGCTGCTGCGACGTTTCACTCGGGATACTAGTAAACATGTAATATTAAACCCTGCAACCTTAAACACGAAATATGCCCAGGCAATGTAGACATCAACTGTGGCCGAGCAATATAAACACATCAGGGAAATATGAGCACTTACTTTATTTGATCCACTGGCTGTTGCGACTCTTCACTCGGTATGACCATAAACACCAAATATTGAGACATGTCCATACAATTTATACATTAAACATGCCAATGCGATGTACACATCACATACACCAATGCGATGTACACATCAAATATACCAATGCGATGTACACATCAAATATACCAATGCGATGTACACATCAAATATACCAATGCGATGTACACATCAAATTCACCAAGCGATTGATACACATCAAAATACCAATGCGATGTTTAACATCAAATATACAATGCGATGATTACACATCAAATTTATCCAATGCGATGTACACATCAAATATACCAAGCGATGCTACACATAATATACCAATGCGATGTACACATCAAATATACCAATGCGATGTACACATCAAATATACCAATGCGATGTACACATCAAATATACCAATGCGATGTACACATCAAATATACCAATGCGATGTACACATCAAATATACCAATGCGATGTACACATCAAATATACCAATGCCCCGATTGTAAACATCAAATTATACAATGCGATGAGCACAAATATAAAATGCGATGCTACCTATCAAATTATATACCAATGACGATGGATACACATCAAATATACAATGACGACGTACACATCAAATATACCAATGCGATGTACACATCCAAATAACCAATGCGATGTACACATCAAATATACCAATGCGATGTACACATCAAATATACCAATGCCGATGTACACATCAAATATACCCAATGCGATGTACACATCAAATATTCCAAGGCCGATGATACACATCAAATATATCATGACCCCGATGTACACATCAAATATACATGCCGATGTACAACACAAAATATTACCACTTATGCGATGTACACATTCAAATATTCCAATGCGTATGACACCACAAATTATACCAATGCGATGTACGCATCAAATATACCAATGCGATGTACACATCAAATATACCAATGCGAGTGCTAAACATCAAAATATACCAATGCGATGTTACACATCAAAGAACCAATGCCATGCACACATCAAATATTACCAATGCGATGTACACATCAACTATAACCAATGCGATGCTACACATCAATATACCATGCGATGTACACACAAATATACCCCAATTGGGATGTACACATCAAAATTACCAATGCCGATGTACACTCAATATACCAATGCGATGTACACATCAAATATACCAATGCGATGTACACATCAAATATACCAATGCGATGTACACATCAAATATACCAATGCGATGTACACATCAAATATACCAATGCGATGTACACATCAAATATTCCAATGCGATGTACACATCAAATATATCAATGCGATGTACACATCAAATATACCAATGACCGATCGCTACACATCATATTTTTTTTTTTTTTTTTTTTTTACCAATGCGATGATACACACAAAATACCAATGCCGATGTACACATCAAATATACCAATGCGAGTACGCATCAAATACCAATGCGATGCTACACATCAAATATACCAATGCGATGTACACATCAATATACCATTGCGATGTCCACATCAAATATACCAAGGCGATGTACACATCAAATAACCAATGCGATGTACACATCAAATCATACCAATGCGATGTAAACATTCAAATATGCCAAGCAAACAAACAAGTCAGGGAATTGATCACGCACTTTATTGACCACATGGCTGCTGCGACGTTCATCGGGATACTAGTAACATGTAATATTAAACCCTGACAACCTAAACCCGAAATGATGCCCAGGCAATGTAGACATCAACTGTGGCCGAGCAATATGACACATCGTGAAATATAGCCCACTTACTTTATTTGATCCACTGGCTGTGCGACTATCAATGGGTATGACATATAACACCAATATTGAGACATGTCCATACAAGTTACAAATTAAACATGCCAATGCGATGTACACATCAACTACACCAATGCCGAATGTACACATCAAAAACCATGCGATGTAACATCAAATATACCAATGCCGATGTACACATTCAAATATACCAATGCGATTGTACACATCAAATATACCAATGCCGAGTAAACATCAAATAACAGCGATGTACACATCAAATATACCAAGTGCGATGTACACTCAATATACCAATGCGATGTACACATCAAATATACCAATGACCGAGTACAATCAATATACCATGCGATGTACAATCAAATATACCAATGCCCGATGTACACATCAATATACCAATGCGATTGTACACATCAAAATATACCAAATGCGATGTAAACATACAATATACCAATGCGTGTACATACAAATATACCAATGCGTGTACAAATCAAATATACCAATGCGATGACACACAAAGTACCAATGCCCCGGATGTTACACATCAAATATAACCAATGCGATGCTACACATCAAAGATCCAATGCGATGTTACAATCAATATTACCAATGACGAGTAAACACAAATTTGACCAATGCATACAAACAAGTCAGCGCGGAATTGATCACGCACTTTATTTGATCCACTGGCTGCTTGCGGGCGACGTTTCACGGGCGATACTAGTAAACATGTAATATTAAAACCCTGCCACAACCTTAAACAGAAATATGCCCAGGCCAATGTTATAGACATCCAACTGTGGCCGAGAGAAATATAAACACATCAGGGAAATATGAGCACTTATTTATTTGATTCCACTAGGCTGTGCGACTCTTCAATCGGCATGACCATAAACACCAAATTATGAGAATGTCCATTACAATCTTATACATTAAACATGCCAATGCCGAGTACACACACATAACCATGCGATGTACACATCAAATTATACCAATGCGATGTACACATCAAGTTTACCAATGCGTGTACAACAAATATACCCAATGCGATGTACACATCAAATATACCACTGCGATGATACACATCACATATACCAAGCGATGTACACATCCAAATATATACCAATTGCGATGCTACACATCAAAGAGTACCCAATGCGATGTACACATCAAGTAACAATGCGATGCTACACATCAAATATACCCATGCCGAGTACACTCAAATATACCAAGGCGATGATTACACATCAAATATTCCAATGAACGATGTACACATCAAAGATATCAATGACGATGTAGAACATCAAATATACCAATGCGATGTACACATCAAATATACAATGCGATGTACACACATCAAATATACCAATGCGATGTACATCAAATAAACAATGCCGATGATACATATCAAATATAACAATGCGATGCTACACACAAATATACCAATGCGAGTGCCTACACATCAAATATTACCAATGCGATGTACACATCAAATATACCAATGCGATGTACACACCACACATAGTACAATGCGATGTACACATCAAATATACCAATGCGATGTAAACATCAAATAACCAATGCGATGTACACTATCAAAATACCAATGCGATGCTACACAATCAAAATATTCCAATGCGATGCTACACATCAAATATATCAATGCGATGTACACATCAAATATACCAATGCGGGTACACATCAAATATACCCAAGGCGATGAACATCAAATATATCAATGCGATGTACACATCAAATATAACAATGCGGAGTACGCATCAAATATACAGATGCGATGATACACATCAAATATCCAATGCGCGTGTACACATCAAATATACCATGCGAATGCTACACCATCAAATATACCCAATGCGATGTACACAATCAAATATACCAATGCGATGTACCATCAAATATACCAATGCCGATGTACACATCAAATAGAACAATGCGATGTACACATCAAATATACCAATGCCGATGTACACATCCAAATATACCAAGGCGATGTACACATCAATATACCAATGCGTGTACACATCACAAATATACCAATGCGAGTACACATAAATATACCAATGCGATGCTACACATCAAATATTCCAATGCGATGCTACACGATCAAATATATCCAATGCAAGATGTAAACATCAAATATACCAATGCCCGATGTACACATCAAATATACCAAGCGATTAGTACACATCAAATATACCAATGCCCGATGTCCGCCACACATCAAATATACCAATGCCGATGTACGCATCAATATACCAATGCGATGTACACATCAAATATACCAATGCGGTGATACACATCAAATATACCAATGCGATTATACACAATCAAATATACCAATGCGATACCACATCTCAAAATTTACCAATGCGATGTACACATCAAAATACCCAATGCGATGTCACATCAATATACCAAGCCGATAACATCAAATTATGCCATGCACCAATACAAACAAGTCAGGAGAATTGATCACGCACTTTATTTGATCCACTGGCTGCTGCGACGTTTCACTCGGGATACTAGTAAACATGTAATATTAAACCCTGCAACCTTAAACACGAAATATGCCCAGGCAATGTAGACATCAACTGTGGCCGAGCAATATAAACACATCAGGGGAATATGAGCACATACTTTATTTGATCCACTGGCTGTTGCGACTCTTCACTCGGTATGACCATAAAACACCAAATATTGAGACATTGTCCAACAATTAACATCAACATGCCAATGCAATTCAAACAAGCCAGGGGTAGTGATCACGCACTTTATTTGATCCACGGGCTTGTTGCGACTCTCTTCATCGCGTTATGACATATAAACACCGAATATGAGACAGCTCCATACAATTTACACATCAAACATGCCAATGCAATTCAAACAAGCCAGGGGTAGTGATCACGCACTTTATTTGATCCACTGGCTGTTGTGACGCTTCACTCGGTATGACCATGAACACCAAATATTGAGACATGTCCATACAATTTACACATCAAACATGCCAATGCAATTCAAACAAGCCAGGGGTAGTGATCACGCACTTTATTTGATCCACTGGCTGTTGCGACTCTTCACTCGGTATGACCATAAACACCAAATATTGAGACATGTCCATACAATTTACACATCAAAAATGCCAATGCAATTCAAACAAGCCAGGGGGTTAGTGATCACGAACCCACTTATTTGTGATCCACTGGCACTGTTGCGACTCTTCACTCGGTCTGAACATAAACACCAAATTATTGAGACATGTCCATACCAGTAACACATCAAACATGCCAATGCGAGGTGGCACACAAATTATACCAATGCGATGTACACATCAATATACCAATGCGATGTAACATCAAATATACCAAGCGATGTAACACATCAAAATATACCAATGAGATGTAACACATCAAATATCCACTGCGAGTACACATCAAATATACCAGCGAGGTACACACAAATTACCAATGCGATGTACACATCAATTACCATGCGATGTCACATCAATATACCAATGCGATGTACACATCAAATATACCCATTGCGATTACACATCAAATATACCAATCGAGGTTGTACACATCAAATATACCAGTGATGTACCACATCAAATATACAAATGCGGATGTAACCATCAAATATACCAATGCGATGTACACATAAATATTACCAAAATGCGATGTTACACACTCAAATATACCAATGGATGTACCATCAATTAACCCAATGCGATGTACACATCAAATATACCAATGCGATGTGTACCACATCAAATATAACCAATGCGATGTACACATCAAAATACCAATGCGATGTACACCATCAAAATAACCAATGCGATGTACACATCAAATTACCAATGCGATGTACATTAAATATTACCAATGCGACTGTACACTCAAATCTACCAATGCGATGTAACATCAAATTATACCAATGCGATGTACATATCAAATATACCAAGCGATGTACACATCAAAACTATTACCAGATGCGATGTACACATTCAAATATACCATGCGATGTACACATCAAATACCAATGCGAGTACAACATCAAATATACCAATGCGATGTTACACATCAAAATATACCAATGCGATGTAAATCAAATATGCCAATGCAATACAAAGTCCAAGTCAGGGGAATTGATACCACGCACTTTATTGATCCACTGGCTGCTGCGACGTTTGCACTCGGATACTAAGGCAAACATGTAATATTAAAATCTGGAACCTAAACCGAAATATGCCAGGCATGTAGACATCAAAACTGTGGCCGAAGCAATATAAAACATCAGGGAAATATGAGCACTTACTTTATTTGATCCACGGCTGTTGCGACTCGTCACTCGTATGACAATAAACCCAAATATTGAGACATGTCCATACAATTATACAGTAACAGCCAATGCGATGTACACACAACATCACCATGCGATGTACACATCAAATATACCAATGCGATTCACATCAAATATACCAAGCGAATGTTCTACACATCAAATATACAATGCGATGTACACATCAAAATATACCAAGCGATGTACACATCAAAAAACCAATGCGATGTACACATCAAATATACCAACAATGCGAGTACACATCAAATATACCAATGCGATTGTATGTACAATCAAAATATACCAATGGCGATGTACACATCAAATATACCAATGCGATGACACATCAAAATACCAATGCGATGTACACATCAATATTAAAATGCGATGTACACATCAAATATATCAATGCGAATGTACACATCAAATATACCAATGCGATGTACACATAAATATACCATGCGATGTACCACCATCAAGATATACAATGGGATGTACACATCAAATATACCAATGCAGATGTTGTAAGCATCCAAATACCAATGCGAGTACATATCAAATATACAGTGGATGTACACATCAAATATACCAAGCGATGTACAATCCAAATATACCATGCGATGTACACATAACTATACCATGCGAGGTACACATCAAAATACAATGCGCGATGTACACAATCAAATATACCAATTGCGATGTACACAATCAAATATTCCAAGCGATGTACACATCAATAATCAATGCGAGTACAAAAAATACCAATGCGATGTACACATCAAAATGACCAATGCGATGTACACATCAAATCTCCAATGCGATGTAACCACATAAAAATACCAATGCGATGTAACGATCAAATATACCAATGCGATGTACAAATCAAATATACAATGCGGCTGTACACATCAAAAATATACCAATGCGATGTACACATCAAATATACCAAGCGATGTACACATCAAATATACAATGCGATGTACACATCAACTATACCAATGCGAAGTGTACACAATCAATATACCAATGCGATGTTGTTAACATCAAATCCTGCCATTGCATACAAACAAGTCAGGAGAATTGCTCACGCACTTATTGGAGCCATGGCTACCTGCGACGTTTCACTCGGGGATACTAGTAAACACGTAATATTAAACCCTGCAGCCTTAAACACGAAATATGCCCAGGCAATGTAGACATCAACTGTGGCCGAGCAATATAAACACATCAGGGGAATATGAGCACATACTTTATTTGATCCACTGCTGTGGCCTCTTCACTCGGTATTATGACCATTAATAACACCAAATATTGAGGGAGGAATGTCCATTACATCTACACATCAAACATGCCAATGCATTCAACAAGCCAGGGTGTGATCACGCACTTTATTTGGATACAATGGCTGGTTGCGACTCTGCACTCGGTATGACCATAAACACGAATATGAGAATCTGTCCATCATTTTACCACATTCAAACATGCCAATGCAATTCAACAAGCCAGGGGTAGTGATACGCACTTTATTTGAGCAACTGGCGGTTGTGACGCTTCATCGGTATGACCAGAACACAAATATTGAGGACATGTCCATCCAATTTACCCATCAAACATGCAATGCAATTCAACAAGCCAGGGTAGTGATCACCACTTTATTTGATCCACTGGCTGTTGCGATCTCACTCGGTTATGACCATAACCACAAATATTGGACATGTCCATACATTTACACATCAAAAATGCCAAATGCAATTTCAAAAAAGCAGGGGTAGGGGTAGGATCACGCACTTTATTTGATCCACGGGGTGCGACTCTTCACTCGGTATGACCATAAACAACAAATATTGAGAATGTCCCATACAAATTAACACATCAAACATTGCCAACTGCGATGTGCACATCAAATATACCAATGCGATGTAAACATCAAATTATACAAGCGATGTACAACATCAAATATAACAATGCGATGTTACACATCAAATATACCAAATGCGATGTCACATCATAATTACCAATGCGATGTAGCACTTCAAATATACCAATGCGAGATACACATTCAAAATATACCAATGCGATGTACACATCAAATATACCAATGCGATGACACATCAAATATACCAATGTGATGGACACATCAAATATACCAATGCGATGTAAACATCAAATTATACCATGCGATGTAAACACAAATATACCAAATGCGATGTACCATCAAATATACCAATGCGATGTTACACATTCAAATATACCAATGACGAGGTACACATCAAAAATACCAATGAGATGTTACACATCAAATATACCAATTGCGATGTACACATCAAATATACCAATGCGAGGTTACAACATCAAAATATACAATGCGATGTTACACATCAAAGATAACCAATGCGATGTACACATCATCAAAAATATACCAATGCGGTGTAAACATCAAATATAACCATGCGATGTACACATCAAATATACAATGCGATGTAACACCAATATACCAATGCGGATTACAAATCAATATACCAATGCGATGTACACATCAAATATACCAATGCGATGTATTCATCAAATATACAATGGCGATGTGACATTCAAATATACCCAAGCGAGTACACATCAAAATATACCAATGCGATGTACACATCCACAACACCCCCTATACAATGCCGATTTACACATCAAAGATACACACCACTGCGATGTTACACAACATCAATATACAATGCGATGTACACATACATATACCATGCGATGTACACATCAAATATACCAATCGATGGTACACATCAAAATTACCAATGCGATGTACACATCAAAATATACCAATGACGATGTACAAATCAAATATCCCAATGCGAGTACACATCAAATATACCAATGCGATGTACACATCAAAATACCAAATGCGATGTAAACATCAAATATGCCATGCAATACAAACAGTCAGGGGAATTGACCCGCACTTTATTTGATCCACTGGCTGCACTGCGACGTTTCCTCGGGAAATAGTAAAACATTAATTATTTAAACCCTGCAACCTTTAACACGAAATATGCCCAGGCAATGGAGGACATTCAACTGTGGCCGAGCATATAAAACCACATCAGGGGAATATGAGCACGTTACATTTATTTGATCCACGGGCTGTTGCGACCTCTTCACTCGGTATGACCATAAAAACAAATATGGAGGACTGTCCATACCAAGTTGGGATACATTTTAAACATGCCAATGCGATGATACACATCACCTACACCAATGAGATGTACACATCAAACTTTACCATGCGAGTTACACATCAAATATACCAATGAGATGTACATCGATATACCAATGCGATGTACACATCAAATATACCAATGCGATGTACACATCAAATATACCAATGCGATGTACACATCAAATATACCAATGCGATGTACATATCAAATATACCAATGCGATGTACATATCAAATATACCAATGCGATGTACACATCAATATTAAAACCAATGCGATGTACACATCAAATGATACCAATGCGATGTACACATCAATAAACCATGCGATGTACACATCAAAATAACCCATGCGCTGTTAACAAATCAAATATACCAATGCGATTGTAAACATCAAAATATACCATCGATGTACCACATCAAAAAAAATATTACCAATGCGATGTACACATCAAATATACCAATGCGATGTACCATCAAAGATACCAATGCGATTACATATCAAATATACCAATGCGATGTACATTATCAATATACCAAGGCGATGTACACATCAAAATTATACAATGCGATGTACAAATCAAATATACAAGCGAATGTGCACATCAAATATACCAATGCGGATGTACACATCAAATATACCAATGCATTGTACACATCAAATATACCAAGTGCGATGTAAATCACATAGGCCAATGCAATTACAAACAGTCGGGGAATTGATCCCGCACTTTATTGATCCACTGGCTGCTGGACGTTTCACTCGGGATACTAGTTAAACATGTAAATATTAAAACCGCAAACCTTAAACCGAATATGACCAGGGACAATGTAGAATCAACTGTGGCGAAGCAATAAGCAATTAAAACACATCAGGGGAATATGAGCACGTACTTTATTTGATCACGGTCTTGCGACCTCTTCACTCGGTAGACCATAAACACCAAATTATTGAGACATGTCCATACCAGTTATACATTAAACCTGCCAATGCGATGTACACATCATACACAATGCGATGTAACATCAAATATACCAATGAGAGGTACACATCAAATATACCAATGCGAGGTACACATCAAAATACAAATGCGATGTACAACATCAAAATACCAATGCGATGACACATCAACTATGATACAATGCGATGTACACATCCAATATACCAATGCGATGTTACATATCCAAAATACAATGCGATGTACATATCAAATATACCAATGCGATGTACACATCAAATATACCAATGCGATGTACACATCAAATATACCAATGCGATGTACACATCAAATATACCAATGCGATGTACACATCAAATATACCAATGCGATGTACACATCAAATATACCAATGCGATGTAAACATCAAATATACATGCGATGACACATCAATATACAATGCGATGATACACATAAATATACCAATGCGATGTACACATCAAATTATCCAATGCGATGTACATATCAAAATATACCCAATGCGATGTTGTACATATCAAATATACCAATGCGATGTCACATCAAATATACCAATGCGAGTCCATTCAAATATTACCAATGCGATGTACACATCAAATATACCAATGCGATGTACACATCAAATATACCAATGCGATGTACACATCAAATATACCAATGCGATGTACACATCAAATATGCCAATGCAATACAAACAAGTCAGGGGAATTGATCACGCACTTTATTTGATCCACTGGCTGCTGCGACGTTTCACTCGGGATACTAGTAAACATGTAATATTAAACCCTGCAACCTTAAACACGAAATATGCCCAGGCAATGTAGACATCAACTGTGGCCGAGCAATATAAACACATCAGGGGAATATGAGCACGTAACTTTATTGAACCCTGGATGTTGCGACTCTTACTCGGTTATGACCATAAACACCAAATATTGAGGGAAATGTCATACAATTTATACATTAAACATGCCAATGCGATGTAAAACACATAACCAATGCGATGTACACATTCCAAATATACCAATGCGATGTACACATCAAATATAACACTGCCGATGTACACATCAAAGATACCAATGCGATGTACCACATCAAATATACCAAGCCGATGTACACATCAAATATACCAATGCGATGTACACATCAATATACCAATGCGAGTACACATCAAATATACCAATGCCGTTATTTACACATCAAATATACCCAAGGCAGATGTACACATCAAATATACCAATGCGATGTACACATCAAAATATACCAATCGATGTACACACAAATATTACCAATGAGATGTACACATCAATATACCATGCGATATGTACATATCCAAAATACCAATGCGATGTACATATCAAGATACCAAGCGATGTCCACATCAAATATACGAATGCGATGTAAACATGCAAATATACAAGCGATGTACACATCAAAATACGAATGCGATGTTACACATCAAATGATACCAATGCGATGTAAACATCAAATATACAATGCGATGTACACTCAAATATGCCAATGCGATGTACACATCAAATATACCAATGCGATGTACACACAAATATACCAATGCGCTGTACACCATCAAATATACCATGCGATTGTACATACAATATACCAATGCGATGTACATATCAAATATACCAATGCGATGTACACATCAAATATACCAATGCGATGTACACATCAAATATACCAATGCGATGTACACATCAAATATACCAATGCGATGTACACATCAAATATACCAATGCGATGTACACATCAAATATACCAATGCGATGTACACATCAAATATGCCAATGCAATACAAACAAGTCAGGAGAATTGATCACGCACTTTATTTGATCCACTGGCTGCTGCGACGTTTCACTCGGGGATATAGGTTAAACATGTAATATTAAACCCTGCAAACCTTAAACACGAAAATATGCCAAGGCAATTAGACATTTTAACTGTGGCCGAGCAATATAAAAACATCAGGGGATATGAGAAAGTACTTATTTGAAACCCCGGCTGTGCGACTCTTACTCGGTATGAACATAAACACCAAATATTGAGACAGTCCATACAATTATTACATGATAAACATGCCAATGCGATGTACACATCACATTACACCAATGCGATGTACAATCAATATACCAATGCGATGTACACATCAAATATACCAATGCGATGTACACATCAAATATACCAATGCGATGTACACATCAAATATACCAATGCGATGTACACATCAAATATACCAATGCGATGTACACATCAAATATACCAATGCGATGTACACATCAAATATACCAATGCGATGTACACATCAAATATACCAATGCGATGTACACATCCAAATAGATTCAAGGCGATGTACACATCAAATATACCAATGCGATGTACACATCAAAGATACCAATGCGATGTACACATCAAATATACCAATGCGATGTACACATCAAATATACCAATGCGATGTACACATCAAATATACCCAATGCGATGTACACATCAAATATTACCAATGCGATTTGTAAAAATAAAATATCCAAACGATGTACACATCAAATTATACCAATGCGATGATAACACAATATACCAAGGCGATGGTTACCATCAATATACCAACAATGCGATGTAAACATCAACTATACCAATGCAGATTGTGACACACATCAAAATATACCAATGCGATGTAACATCAAAAATACCAAATGTGATGTACACATAAATATACCAATGCGATTTTCATATCAAATTTAGAACCAATGCGATGTACACATCAAATATATACCAATGCGATGTACAAATTCCAAAGATACCAATGCGATGTACACATCAAAATATCCACTGCGATGTACACATCAAATATACCATGCGAGGTAACGTCCAATATACCAATGCGATGTCACACATCAAATTACATGCGATGTACACATCATATGCAAGGAATACAACACAGTCAGGGGAATTGATCACGCACTTTATTTTGATCCACGGCTGCTTGCGACGTTCACTTGGGGATACTAGTTAAACAGTAATATTAACCCTGCGACCTCAACAACGAAATATGGCAGGGCAATTGTAGAATCAATGTGGCCGAGCCAATATAAACACATCAGGGGAATATGAGCAAATACGTTATGTGATCCACTGGCTGTTGACGACTCTTAACTCGTATATGACAATAAACACCAAATCTTGAGACATGTCCAAACAAGTTACACTTAAACGTGCCATGCGAGGTACACATCCAATACACCAATGTTGATGTACACATCAAATATACCAATGCGATGTACACATCAAAATATACAGGCGATGTACACATCAAATATTACCAATGCGAGGTACACATCAAATATACCAATGCGATGTAACCACATCAACATGCCAATGCGATGTACACATCAAAATACCAATGCGATGTACACATCAAATATACCAATGCGATGTACACATCAAATATACCAATGCGATGTACACATCAAATATACCAATGCGATGTACACATCAAATATACCAATGCGATGTACACATCAAATATACCAATGCGATGTACACATCAAATATACCAATGCGATGTGTACACATAAATTACCAATAGGTACAATCAAATATCCAATGCGAGGTTACCACATCAAATATACCAATGCGATGTACAATCAAAGAATACAAATGCGCTGTACACATAACAATATACCAATGAGATGTCCACATCAAAATACACCAATCGATGTACCACATCAAATATACCAATGCGATGTACAAATCACATTATACCAATGCGATTTGTACATATCAAAATATACCAATGCGAGGTACACATAAAACATACCAATGCGATTACAAATCAAATATTACCAAGGAGTACACACAAATATACCAAGCGATGTACACTCAAATATACCAATGCGATGGTAAAATCAAATAGGCCAATGCAAACAAACAAGTAGGGGAACTGATCACGCACTTTATTTGATCCACTGGCTGGCGACGTTGCACTAGGGATAATAGTAAACATGTAATAGTAAACCCTGCATAAACAGAAATATGCCCAGGCATATGTAGACCTCAACTGTGGCCGAGCAATATAAAAACATCAGGGGATATGAGACATACTTTTTTGAATCACGGCTGTTGCGACTCTTCACTCGGTAGACCATAAACACCAATATTGAGACATGTCAATTACCAAATGTACACATCCAAAAATGCCAATCTGCATTCAAACAACCAGGGGGGGTAGTGATCACGCACTTTATTTGATCCACTGGCTGTTGCGACTCTTCACTCGGTATGACCATAAACACCAAATATTGAGACATGTCCATACAATTTACACATCAAACATGCCAATGCAATTCAAACAAGCCAGGGGTAGTGATCACGCACTTTATTTGATCCACTGGCTGTTGTGACGCTTCACTCGGGATAAACAGTTTTTTTGTGGGGACTGATGCAGCCACAATGGCCACCGAGTATGTGGTTGGCAGCTTCTTGGTAACAAACTTGGGTAGATTGTCCAGAGCAGACTGTGTTCAGCCAGGTGGCAGGTAGGTGGTAGGAAGGTGGTGAGAAGGTGGTAGATAGGTGGTAGGAAGATGGTAGGAAGGTGGTGAGTGGTTTGTCGGGTGGCAGTTGGGTGGTGAGTGGTTTCTTGGGTGGTAGGAAGGTGGTGAGAAGGTGGTAGATAGGTGGTAGGAAGATGGTAGGAAGGTGGTGAGTGGTCTGTCGGGTGTGGCAGTTGGTGTGTGAGGGGTTGTGGGTGGTGGAAGGTGTGGTCGGCCGATAGAGATAGGTGGTGAGTTTACCCCCCCCCCCCCCTCCCCCCTTACTCCACCACCATACTTACCAGGATGCTAGGGCCTTCACTCTTGCCACCATACCGGGGGGTGCCCAAGTTGGTTGCTTCCCCCCCCCCCCCCCCCCCCACCCCCCCCCCCCCCCCCCCCCCCCCCCCACACACACACAAACATACGTACCAGGATGCAGGGCCTCCTCTTGACATACTACTAGGGGTGGGAGGGGTGGTGCCCAAGTTGGCAGACGCACTGCGTCGTCCTGCTATTGCACTCCTTGGGGTGGGGACACTAGTGCCTAGGACATCCTCTGACAGCGAGGACCTCACACTCATTACGTCGTCGTCGACAGCGTTGCGAAGCCACTCTGATACTCCTCCGTCCTCACTGGCCACGCCCTTGCCTGCCGGCATGTGGGATGGGAGTGTGGTGGTGAGGTGGTGGTGGTGGTGGTGGTGGGGGGTGGCGGGGTGCGATGGGTTGGGTTAGGTTGAGTTGGGGAGTGTTACACTCATTACGTCGTCGTCGACAGCGTTGCGAAGCAGTGATATTTTTAGACACGATTAATCGTTTTTTGCACGATTTTAATGTTATTTGAGAATTGGTCCATCGTTTTCTCAGGTCTGGTTAATGCTTTCGAATTCTGAAACATTGGGTGCAGCATCGTGCATGCGCGATACTTAATGTTTCCAACCGACTGATGGCTTGGGTGAAGCATCGCGCTGCACGCTTTTTAATGTTTCAGACGTCGCAGACGCTTGGCTCGGGCATCGTGCAGCTACTTAGTTGGCATCGGTTTGGAATTGGTTGGCCTTGGCACAGGCTGACAGTCCCTGACACATCAGGTTCGTTAGGTCCACACGGCTCCCGCAAGCCTACTGCTCTAACGAACAAGCCTTGTTTATAGGTGTGCACGATTGTTTTATTTATTTCTCGGCTCAGAATGTAAGCAAAATCGCGCTGAGCGATTATAAATGTTTCCATCTCCTCAAACTCCAGACCTGGGAATCGTGCAGCACGATTATTTAAGTTAGTGACCAAATCCTTAAAAAAATCACTGTTGCGAAGCCACTCTGATACTCCCTTGTCCGCACTGGCCACGCCCTTGCCTGCCGGCAAGTGTGATGGGTGGGAGTGTGGTGGTGAGGTGGTGGCGGTGGTGGTGGTTTGGTGAGGTGTGAGGTTGGGGAAGGTTGGGGTGCGGAGGTTTGGTATGCGTAGGGGTTGGTTGGGGTGCGTATGTATGGGTTGGGGAATGTTCACACTCATTACATCGTCGTCGATAATGTTGCAGAGTGTTGCACTCATGAGCTGCCAATCTGATACTCCGCCGTCCTCACTGGCCACGCCCTTGCCTGTTGAAAGGT